>OZ024740.1:356965368-357030368 GCA_964016885.1 Eledone cirrhosa
TTGCCAGGGCATTCTTCTAGGAGAAGGCAACTCAGGAAACTGGGATAACTCCGATTTAAAACCTGCGGCTCAGTAGTTACATACATACGTACATATTTCAACATGAATAAACCTGTTATTTTTCTCTAAAACATTTTTCCATTCCACCCCGCCCGTCCTTTCAATCTTTCCAATTTCTCATTCTTTCTTCTGATGAAGGACTAGCGTCCGAAACGTTAAGACCCTCTTCCTGCTATTTCTAGCATTAACCTAATATATTACTTCTATGTACTGTACCGATTGCGTTGTTATTTCTGTTTCCCTTTTACATACACGTGCGCGCGCACACACACACACACACACACACACACACATACACACACACACACACACACACACACACACACACACACACACACACACACACACATATATATATATATATATATATATATATATATATATGAAGTATTTCCGTAGGAAGGGTAAAGGAAAGGAGAGTGCTCTATGTATGCTACAGAGATATTTAATTATGTAATAAACAATATAAGACAATTATTCCATTTACCATAGGTTTCACGAAGACAGACGAGCGTAACAGAGACGTCTGAAACCGCTCATCAGAACCTTGCTGAGCGATTTCAGACGTCTCTGTTGAGCTCGTCTGTCTTCGTGAAACCTTTGATAAATGGAATAATTGTCTTATGTTTTTTGTTACATAATAAAATATATATATATATGTGCGTAGAATAAGCTCTGTAACTTACATAGAGCACTCTTTTTTCCTGGACCTTTCCGACGGAATTACTTCATTTATATATATATTTTTATATGTATGTATGTATGTATATATATATATATATATATATATATATATATATATACGAGTAAATATAAGTATGTATACGTACATACATATATGCGTACAGACGCACAGTAGTATGTATATATATACATACATGCACACATATATATATGTACGTATGGGTTTGCCGAACATTTATTATAATGTTCGGTTTGTTTGTAAACAAACAGTCCGAATTACGCCGTACAGTGCTCGGCAATCATCGTCGCCCTTTTGTTCAACACTGACACAGGAACGATGTACTAGTTTCAAGCTTATTAGCTATCGTCAGCATCGTATACTTTTCTGTGAGATGATTGAACGTCTGAAAATATATACTTTCCTTGTGCATATTAACGGCTGAGCAGCCTATTTTGCATATCGAGTCAGTTAGTTATATATATATATATATACATATATATGAGTATGTGTTTATGTATATGAGCATGCAAGTGTGTATATTTATATGCGAGTATATGTGCGCAAGTGTGTGTAGCTCTGCCTGTGCTTGCGAGTGTATAATATGAGGCAGGAGATTCGAAAATCTTAGTGTTTCTATAGCCTCCCACGCTGCATATTTAATGTTTCAATAGGTCAGATGTAGGCAACAGGAGTTTCTGTAGAACTCAATGCACCCATCTTTGTTTCTGGATATCTCACCAGTATTGATCGCTTTTTATAATCTTGTTGGCAATGATATTCTGTGTTGAATTCATTGTATGTGACACCAGATAAATAAATGCATACGCATATAACATTGTGTAGATGGAAAAAAAAAAAAAGACACCAACATCATCGTCGTCATCACTATCATCATAATCATCTTCTTCAACATCTTCATCCTCCGCTTTATCAGCATCATTAACATTGTCGTCATAATCGTCGCCGTCTTTACCATCATCGTCATCATTATTATCGTCGTTGCATTCATTATCATCCTCATGGCGGTAGAGGGTCGGACGCCATGCTTTCCAGCATAGTTATGTCCCTTTACGGTCTGGGTTCAAATCCCGCCGAGATTAACTTTGCCTTTCATCCTTACGGGGTCAATAAAATAAAGTACTGTGTAATTGCTGGCCTTGTGCCAAATGTAGAAACAATTATCATCCCCTTCAGCAGCATTGTCATCATTATCATCTTCAGCAGTAGTGTCATCATAAACTCATTTATACATCTATACATTTTCTATGAACCAAGGCCTTCTGTATTGTCCAGTATGTTCCATCTATCTTTTAAGATAGTGTGAGCTAGCATTTGAGAGCTAGCTATTTGGGTGATATTTCTAGCTAATAGGCCTATAAAATAGAAGCTCGCTAGTTTGGTGTCAGCTGTGTTGCAAAATCAAATTAATTATAAGTTTGCACGTTTTTAGAAATTGTTTCGTCACACAGATATACAAGAGACACTTAACAATCATTTAACCATTGGAATTTTACCAGAGTATTTTTTACTTGGAATAGGATTTTTACAGATCGCAATTAGTACACAATAGAGAAATTTTGAGAATGTATCGGCAAAAAATACACGCACGCACGCGCACACACACACATACACACACACACACACACACACACACACACACACACACACACACACACACACATGCTTACATCCATGTATGATATTTTTCTGTATAGTTAGCATCCCTCAAATTCGATCCACACATGATTGGCCAATCCGAAGCTATGGTAGAAGACGCTTGATCAGGTTTCCGCGATGCAGAATCGAATACGGAATCAAATGCTTCAGAAATAAACGTCTTAAGCACACTGCCAGGCCTGCACAATAATTATAGCAATCCAGTAATACATATGTGGTCACTCAACATTATAAAAAATAGCAGTCAAGTTCTGCAAAATTACATCCTACGCCTCAGATAAGCACGCATCCATTGAACAAATGTAGTCTTTCGTTTACAAAAAGACAAGATGCTCATAGCTGAAACATTTTTTATCACAAGTCTTCTGGCTAAATATCAACAACACATGGTTAGCATCTTTTACAATGAAACAGCTTACAAAACCTCCTTGAATTCTTCAATATATTTTACTTCTAGAAAATGTAAATTTTCGCGTGTATATTTTTATTTTATTTTATTTTTTTCTGTATGATTTTTCCTGCAATGAAAATATACATGAAACAAATACTTTCTAGTATGCATTAAAATTTGAGTTATGTTCCTAAATAGATGATATTTAACTCCCTGGTATAGATATAATGTAACAATCCCCCAACGATTGATTCTGGTTGAAACAATTATTATAAACCATAAAATTCGAACAGAAAATATGCTCCCTGTTGTGATCAAATTTATTTTTACTATCCTATTCTGTTAATGTCGATTTGTTTTTAATATCAAGTAGGAAACATTTAAAAAAAAAAAATAGAAAACTAAGTTGGAAACAAAATTGAAATACTTCATAAATGTTGCCATTTTCAGCGGTTGAACCGAGGGTCAAAGCTATTTCCTTTTTTTTTTTTTTAGAAATATATCAAATATACATAAACGCATGCACGTGTACACACATACACATACACACACATACACACACATATATATATACATATATGTGTGTCTATGTATACACATACACATCATATATATATTTATATATACATTTATTTATATATATGCTATATATATATATATATCCATCTATACATCCATAAATATATTTATATGTATATATACTTATATATATATATATATACATTTATATATATATATGCTATATATATATATATATCCATCTATACATGCATAAATATATTTATATGTATATATACTTATATATATATATACATATAAATATGTATATTTATATGTATATATATATACATATATATATATATATATATATATATATATATAAGCATATACACAAATATATATATACAATATATATTACCCACAAACACATAAATATATATATATATAGTAGGGAAATAGAAAGAGAGAGAGGAATATACAGAAAGAAATTGAAAAGGTGAAAAAGTATAAACAGATAGAGAGAACGTATGCATTGTGAAATTAATATATGTTATGTCTGCACGAATATATGAATGGTCGTTATGTATATTCACATAATATTATATCATTGTCCAGAGAAGCAGTTAAAATGTATTTGTAAAAACACATGTACATAGGGTAATTTAGTGAAAAATAGAATTACACAGGAAAAAACTTATTTGTCCTTTCTAATCGATAAACAGTTTATTACTTTTATTTGCCTGGAATTGCATTCGCCACACAAGTGTTATTGTACGAGTGGTCAGATCTTAACACCATAATCATTAAAGTTTGAGTTGAATTTAGTCTTAGTTTCATAACTCCTCAAGATTTATTAAAAGATTTCACCTTATATCAGACCTGTCAACTCACCCCATCCGACGGGGAGATCTCCCACTTACATTTCTCCCCGTTTTGGGGCACTTTTTTCGTGGTACACCCCGTTTGGGATTTTAGAGATTGACGGGTCTATTACATGCATAAATAGGTAACTAAAATACAAACTTGATCTCTATCAAAGCCTAAGCATGATCTCTGTGAAATCCGCTTCTATCAAAGACTAACTCTCTTCCCATCAACATTTAAGCCCTATCTTTAACTATGTAAGTAAATTCATGATGTTCTGAATGCTGCACTGGAAAATATTCTTAACTACTATAACTATTCTTTAATGTTCTCAACTAAAGAAAGGAATAGATCATTTCAGGAATTTACGAATTAATATCTCGTGTCGTAGGCAAAGAAGAACAGTAACATGTTTTGTTGTGTTAGGACAGTGGATTGGCAATATCGGTAGAGCGTCGAACAACAAGCTTTGTGGCATAGACTTACGTTCTGATTTCAAATCCCGACAAGGGTCGATAAGATAAAGCACCACTAATGCACTGGGTTGATTTAATCGATTTTCCTCTCCCCCCAAAATTGTTGGCCTTGTGCCTTAATCAGAAACCATTATGTTAAACATCATGAGCATAGTATAGTCTACTTAGTGCTGCTTGATCAGTTGATAAAAATGTTTCCATATAGAAGTAGTTATGAATACATTTTTGTCCGTTTCAGTTTCATTAAAAAAATTAAATGGAGTATGGGAAACTAAACGTGTGGTATAAAACTAAAATTTTCTCAAAACACAATTCTCTCTCTCTCTCTCTCTCTCTCTCTCTCTCTCTCTCTCTCTCTCTCTCTCTCTCTCTCTCTCTTCTCTCTCTCTCTGTAGGTATTTCACATACATACATACACACATACATACTTTCATACATACATACATACATACATACATACATACATACATACATACATACATACATACATACATACATAAGAAGTGGGCCCAGAAGTATCTCCCATCTTTTCTTTGTTGATGACCTGAAGTTGTATGGGCCAAATATCAATGACATCAAGAAACAATTGGACCTCATTACACAATTTTCAACCGACATCAAAATGAAATTTGGTGAGTCCAAGTGTGCATATTTGGCAGTAAAACGTGGAAGAGCTGTGCCCTCCTCTAGAAATCTAGATATGAACGGCCTGACAATACAATCTCTGCAGTCAGGTGACAACTACAGATATCTTGGACAGGATGAGAATGTCAGATATGATGGACCCATAAATAAGGAGAGAACCAGAACTGAATACCTCAGAAGAGTAAAAAAAATATGGTCATCAGAACTGTCAGCATACAACAAATACATTGCCCACAATACCTATGCTGTGCCAATTCTAACGCCAACATTTGGCCTACTGAACTGGTCATTGCAAGAACTAAGTGAGATGGATGTTAGAACTCGAAAACTTCTCAGTGTTACTGGGAACTTTAACATCAATGGTGATGTGGATAGGCTATACTTCTCACGCAAGGAAGGTGGCCGGGGTCTAAAATCAATATTAACAACATATGAGACCCGGATAGTAACACTGAAGCAACACCTTCAACAGAGGAAAAAGGTTGGCGACCATCTTGCTCAGGTTTATGAGCATGAAAAAAGAAATATCATTAGAATAGCGACTGATCTGGAGGAGAGATATGGAATAAAGCCTGATATAAATCTCTCACCCAGAGAAATCGGAAGATCCTATTCAATGTTCAAACAAGATAAAAAAATTGACCAATTTACAGAGAAAGTTGTGCATGGATACTTGAGGCGTAAAACACAGACCATAGAGGGGATAAACCACTCAAAAAGCCTGGCATGGAGTTCCGACAAGTTTATGACATCACACCTTGAGGGATATCTCTATGCAATACAGGAACAAGAACTCCCTACCAAATATCTGCTGCACAAAAGAGGAGGGCCAGCAGCTGACAATAAATGTAGGCTATGTAAAACAAAGATCGAGGATGTAAGCCACATTGTTGCCAGCTGCGAAAGAATGTCATCTCGCTACTACCTCCCCATGAGACACGATGGGATAGCTAGAACTATCTGGAACGCACTTCGGAAAACAAAATTAACAACAAACGAGGAAGAATATATTGAGACAGATGGCACTAAGGAATACTGGTGGAACCTGAAAATAAAAACTGCCACCAAATTAAAGCACAACCGGCCTGATATTGTAGTTTGGGACCACACATTGAAAACGTGTTCTGTTGTGGAGATCAGCTGCCCACTTGATGTAAACGTTGTCAGAAAAATACAGGAGAAGGAGGACATCTACGGACCATTGATGAGGAGCTTACAAATCCAGTATCCAAGATACACCTTTAGCTTCATACCCATCATTATTGGTGCTACGGGTTATATACCAACCCGCTTGGACCAAAGTATGACCGAACTTGGATTTGCGGACAAAAAGCGCAGCTCCCTAATTCATAGTCTACAAATGGCTGCGATAGCTGGCACCTTCAAAATATGCAAAACATTCTTGCGATTCAAGGGATGACAATTTCTTTTCTTTTACAACCTTGCCACCAGGAAGGTGGCCGGTCAAAAAAATATACTCGAAATTAAGAGAAAGAGAAAACATACATACATACATACATACATAAAAAAGATAGCCCCGATAATAAACACATTAAAGCTACAGCAATGTGGAAGACATCCATGTACATAATATGAAAGAGTACTGGTGGAATGTTCCAGTAAAAACCCTAATAAAATGCAGGCATAAAGGACCAGATATTATGATATGGGACAGGGAGAAGAAAGCATGCACAGTAGTGGAAATTAGCTGCCCAGCAGATGCCAATATAATATCAAAGATTAGCGAAAATGAGAATATTTATGCAGAACTGATGAGAAATCTGCAGATACTCCACCCTGATTACACCTTCAGATTTATGCCTGTGATTGTTGGGGCACTGGGATATGTTAGTAACTGCCTCAATACAAATCTTGAGAAGCTAGGCTTCACAGGAACAGAAAGAACACAACTAGTTAGGAAATTACAAGTACACTCCATTAATGGAACAGTAAAAATATGTAAAACATTCCAAAGATTTTGCATCTAATAACTGCATATACACATGTACAGATACAAGGCATATACACATGCACACATACAACTCAAAACATCCACATCCACACATACAATAACATCCATATCTACACATGCATGCATGCATAATCTACCTAGTTGATGTTGTGTAAATTCCAATGAGAGAGTCTTGTGTCTATGTTAGAAACCGACTCTCTCTCTTTATTGGTAAAAAAATTGTGAAATTATAAAACCAGAAGAGCATACATACATATATATATATATATATATGTATATATATATATGTATATATATATATATATATACATTGTTAAACTTTGGGAGGGCCATGCAGCTAATAAAAACACACGCACCTGTTGGTTTTCACTTCAATTTATTTAATTTTCGGTTTGTCTATCCACAGAAATACCTATAGACAGAGATAGATAGAGAGAGACAGACAGAGAGAATGAGAGAGAATTTGTGTTTTGAGAAAAGTTTATAATATACGGGTGTATATGTTTATAGACAATAAACATAAGGGTAGCCTCGCTATCAAAGAAATACACCGTGTACCTAGAAGATACCCCTACAATTCAACCAGTATGAGACAAGCTAACTACGCGGAGTACAGCAGTTATAGTGTGAAAAGGTAGAAAGAGGAGACAGTGGACCAGGAGTTGCAGCACGTATGTGAGGGACCTCATGTTAATCGGTAAGGTTTCTTTTCTTCGGATATAGTCTAAGATGCCTTTGTCTGTAACAGCAGCACCATCTGAGAAATGGAACCAATACCTCGTTGTGGGTGAAACCTTGGTTTTGTACAGGGTTAGTAGTTGTTGGGAGCTGCTGTATATTCCGGTTGAAAAGAGGAGGGCCAGTCTTTCTACATAGCCTTTACAACAGGCATATAAACATGCGGCCCGCGGGCCGCATGCGGCTTTTTGCAAGCACACTTGCAGCCCGCACAAAGGTTTTTACAGTGCAAGCATGTTTTATCTTCGTAATATAAAAATTAAAAAAAAATGTTTGGGGGGGGAGGGGTGATTTTCGTCAATTACTTTTAACGTCCGACGAATCACCCGCAGCTCATTTTTTTTGGGGGGGGGGGAGGGTGATTTTCGTCAATTACTTTTAACGTCCGGCGAATCACCCGCAGCTCATTTTTTTTGGGGGGGGGGGTGATTTTCGTCAATTACTTTTAACGTCCGGCGAATCACCCGCAGCTCATTTTTTTTAGGGGGGGGGGGGTGATTTTCGTCAATTACTTTTAACGTCCGGCGAATCCCGCGCAGCTCATTAACAGTTGTAAAAGAAAACTTTCATTCAAAATTTCAAAAGTATTTTCATTTAAAATGGCTAGTGCTCCTTCAGCTAAAAGAAAAAGGAAATTGAATGAAGAAAGGCGAGTTTCAAGAAAAGTGGGAATTACAGTATTTTTTCTCAACAGTGAACAGAAAGATACACAGTTTAATAAAATAAAAATTTTTTTCGTTTCGATTACTTTTTTTTTTTTGTTCGATTTTTGTCAACTACTTTTAACTTCCGGCGAAACATGCGCAGCTCATTAACAGATGTAAACAGAAAACTTTCATTCAAACTTTCAAAAGTGTTTTCTTTTAAAATGGCTTGTGCTCCTCCAGCTAAGAGAGAAAAGGTAATTGATTGAAGAAAAGTCAGTGTTTCAAGAAAAGTGGAATTACAGTATTTTTGCTCAACGGTGAACGGAAAGATCCACTGTTTAATTTGCAACAACTGCATCGCCACGCCAAATGGGTACAATTTGAAAAGGGATTATGAAACAAACCATCGATCTTACGATAAATATGAAGGCCAATGCGTGTTTTCACGTCTCAAGGAATTGAAGGCTAACTTGACACAGCAACAGACCTGTTTTATGAAAATTCAGGAAGAGATGTCGCTTCTGTTACTGCAAGCTATGAACTCAGCCAAATGATCGCCATGAGTGGGAAATCTTACAGTGAAGGAGATTTTGTAATGCAAAGCCTTGTAAAAACAGCTGAAATTGTATGTCCAGAGAAAACTCAGTTATTCGAAGACATTTCATTAACCAGGGACACTGTTGCTGAACGGATTGATGAAATGTCAGGTGATCTGAAACAGTTGAAGGCTGTATCATCAAGGTTTGAATATTTTGCTATTGCTATTAATGAGACATCATTCCGTTGACATCACTAGAATAGCACAGCTTGCATTCTTCTTCAGGGCCTGTGACAGTGAATTTAATATGTATGAAGAACTGATTGAACTGGTCCCCATGCATGACACTATAACAAGCCATGACATCTTTGAGAAGGTCGAGCAGGTTCTGCATGACTATGGTTTTGATTTGAGTAAACTTGCATGCTTATTTACTGACGGTGCTGCGAATATGGTTGGCAGACATAATGGCAGCCAAGTTACGAACAAAAATAGAAAACTTGCATCCAGATTCATCATTTGCACATTTCACTGTATTATTCATCAGCAAAATTTGTGTTTAAAGATTTTATAATTGCATCATGTGCTTAACTTGATCACAAAGACAGTGAACTATATCAGAGGCCGTGCTCTCAACCACCGTCAGTTCAGCTAGTTGCTGGAAGATATGGATAATCAGTTCACCGATGTTCCATTCTACACAGAAGTTTTCTGGTTGTCATGTCACACAGTGCTGAAAAGATTCTATTTGTTGAGACAAGAAATAATTATGTTTTCGGAGACGAAAGGTCAAAACACAAATGAAATAAAAAATGAAAGCTGGCTCCAAGATCTGGCTTTTACTGTGGATATTACTGGACAATTAACTGATCTTAATTTGAAATTACAAGGTAAAAACAATTCATCACTCAGTTGTACGACAAGTGGTTCGTTACAAAACTAAGCTTATGGAAGTCACAGTTGTCAAATGAAAATTTACTTCATTTTCCTACGTGCAAAGAGCTGAAAAACACTGCCAATACTGAGTCTGTACTTCGCTTTGCTAAGTATGATAGTCACCTGGAATTGTTGTCAAGGGAATTTCAGGAAAGATTTGTGATTTCTCATCTTTTGAACATCATTTTGCATTATTCTCAGCACCATTCACCTTTGATGTTGCCAAGGCAGAAGAAATCCTGCAGATGGAACAATTGGAAATGCGGTCGGATTCTACACTCAGAGCAAAGTATCTTGGATACCTGGTTTATTTTATTTTATTTTATTTTATTTTATTTTATTTTTTGATTTTATTTTTTATTTTATTTTATTTTATTTTATTTTATTTTATTTTATTTTATTTTATTTTATTTTATTTTAATTTTATTTTATTTTATTTTATTTTATTTTATTTTATTTTATTTTATTTTATTTTATTTTATTTTATTTTATTTTATTTTATTTTATTTTACTTTACTTTACTTTACTTTACTTTACTTTACTTTACTTTACTTTACTTTATTTTATTTTATTTTATTTTATTTTATTTTATTTTTTAGTAGTATGTATAAAAGCCTTCTAATGTTTTTCATTGTCAGACGTCAAAAGATTAGATATCAGGTAATTTAATAACAAAGTTAAGGCAATCCTCTGCCGAAAGCGAGAGAATCTTCAACTAAATATCATGCAGGTTTTAATTATGTTCTAATATATTCGAATTTGAAATCATTGTCACCTTTACCTTTCATTGTTCCGAACTCGTAACAGAACCGATTCAATTGCTTCCATACATCTCCAATAAATGTCTGGCATTTTGTCAATGTGTAAAATCAATAATAATCATTTGGCTGAAATGGGCTTCAAATTAAATGCTGATGAATGAAGGAAACCAGGCTTTAAGAACTTTGTATTAACGTTTTCTACAGCATAAAGCCCTAAAGAAAAATCAGATCATGAACATATACAAATTCTATCGCAAGAAGGAAACTGCTTGAAAGGTTCCATTAGAAACCATTAGGCAGCTATTGTAAATTTCATTAATACTGCACAGTTGTTATAATACCTTAGAGTCCATCAATCAAGGCAGGAAGATACAATGCATCATCAAAAGAATAACTCTTCTTCTTATTCCTTTTATAGATAAATAAATGAAACGAGGGAGAGAGTGGTGGATAAATAGAGAGAGCGAGAGAAAGAGGGAGAGAGGGAGAGAGAGAAAGAGAGAGAATAAACAAAGAGAAAGGCTGATTAACTGCTTGCTTGATTGCTTGATTGATTCAATGAGAAATATAGAAATTTACTGTACTAATTCTGTCAAGCTGCTTAACATTAATTAGGTACTGGATTGGCAGTATCGGTAGAGGGTCGGGCGCCATGCTTTGACGCATGGAGTTATGGCCCTTGCCATTCTGAGTTCAAATCCCGCCGAGGTTAACTTTGCCTTTCATCCTTACGGGGTCGATAAAATAAAGTACCAGTAATACACTGGGTAATTGCTGGCCTTGTGCCAATAGTAGAAACAATTAATTAGGTACACGCTGAAATTTTATGTAGAAGAGGTATAATCGACCGATTCGAGTCATCTATGACTAATACAAGCATTATTAAACCCAGAAAACCCAACAGATGTCAGTATTAAAAGAACAAGAGATGACTTGATTTTCCGTATTTAGTTTCGTTTCGTTGTGTTCCTCTATTAAAATCTCACTTCATCTTATATTCCTCCAGTATGGACAGAAGATGAAAATGCCCTAGTCTCTAAATTTTCGTATGCCCTTGTGCCAAATGGTAAAAATCTATGTTACCTATCGTGGAACGCTGAATGTTGAAAGGAATATCGTTCTAGTGTTAACTCAAAATATATAAAATCATATATAAACATTGTATGAGTTTGACATTTCAGCATTTCAGCCAGTTCACTACATTTGCTGATTGTATATTATTGATTTTAAGTACCTTTTTTGGAATTTATTTGTTTAATTTCTATCTTTCTTCCTTTCTTTATTTCAATTTGTCATTATACGAAATTAGATTTTCTTCTTAAGGCCTAATTATTTTATATAAACTATTTAAAAATTTAATGAATACTCTAGTTTTCATTTATTTAGTTCTAACTCTTATTTACATATAATTATTAGCTTCAATAACAATTTCACTGGGAAATATTATGGTTGTGAACGAGAAAATACATTAAATAAAACCTGATGTTTTCGTGCAGGCAAGAAACTACACTCAAACACAAAGTAGCTGGAAAACATAAATATCTAATTACATTCATTTCTTATTCTTCTTAAGTGTAAGAGCAAAATTAATTATTTCTCTACCTAAATGCCTTTCGGTTACAGCAGATGGTTGAATTACTGTCCAGAAAAGTAATTAAAAGATCGATTAGTCTATAAGTAACTATGTTGTCGGAATAGATCAATAGCGCATCAAGACAGACCTAATTCTATTGAATTTGGAACTTATTCAACATGTTCATGACAAAAGTTGGCATTTGTGCATAATAGATTTAGTTTAGATTTTTATTTAGGTGGTATGTAATTTCTTCCGTTGTCACTCTCCTTCTTTCCTGGTACCGGCTGTCGTTGAATGATTCAGTGTTTCCTATCCGGGAGCTAGAAACGTGTGGACAATATTTTCGTGCAGAAAATGACTATATATCGCTCTGCTTATCTTGACTACATTATGCGTTAGGAACATTTTCTCTTCTATTCATGTAACCTGTATCTATGAAGCATAACAGAACAGTCGTCTAAAGGTACAGACTTAGAAAAAGTACAAATTATACTAAATTAGATTAAATTTGAGATAGTTGAAAAAGAAAACAATTTCGTTTGTATATTCACCCATTTCTCTCCCTTGATACCCAATCAATGAATCGCTGCTACCTGAGTTTAGTTTACTTGTTTTGTTATAATTTTTCTTCGTGTATATAATATTCTACAGAAATTTCTGAATTTTCGCAGCAGACGAGGTATTTTTCCAAAGGGACTCATTATTACATTTGTTGTTTATCATTACACTGTTTCTCCTTACACTTGTTCTTAGAGAAATAAATTGTAGATATTACATGTCCAAGAAATCCATGCCTATAAACCATCTATTTTCATGGGCGATTTAAAGTTGAATGGCCGTAATGAGATTTACTGTACTAATTCTGTCAAGCTGGTTAACATTAATTAGGTACTGGATTGGCAGTATCGGTAGAGGGTCGGGCGCCATGCTTTGGCGCATGGAGTTATTGCCCTTGCCATTCTGAGTTCAAATCCCGTCGAGGTTAACTTTGCCTTTCATCCTTACGGGGTCGATAAAATAAAGTACCAGTAATGCACTGGGTAATTGCTGGCCTTGTGCCAAAAGTAGAAACAATTAATTAGGTACACGCTGAAATTGTATGTAGAAGAGGTATAATCGACCGATTCGAGTTATCTATGACTAATACAAGCATTATTAAACCCAGAAAACCCAACAGATGTCAGTATTAAAAGAAGAAGAGATGACTTGATTTTCCGTATTTAGTTTCGTTCCGTTGTGTTCCTTTATTAAAATCTCACTTCATCTTATATTCCTCTAGTATGGACAGAAGATGAAAATGGCCTAGTCTCTAAATTTTCGTATGCCCTTGTGCCAAATGGTAAAAATCTATGTTACCTATCGTGGAACGCTGAATGTTGAAAGGAATATCGTTCTAGTGTTAACTCAAAATATATAAAATCATATATAAACATTGTATGAGTTTGACATTTCAGCATTTCAGCCAGTTCACTACATTTGCTGATTGTATATTATTGATTTTAAGTACCTTTTCACTTATCCACACTGTGAGGATTGTTTCCAATGACATTGACATGAGGTTTGGCTTAGACAAGTGCAAATCATTGTCAATGAAAAAGGGCAAATTGGTTGAGATTGATGATATTAAAATGCTTTATGGAGAAAGAATGTCATAACTTGAAGAAACAAGTAACAAATGTTATGTTGCAGAATGAAGGATTGAGAACAGGAGAAATGAAGGAAAAGATTGAAAAGGAGTACATCATGAGAGTGAGAAAACTGTCCAAGTGAAAACTGTATACAGGAAATTTAACATCTGGAATAAAACAATGGAGTAATGAGGTATAGTGCTGGAATAGTTGATTTGGCGAAACAAGGTCTTGAAAGAATTGATCGACGCAGGATCTTAACATGCATTGAGTGCTTAGACCTAAGAGCAGGTATTGCATGGCTGTACCTTAAGATGAAGGAGAGGTGTAATGTAGGTTGAGCAATGTAGACACAAGGAGTGCAACAGGTTGCGGGACCATCTAACATTAACTGAATAACCACTACTCAAAAAGGTTCTGAAGGAAGACCTTATAACAGAAAGTCAAGTTACGAAAGCATTCAACAAAGCCTTTCAAGAGAAACAAGAACCGGTTTGGAAAGAAAAGGCTCTTCATGGCAAATTTCCAGCTGCCATTAAAACAAGGCTTTTGCTTAGTCAGGTTGGGTTAAAAAGATACTGAGCTTATTATTACTGTTGCACAAGACCAGGCACTCAGAACCAATTGGGTAAAAGCTAAAATCAATGGACAAAATTGCTCCTCTCTTTGCAGAGTAATCCTTAAAGCAGACGAATCTGTAACATATATTGCTAGTGGATGTGAGTAATTAGCAAATCGACGTTATAAAATCCGGAATTTAGCAAAAACAGTCCATTAAGAGTTGTGCAAAAATTACAACAAACTTTTCTTGAATCCTTCCTAACAGGAGAGGGAGTAGAGGTATTTTGGCACCACGAGATCAAGACAACCACCCTGATATTGTTGCAAAAACAAACAACCACCCCACAAATGGATTCTAATTGATATTGCAATCTCCCAAGATCACAATGTGGCTAAAATGGAAATAGAAAAACATCCAATAAGTTTGCAGACCTTGTAGGTGTTATTAGAACTGAGCAGTATGTAGAGATAGAAGCCGTGCCAATCGTCATTGTGGTGCTAAGCACGGTCATTAAACGCATTACATCTTTCATGAAAAGCCTTGGGATCCCCGGTTTCTTAGGCAGTGCCCAAATTTATACCATCACTAGCACTGCCAAATTCATGCGAGATATATAGAGCCTTCGAGATCAAGGACTGATCTGAGGCTAATTAACGTTTCACCTAGCAACTGATTGCTAGAGAAACTTTACAAAAAGAAAATTAGTATTATTATCGGCGTCATCATCACCATCATCATCATTATTATTGAGGGCAGTGGATTAGCAGAATCGTTAGTGCGACAGATGAAATGCATTGCAGTATTTTGTTATAGCACTTTGATTTCTGGATTCAAATTTCATCGAGGTCAACTTTGCCTTTTATCTTTCAAGAGTCAATCAAATTTTGTGCCAAAAGTAGAAACAATTTTGTTTTTGTATATCTGTACATTCACATACATCCCACTTGGTCTCAACCAGGAGCCTGAGGTGGGTGATGGTTTGTTATGATGCAATTTTTCTCAGCACCATAGATACTAGGTGGTATTTTGTTGAGAGTTTGAAAGAGCAAGTAACAATGCATCCTATACACACATACACAGACACAAGCACACACAGAGAATATTCATAGATTCAAAAGGGCTATCTTTGTACAATATTTCTAGATACATATAATCAGTAAAGCCAATTAGAATATTGACAGGTTACACATTCTTTTTCCCAATGTACATACATTTAAGCTAGATTTGAATACACAATTAATTCATGGCTAATCTTTGGTCCGTTGTTGTGTCATGATACAACGTGGTTTGCTGTCTCAATTACACTGACAATGCTCTTCGCAAAATGTGAGCTCCACTAGTGAGTAGGATTTTCTGAATTTCTTTTACATAAGGTTTACTTGTTTTATGATCCAAAGATTTGTCAGTTCCCTTGTTTATCAGGCCCAGTGCTCCAACTCTAACTGGGATAGTGATGGCTTTCATAACCTGCATTTTTTTATCTCTATTTACAGATACTTGTATTTTAACTTTTTCAAATATCTTAAAAGGTACATTGCAATCAGCAAGTAATGCCATGTCTATCATGAAACACAATTTGTTGTTTTTATGATATCTAGTCTATTGGTTTTAATTGTCCTCTCCATGTGTATTGCGAAATCCCGCAGTATTATGACATTACCAATTTGTATTACTGGATCTGGTTGGTGTTGATAGTGGTTTTTCGTTGTTTCCTTTCCATAGAATTTTTCACATATTTTCCAGTGGGTAAACTGCGCCACTCTGTCATGTTTCTATTTGTTTTTAGACGCGGTTAAGGTGGTGCAAGCAGATATTAGGTATTCCACTGTTTCAGTATTTCTGTCACAGAAACTGAATTATTGGCAGTATCAGTAGAGGGTCAGACACCATGCTTTCCAGAATAGTTACATCCCTTTACGGTCTGAGTTCAAATCCCGCCGAGGTTAACTTTGCCTTTTATCCTTATGGGGTTGATAAATAAAGTACCAGTAATGCACTGGGATAATTACTGGCCTTGTGTCAAAAGTAGAAACAATTATTATCGCTCTGTCACTCAGTACTGATGGACAATGCACCAGGGTATTTAGTCAACTGTCAAGTTGCAACAAGAACCTCAGACAGATAATACGTTCCTCAAAATATGTGCAGTACCTAGCAAAGCCGCCTTTTGTATGACACCTAACCTGTGTAGTATTTCTGGTCGCTTTAATAAGTTTGAAATTTGAATGGGATTGACAACTAATGCCTCGATCACAACTAGTATCACTTTTACATTACCCTCTTGCATTCCATATAGTCTTGCCAACTCCACATTCAATTCAGAATGCTTGGAGATATTTTTTATTTGATTTCAAATCCCACTGAGGTTAGCTTTGCCTTTCATCCTTACGGGGTCGATAAAATAATCGACCTGTAATGCATTGGAGTCGATTTAATCGACTTTTCCCTCCTTAAATATTGCTGGCCTTGTGCCTATAGTAGAAATTATTATTATTACTGTTATCAAATTTTACAAGGTCAAAATGTCCTTTCAACGGTCTTGTTTCGGGATTATATTTTTGCGATTCTTTTCACAATACGATGGCGGTTTCTGGCGACTTCTTTTTACATCAATTTGCTAGAATTGTATTACAGAAAAGCGAGCAAAGCTTTCTTTTTTTCTTCGTTCATTATGACCAGCAATATAATATGTTTTTAACACTTTTCTGTTAATTAGCATTCAAGATGTCTATTTTGGCAATATTTTGTGGGTAGATACATGTAAGTAGCTTGCATGGTAACCTTAACATATCCATTTGATACACATGACCACATAGTCCAACCACTGTTTCTTCATTTATCCAGAAATAGTCAACTGCAAATTATCCCATGCATTCGACGAAGTTATCGTATCTCAAAATTTTTCCACGTATCTAAATTACTCCAAATCTGTACAGGTTATATATTATCGATTTGTAATATTTAAGTTGGTCGATCCACTACGCAGACAATAATGGATCCAGAACATATTCCTAGATTCATTTCGCTGTCAGCAATTTCACAATCCCCACGCAATTCAATCCCAATTAACTCTTCTGTCAGAATATGAATTAGTTTTTTTTCTCCATTAAGTTGTTGAATTATATTGAATCTGTAGATGTATGGTGTGTTTTTTGTTCGATAAGATGGATATTCTAATAGAATATTCATTTTATGTCAGTTTTGGAAAGAAGTATCTCGGAGTTTCAGCCACAATCAGTGACAATCTTCTTGAATCTATCTCAAAATCATTTTCAGCAGAGTAAAACGATTCACTAATGTAATATGGTCTTCAGGTTCATGTTAAGGATTCATAATCTTGGACCAGTAAAAATGATTTAAGCGTAGTTAAACAACAGACGTGGTATATTATAGTCAGGGCTGGAGTTCGTTCGCTCTTTTTATTCCTCAAGTAGCACTTCAAAAGCAAACATGAACAAGAAAGTAATGAAACATTTATCTCACGGTTTCAAGTAAACTTTATTACAATTAGCCGGCAAAGGTTAATAGACGATAATCATTGTTATTCATATCCTCAACCAAAGTTGTCCAGAGCGGATTTCAAAACTAATATTTGAGATTTATTATACACATTAGCGTCTCCAGACATGGTGATACGGTCTTTAAGAGATACTGTATCGATGACGATTTGAAGAACTGCCAAAATTGTCTTTGTCGTTGTCAGCACTTATCTCCGAGTGAGAATATTATTCTTCAATATTTATTCAATTCATACCAGATAGAGCAAATACTGCCTGACGACTTAAAAGAAAAGGGAAATTACAGACACAATTAACTGTACGATTGTCGAGGATAAACTCAACGCTTTTATAATACTGGTCATCTCCAGAACATCACAGTTCAAACCAGTCATGGCAATTAGAACTACCACTATAATTCTTAGTTTAGTCAATATTGTAATCAAGATGTGATACTTGAGTAGTTCTCCAGCCGTAATATATTTTGTTCAAATTTTATTTCATTCACAAAGTTGCAATTTTACGATTATATGGGGTTGTATTTGAAGTTAAAATGTATAGTGTATTGTTTTGTGTGTTTAACAGGGGCAAAATAATTAATATTTGTAAACTTGCAAAAATCAGCCGCTCAATTATTAAAGATAGCTTAATTTCTGGTTGTGAACTTATAAAATGTTCTAGATGTGGTTAAATTATCAATATCTATTTACATAACCATGTACTATGGGTTGTCATACTCTCTCATTGAGTCAAAAACCTCTACCATTCCATTCAATCTAGGTGTGATAAGCTGTTATGTAATATTATTTACATGAATCATTCTATCGGGTATTCTACTATTTCACTCATCGGGATAAAATGTATTTCATAATATTATTTTTAGCAACAGATTACTTATAATGATAGCATCACAAAGTCACAAATGTGTATGGTAAACAATGCCCACGGACTTCTTGTATATGAAGAATATATAGTGAAGTGCAGAGCTAATCACGTAAGGCAGTGAACCGAAATTGCATCCATAATGAGAAGAAATGCCATTAGTGGTAATAAAAATTCTTGTCACGGAAGGCAAAAGTAAGAACACAAAAATTTCAATTGATATAAAAATTGATGAAAAGTTGAATGAGCATATGCATTGGGGGGGGGGGAGATCTTTGATAACTATGGTGATAACTCCAGTTGTGACTAGTACTTGTTTCATTAATTCCTCAAAGGATGAAAGGCAAATAAATATATTTATGAATATATGATCCTCTATCGGTTTCGACGATGGACATTCATTTGTTCGATCAACAGAATTTCTATGCAATCTTCAGGCTGAATCAGCTTGACACATTAGGACAAAACGAAGATATAATCCAGAGAAAAGAGATAAATATGTAAAGAGGGGAGAATCGATCCTAGTACTTGATTTATATTGTATTTATTGACCCACAAAGAGATGTAACACAAAGTTTACAAATACAGCAAGACAGCCAATTCAACACTAACAATTCTGCCAATTCGTTGCCTCTCATCAATATACTTATGTGTATAGTATGACAAGTGACATATTTGATTATCTCAAAACAATATTTTTAATTTGGACGGCAATTTTACGGCTATGGTAGCCATGTATTATTGGAAAACATATATGCATATAATTCATATATACGCATGTGTTTGTGTCTGCATGTATGTGTGATTGTGTATTTGTGTATGCGTATGTGTGTAAACATGTGCATTTAGAAGTCTATGATTTCAGAAACAGACATGACATTTTCTCTCCCTTTCATTCTGTGTGTTTGTGGTTGTGTGAGTGTTTATATGTGTGTGTGAGAGAGAAAGAGAGAGGGGGGGAGAGAGAGATTACGAGTCACTGTACCAGCGTATTTGTGCATTCTTTCTGTGCTTCATTGAAATGTTAGAGTTTGTTTGTTATCAGTGTGTATATATAGAACATCATGAAACTATCTAAAAACTTAAGTTATTTAGTTTAACAAATGCTTTTTCTACATATTCGGCACTCCAGTCCACTGCTAGTGCAATGATAAATATTACTATTTGTACTTGGATACATTGAGAGCTGTCACACTCAACATATGGTGTCTCTTAAATTATTAATTTACTTTGGTATGAATACAGGGGGGAGGGCGTGAAAATGCAGTGACATTAATACCTTTCCTAATGATACTATTTTTCTTTTCCGTTTAATTTTTTTCCTGTTCTTTGTCAATGCACGAAATTATTACTAGCAATGAATATAAGACCTCTTGAACTCTGTAATGCCCAGAAAGAGAAAGAATAAGGGAGAGAAAGGGAAAGAGTGGAGAGAGAGCGAGGCAGAGTGGAGAGGGAGAGGAAGAGAAAGAGGGGGTGAGTGGAGAAAAAGATAAACAGTGAGAGATATAAAGATAGAGAGTTTTTGAGAGAGCGGGAGAAAGACAAAACAGTAACAGAGATAAACAGAATAAGAGAGAGAGAGAGACTGATGCAGAAACACACAGTGAGCGAGTGACAAAGAGAGAGAGAGAGAGAATGAGAGAGAGAGAGAGAGAGAGAGAGAGAGAGAGAGAGAGAGAGAGAGAGAGAGAGAGAGAGGCGCGGTGAGAGATAAAAAAGCGAACCAGTGAGCACGCACTGCGACGAAATACGAACAATTTCATATTCAGTTGGTAAACCGACTCCCTTCCAACACAGCCAGCTGTGAACCAACATTTCAAATGAAAATATCCTATCAAGTCAACACTTAACATTAAAGATATTTGCGTTAAATATTCGTTGCATATAATATAATATCAAAATTGATTTCTTATAATGGTCACCAGACATCAGATAGGACTTGAAGGCATAATGTTTAGAAACAAAAACAGAAGCGGGAAGATGCCATAAGCAGTCTAGGCTGGGTATATTTTATACTACTACTTGAATCAGTGAGACACAGTGGGCTAGATTATTTGTCACTATAGAGAGGGAGTGAGAGAACACATCAAAACGAACAACTGACGCTGCACACCAGGTCCGAACGCAGAAAAGCCGAACTCCTATTGTCATCGCTTTCATCTCTCTCTATTATGAGCAAATGGGGTCCCACCTGCTGGCCGCCCCACGGTCCCGGTGGACAGAATGGAGAACGCGTTTCCCCGGAGAATGGTAAAGAAGATGCGCTGGAAGAGCCATTCCATCTCGCGAGGTTCACACCTGCGGCTAGCTAGCTCAGCACCTATGGTGGTAAGTAGGGAGGTAGCCCTAGGGCCAAGAACACCAGAAGTCTCCACTTCTAGGGGCTCGACTACAAACCTGTCGGAGAGCGACCAATACTTGGAGAGTTTACCCTCCTCAGCCCGAAGTGAAGCAGACCCTGTGTTAGTCGTAGACTGCTCCAGGTTGCCGCTGGAGAATGTGTCGCTGCAAGTGGCATCCCAGACGAAGGGTTTACCACCGCGGAATGGGGAGATGGTCATGCTTTTGCCGTCCCCTCGGTTCAGCCCCACCGGCTCTATCTAAGAGAGGAAGACTGCAGCATTCAAGCCATGCTTTATGACCTGTTGAGGGCAGCATGGCGTGGAAGGCGGCCGGCACTGTAGTGACAGGAAAGAGGGTGGAGGCCGAAAGAGTCCACGGTGGATCCACAGCTACATTTGTGTGACTCGCAGATCCGGAGGCCAAGCTCCAGAGAAACCTCGATGCGCAGGCTATCATTGTTCAGCTGCGTGCCTGTGGCAAAGGAGGGTAAGCCAGGCACCGCTGTGGGGCTGTGAGGCCGCGTGAAAACATGCAAGGTGGTGCCGGTTGAGCTGGCGTGTTAGTCTGTCTGAGGCCAGGATGCACCATTCAGAATTGTTTCGTGTCATTGCTTGCTTGTATTGCATGTTGAAAACCTAAATTGTTAATGCCCATGATAATTTAAGTTGCATTAACAGCATTAGATTTTCAATATTTCCGCTTATTATTTATAGATCGTATAATGCTTAGGGAGAGAAAGATGTGCAGCTCCGATGAGCTTTATGAAGACACCCGGGATCAATGAGAGATGATTATTCTCGCTCCAGAGACTTGGCTCTAATTCTCCCCAAGGTGTACTGCGCTAAAGACACCCAAGGGCAGATGGTTGTGTTAAACCGGACGATGGAGTTCTTTTTATAGTGGTTACCCCTGTAGATCGAAAGGTAAGCTCAAGGCAAGTCTAAACTGCGAACCAGTATATAATCCCCGGTTAAAGTCAATTCTCTTCCTTTATACCGCGTAAGCCTTTGAGGTTAGTTACAAGTTCCCACTTCCCATTTATAGTCCCTTTCTTTTTAGTATAGAAATCTGAAAATAATGTTGTACGCAGCAAGCAAACTGAGTTCCCAAAACGCCTTCGATCCTTGGGTTTTTGTGATTATCCCTTAACTGGCCTCACTAAAGCCGTAGCGAGAGAGTAGAAAACACAAAGTAGATGTAGTGGCATTTCATCCGAAATCATAGATGGGACAATATAAATATTTATATCAAAGATATTATTTTGTTTAAAATAGGAACTAAAGAAGGCTGTCATGTTTCAATTGGAAACTACTATTAGGAAGTTCATACCTCACCAGCGGGAAGTAATTGAAATGACTTCAGCTAGAAATTGAAATCACTACGTGTATTCTGCTTGCAGGGAGCTTACATTTTTTTCGATACTATACTCGATATTCTGTAGCATGAATATTATAAGAAAATATTTCGTACTGTTAACTCTCCACTTCTGCATACTTTAAAAATATCAATTTGATATTCTTTATCAACATGATGACTAAAAAACATATTATTCCTCTCAGTTTATAGCTAAAATGAAGCTCTAAATATCTAAATATGTTTGTTCTACTCTATTTACAGACTTGAGGGCTCGATATGGTTGGCAAACATGCAGATACCATTGCACATAAAATATATATTGACTCCACGCATTGAAAGCAGCAAGAGAAGTTGTATCTGCAAAAAAGCTCATGCAGTTAGTGCCATTAAATAGCAAAATATGTCTTTGGTTATTACCAAAAGGAATTACGTTCAAAACTATATTTGCGCTGTGTTTGTACATGGTGTTCTTTTCTTTCTTTTTTTTATCGCGTCAATCCATACCGAGATACAGTGAACCAACCATTAAGCGTAACATGTTAATGTCCATATGCTGAGATTTAATAAACTATAGTGTAAATTGAGATTCAACACCGACAGCAGCAACCAAAAAAGAAGTTATTTACGGAAACCTGAACATAATACATAATGTCTAGCGTTATTTTTATGCTTGTTTGTTGTTGTTGTTTTTGAGAATTTCTATATTATATGATACTTGCTCTCACTAAAGATTGCAATGGATATAAATCTATTATAGTCGATATTTCATGTAAACGTATTTTCCTATCCGTCTAAAACTACTAAAACTGCTGTTTTCAGATGGAATAGTGCCGGACTTAAATCATAAATGATGATGGAGAAAAAATGTATATGAGTCACATACACGTTCCATTGGACACAGATAAATTTTCCCTTTTATATTATACCACAACCACGAAATGGTAGTCTGATAATATGTATAAAATGTAAATAATGCATTCATATTCTAATGATGAATTTTCAACAAACATTTTTATTGAAACTCAATCAGTTTATAGCGCTGTCAGGAAACATTGTTATAACAGCTACGTAGTAATGCATCACTCCCCCACACACAAACAGTCAAACACACATACACACAACAATACGTTCAAATACATGAGTTTGATATAAGACATAGATATTGCAGATGACAATGAGAAACTGTCATGTGATTATGTGGTATGTCTTCCTTGGCAGAAATTACCTTTTTCTAATTAATCAATCAATTTCCCCACAACTAGTGCAACCAGTTGTTTGGGGTAACACCCTAGACATCTGACAGTCCAGCATAGCATTTCAGTGAGCCTTAGAAATATTTGTTGGGCCTCATATTCGTCCTATATATTTCTACCTAAAGACAAATGAACCAATTGAATAGTTTTCTTGAAAGTAAGTCTTTTGAACCTCTTTCAATTTGGTGTAGCTAACTTTGATATAGTTCAGATTTGCTGCCTTGTCCACACCATTCTATATTCGATTATAACGAAACGATATATCAATTTTTACTCCTTTTTCTCTCCCTATCTCTTCCTGGGAGCTAACGAACATACAAGCACTATAGTACCAACTGTGTAACATTTGCTTAAATAACTCGATTATATTTCTAACCAAATCTTACCAGCTTCAAATTCTTTTATCTCTCACAAACATTTACTTCCCCCTAAATGTCTGCAGATTATATAGTGATGCTTTTTTCTATATTTACTTTTATACTTTACTTTCCTGTTCATAGAAGAATGTAACTATGTAGAGTTACTTCAGAAGTCATAACGGGAATTTTAAAATGATTGCTTTTACTAAATAGAAGTAAATAATTATATTTCCTCCTTCACTAAATTTTTAACGTTTGCTGATTTAAATGCTAAACCCGTAGCTGTGTTGTTTTTAACGCATGTTTGGTTTCATTAAGATATGCAGTTTTCTCTTAAATCATTAGCGCTGATTAAACCCATTAATTTTGAATTAAATTACTTTCATAGGCAGTACCGTTAGAGCGTCAGACAACATGCTTTGCAGCTAGTTACGGCCCTTTACGATCTTAGTTCAAATCCCCGCTGAGGTTAACATTGTCTTTCAGTCTTACCAGGTCGATAAAATAAAGCACCAGTAACGTACTGGCTCGATTTAATCGACTTTCCGCTTACCTTCAAATATTTCTGGCCTTGTGCGAAATGTAGAAACAATTATTTTTCTGTCATTTTCATACTATAATACACAGAACCTAACATTCAATTCAACGTAAATATTAGTAATTGATAAATTGATGGCCACTAACATTAAGATGAACTTTAAATTTTCTTCTTCGTGTCTTGAAATCCTATAGCAACTTCTGCAATCACGTCTCTAAAAATTCAATCTAAACTGGTTGGACATGAGATTTGACTGCTTTGAACAATCTGTGATATTCTTCTCATTGTACTTTTGATGACATTTCGGTTAAAGTGAATACAGAACCCGCACATTACTTTCTATAACTGCTTTCAATTTTGCTGAAAATATTTTCCCTTTAATAAGATGGACGCCAGTTTCTGTTCTTTCAGAAATCACTCCAGCCCACAGCCCTATCATGCACAATATCCCAAATATGTATACATGAATACAAGTATTTAGCATACATACACGGGGAAAAGACAGCAACCAAACTTTTTCAGCAAATTTCCTTTTATTTGGTCGGCTATGCTGCGTCCAGGGCCAAAGCCTCACTGTTCATCAGCTAGCTTGGACTCGATAATCTTCCTGAAGTCTCTATGCGAATTCCAGAGTATTTGTGTTCGGATAAATTATGCTAAATCGAAACCATTCAATGTGGGAGTCGGACTCCGCCAATGGTGTGTATTGCCACCTCTCCTGTTCATTATTTTCATGAACAGGATTGACAAGCGCAACTGAGTTAGAAGTGGTATTAAGACTGGCAAGTATAGAATCAGTCGGCGGGAAATTTGAAGTAAGGTTACTCGGTAGAGTGCGTCACTCCAGGTAGAGCCGCCACCTCTCCGATTTCAGATATCTATGAGCATGTGGTTAGAATGTCTCAGGAAAGAATCGCTGGACCGATTTTACGGGCAAAACCAACTCTCAGGAGACCCAGGGGTAGAGCCCTAGCAAGATAGTTCGATATCATCCATGAGCTTGGCTAGTCTCGCTTGGGGATCCAGCTGGATCAGTTGGAGACGGTTGTTTTTGACAGTACCCACTGGAAGATATGCTTGAGGACTCTACTCCCATGACTTTCCCAGGATTAAGTGGGCAGAGAAGAAGAAGAAGAAGAAGAAGAAGAAGAAGAAGAAGAAGAAGAAGAAGAAGAAGAAGAAGAAGAAGAAGAAGAAGAAGAAGAATATAACTGTATTGGTATTTACGGTTCAAGCCACTTTTCAATTATTTATATGTATGTATGTATGTATGACAACACACGCTGTCTTTTCGTGGGGTAAGTTTTTAATTAATTTTTGTATTCTGTAACATCAAAATACAACAATTTGTTGGTCACTGGACTCGGGAATGTCACGACAGAAGTTTGTGGAAGTTACACAAATATTTTAGTATATTTTAGCAGAGCAATCCTTATTTATATTTTACATTTTACATTTATTTACATCTCAATATAACATGGCTAAAATTCAAATTTTGCAAAGAGAAGAAAACGGTCAAATGAACTAGATACATCTCACTGTCCCCACCACCACAATAACTTCTACACTGTCTCCCCACCATCACATGTCATTACCATACCATACCCTATCTAGACTAAAGTCATCGACCTGTTGTCAAACTCTCTACTCTCTGTTGAATGTGTATATATATATGTGTGTGTATGTATATGTGTGTATATACATCACTCAGTCAAACGACCAGATTTCAACCCTAACACCTACAACAACAACACCGGCACTAATGTTTACAGCAACAACAGCTTCAGAATGAACTGAAATGAACATTTACAACAACAACAGCGGCATCAAAACAAAAAAAGGAAGGGAAAAGAAAATAAAAGGGGAAGGGAAAAAAAAAAAAAAAAAAACTCAAAATAACAAAACACACACACATACACACACACAACACAACAACAACATCAACTGCCACCACCACCACCACCGCCACCGCCGCCGCCATCACCATCACCAGCGACCGGGCCTTAAGAAAACGACTTTAATAATAATTTTTCTGCTTTTGGCACGGATCCAGCGACTGCCCAGCGCATCACTGGTACTCTCTTTTGTTGACTCCGTGGGGTTGAAGGGCAAGGTTGATCTCGGCGGGATTTGAGCTCAGAGCGTGGAGAGCCATAACTCTATGCTGTAAAGCAATTATAGTAATACTTGTTTCTACTTTTGACACAAGGCCAGCAATTACCCAGTACATTACTGGTACTTTATTTTATCGACCCCGTAAGGATGAAAGGCAAAGTTAACCTCGGCGAGATTTGAACTCAGATCATAAAGGGACGTAACTCTATGCTTCAAAGCAAGGCGTCCGACTCTCTACCGATACTGCCGGACTGTAATACGATCGGCTTCAACTATACAAACTCTTGAAAGTCAACAGTTGATATAATCTTGTAATCTTGTATCAGTAATGACGGTAATATATATATATATATATATATATATATGTGTGTGTGCGTGTAAGTGAGTAGAGTAGCGTGTGTGTGTGTTTGTTTGTATGTATGAGTGTTGCTGTGTGCGCGCATATGTATGCGTGTGTGTGTATGTCGTACGTATAAGTGTCAATAAGTGATTTCTTTTTTTTTTTTTTTGCGCGGGGACATAGAAATAATCGGGCTGGATGCCCGATCGCGCAGTTAAACCACTGGGAGTGAAGAACCCCTAGCCCTTGTCAGGGCATTCTTCTAGGAGAAGGCATCTCAGGAAACTGGGTTAACTCCGATATAAAACCTGCGGCTCAGTAGTTACCGATGATGTTGATATTTTCTTCTTTTCGGGTTATAGCTACTGTCGCTCAGAGAGTGGGATTGGCTCAGTGCACAGTCTTTCCTCACTTTAAAAATATTCGTCACGCACAGGCATTGCACGAGTGCATTAATAATTATTAATAGTGTACTATTATTATTATTATTACTATTACTTTTTTTTTTTTTTTTTTTTTTTGTTCAATTCAATGATGTTCCAGAACAATGTAAAAGAGATAATTGGCAATTTAGGTTCTGGAACAAAAAAGATCATGTGCAATAAGGGCAGGGGCCCCAAGTTATCACAGCCTGGGCCCGCTCGTCATCGTGCCATTGTAATAGAGCCAAACAGGGCATTTAGTCTTGGCTGCTGGAACGTACGGACGCTGCTTGACAGGGATTCTTTGGAGCGTCCTGAACGAAGGACCGCTCTTGTTGCAAAGGAGCTTCGACGTTACGATCTTGACATCGTGGCTTTATCCGAGACAAGGTTAGCTGGAGATGGTCATCTTACGGAATTTTGTGGAGAATATACATTCTTCTGGAAAGGAAGAGATGAAGGAGGCTGGGGTAGGATTTGCTGTTAAGACTGTACTTGTGAATAAATTAGAAGAATTCCCAGTAGGGATTAGTGAGCGTCTTATGTCCATGAGAGTTCCGCTGGACAAGGGAAGATATGCTACCCTGGTGAGTGTGTATGCTCCAACTATGAATTCTGTCGATGAAGAAAAACTGTCCTTTTACCATGCCTTGAAAGGTGTTCTAAGAAATATCCCTCAGGCAGAGAAAGTCATCGTGCTTGGTGACTTTAATGCTAGAGTGGGTAGGGATTTTAACACATGGAATGTAATCGGAAGGCATGGGGTGGGAAAGTGTAACAGCAATGGTATGCTCCTGCTGCAGATGTGTGAGGAGCGGGATCTGTGTGTTACCAACACCATGTTCCAACAAAAGAACAAATTCAAGACCACATGGATGCATCCTGCATCTAAGGAATGGCATCTTTTGGACTACGTCCTAGTCAGGATGCGTGACAGACAGGATGTGCAGTGTGTTCGTGTTCTTCGTGGAGCTGAGTGCTGGACGGATCACCGCCTGGTACGCGCAAAAGTGAAACTAATCACCAAACGTAAAATCCGGGCTCCTGGTGTTACCCTGCCCAAAAGATTGAATGCTGCTCGTCTTAAGGATAAAAATGTGAAGAGGACATTGGAAGAAGAGATGCAGGCTGCAGATCTTGGTGAGGATTGGCCGACCCTTAAAAAGTCGGTTTATGATGTAGGCAGGCGTGTTCTGGGATTGGTGCAGAGAAAACATCAGGACTGGTTTAATGAGAATGATGAACATATAGAAGACTTGTTGGCTGATAAGAGGCGTGCTCTGTCACGCTACTTGACGGCAAAACCACAGGAGAGGAATACGTTGCATGAGGAGCTCAGGGATGTAAAATCACGTGTTAGGCGGAGTCTTTCTCAGATGAAGGATCAGTGGTGGAGTGAGAAGGCTGGTGAGATACAAACTACGTCTGATTCCAATAACACAAAGCTGTTGTACAGTCTCTTGCGTGAGGTTTATGGACCGTCTTCTTCTCTGGTGACACCGCTTCGCAGCAAGGATGGCAAAGAACTTCTTCGTGACTCACAAGGAATTCTACGAAGGTGGCGAGAGCACTTTGATGATCTTTTGAATCAGCCGTCTGTCGTCAGTGAAGATTTCCTCAATCTCATTCCAGAAAGTCCTGTGAAAGTAGCTCTCGCAGAACCTCCGACGCTTG
Source organism: Eledone cirrhosa (assembly GCA_964016885.1). Lineage (NCBI taxonomy): Eukaryota > Metazoa > Mollusca > Cephalopoda > Octopoda > Eledonidae > Eledone > Eledone cirrhosa. The sequence goes on from OZ024740.1 coordinate 356,994,808, forward strand.
TGGAGGTTGCAGTGGCTATTTCGAAGCTGAACAGTGGAAGATCTCCAGGTATGGATGGCATACATGCTGAGCTCCTACAATATGGTGGTGAGAGACTCCTGCAACATCTTCACTATTTGTTTGGAAGGATATGGGCTAATGAATCCGTGCCTGAGGACTGGAGAGATGCAGTAATGGTGGTCTTGTACAAGGGAAAGGGTAACAGGAATGATTGTGGGAACTACAGAGGTATATCATTGCTTTCTGTCGTAGGGAAAGTTTTATGTAGGGTGCTTCTGGACCGTCTGCTGACACACATTGCAGATTGTGTTCTTCCTGAAAGTCAATCTGGTTTTCGTGCTGGACGCGGCACTACTGATATGATCTTCTCAGCTAGACAGCTCCAGGAGAAGTGCATTGAACAAGGCTTGGATCTGTATCAGGTTTTTGTCGATCTGACAAAAGCTTTCGATACTGTCAACAGAGATGGATTATGGAAGGTTCTCCAGAAACTTGGTTGCCCTGATAAGTTCCTTGCTTTAGTTAGGTCTTTCCATGACGACATGAAGGCTTGGGTTAATGTCGGAGGTAACATGTCGGAGCCTATCTCAGTAAAAAATGGAGTGAAACAGGGGGATATTCCAGCACCGACCCTGTTTGCCATATACTTTGCAATGGTTTTCTGTATTGCATTCAGGAATTGCGAGCATGGTGTTTACATCCGATATCGAACCTTAGGCAGCATATTTAACATCAGGCGCTTTGCTGCGAAGACAAAAGTATTTACATCAATCATAAGAGACCTCTTGTATGCAGATGATTGCGATCTTGTAGCGCACACAGAGAGTGATATGCAGCACATTTTGAATGTATTTTCTGACGCTTGCACTGCCCTGGGTTTGACTGTCAGTCTCAAGAAAACCGTCGTCATGTACCAACCTGCCCCTAGTAAGCAGTACACTGAACCAAACATCTATGTGTATGGCAAACGACTTGGAGTGGTTGATCAGTTTGTCTACCTGACCTGGGAAGCACTGTCAATCGATACTGCAACCTTGACAGTGAAATCTCACTTAGGATTAGGAAAACAAGTGATGCTTTCGGAAAGCTAGAAAGGCGACTCTGGGGTCGGCGAGACATATGCAGGAGGACAAAGGTAAAGGTGTACAGGGCATGTGTACTCTCTTGTCTTCTTTATGCCTGCGAGACCTGGGTCACATATCGACGCCACCTTAAGCAATTGGAGCGTTTCCATCAGATTTGTCTCAGACGGATCCATGGCGTTCACTGGAGGGACCACATCAGTGATGTCGAGATTTTGGAAAGCTCTATGTGTGACAGTATAGAAGCTCTTGTGCTTAAGCAACGACTCCGTTGGAGTGGTCACCTGGAGATGCTACTCATCATGCTTGCCAAACATGTGGTAGAGAATGTAAATCAGCAGGAGGGCTCAAGCGACATGCAAAAGTACACGAACTCCAACCACAGCCGACTATTCCCAGTGAATGTTTTGGTTGCCGACTCTGTGCAAGACATTTTAGATCATTGGCTGGGCTAAAAAGCCACATTAGATCGCAGCACTGTTAGTTGCTATCGTGTGTGTGTGTGTGTGTGTGTAGATATGCTTATGTGCGTGCGTGTGTGTGTATATATATATGAATATGTATATTATTATTGTTGTTGTCGTTATTATTATTATTGCTATTATTATTATTATTATTATTATTATTATTGTTATTAATGTACGTGTGTGTATATGTGTGTGTGTATGTGTATTATGTGTGTATGTATATATGTATGTATGTATATATATATATGTGAAATTAATAAACATTCGTTGTACTGCCTCTCTGTTTTGTCCCTGTTCAAATTTTTCCATTATATATATATATATATATATATATATATATATATATTTCTTTTTTTTTTATTTATTTATTTATTTATTATTATTTTTTTTTTTTTTCTTCTCGTGCAATGGCCATACTCGATAACGAGGGGGCAGCCATCATATATGTATGTAAGTATTATGCACGTACGTATGTATGGTTTACTGCAAATGAGCCAGTACTGGAAAGCCTTCCAAGGGAAAAGTAACATGTCTAGACAAGCTCTTCTGATGCTCGAAGGAAGGTGCAGGAAAATCTCAGCTGGAAAAGACTTTCAAAGAATGAAAGGCACGAGTGGAGCACGAACTCCGGGGGCAGTTGCAGGTGGAGACGATGGGGTGTCTAGGGGTATCGGGCATGTGGATTTGGGAGAGGAAATAGATGGTGGGTGTGCATGATGTGCAGACGATGGTGGGGGGTAGGATGGATGAGGTGACGAGTTGTATGGTGGAAGATACTTGTTGGAATTGAGGGATGGGATCGGAAGAGAGGAGACGGTAGAAGAGGGGTTACCAAGCTATCGTAGATCCACCACCATGTAGAGTTCAGTATGCCACCCCACCACGGCGCCGCCCTAGTCCGCCGATTTGATGACAATGGTGTCGCGGCTTCTGGGGAAGTGGAGAGCGGTGAGTTCAGCTCGAGAGTGGAAAGCATTTCATTGTATACACAGTCGGTACATCGGAAAAATTACCTAGTGGTATTTAGTTTCAATTGACTCATCTCCCTTTAAGCCAAGTATTCGATTCGTCTTTCGTTCCTTGCGATAGTGATAAAATAAGTACCTGACAAATCACCGAGTTATCATTTCACATCGTTTACCCCGCTAATGATCTTGATACAGACATGAATATCACTATTGGATATTTTCTTTTCATTACCTTTTAGATCTGAACTGAAAAATGAACTAAATTGTATGACATGACAAAGCTCGAAGATCTGTCATCAAAGAATAGTCCATAGCAAACTGTCTTCAATGGCTTATTCGTTAATTAGCACGGATGAGTATATTGCTAGTTATAAAGTTTTGAAAGATGCTATGGTTTACTTATAGCATCTAACACTCAGGCAAGTTGTATTAGAGAAGGGTTATATAATCCGATTTAATGATCAAAATGTAGAGTAAGGAGTAGGTTTCTCCTGACCTGGACTCGTAATAACATTTCCGTAACGTTACTGTTTAAAGTTAACTCCTTACTCTTATACAGAAAATGTGGGAGGAACGTGGGAACGTTACACATTCCCATAAAAGAATATGTCACGTTTACTTTGTAAATCAACAAAATGTAATCTTCTTTAAGTAAGTTAAAAAAATATCTTCTATCTTTTTTAATTAAAACTAAATGTTAATGCAGAGGTTAAATGGTTATTTTAAGTATAAAGGTTAATTATATAGATCACCTATCATACAAAACATTGTGCTTTCTCTATATATATTTCATATTTTCTATTTCGATAATGTAATTCCCTTACAGCAATATAAGTGTGAAGAATCCCAATTCGATTTACTGTCAAATGATTTTTTATTTAAAATTAACTTGGTTATGCTTTACCTAGAATGACTGTACAACATTTTAATTGCAATGTGTGTGTGTGTGTGTGTGTGTGTGTGTGTGTGTGTGTGTGTGTGTGTGTGTGTGTGTGTGTGTGTGTGTGTGTGTGTGTGTGTGTGTGTGTGTGTGTGTGTGTGTGTCGGGTTCAATCGGGGGTAACCACAGTAAGTAAGGTACTCAATACATAACAGAGTATAAATATTTAATATAGAAATGGCTTCTACAGGACTAGAACTGTTTCTTTGAAAGGAAACCATCAGGAAAGCCGACTGTTAATGTGATATGGTGGTATTTATACATTTTCTGTTGGTAGGGGAAGGTGGTGATTGAGATGGGTGGGGGTCATTGGCTGATGGATTTAAAGAATGGGGGAGTTCTTTGAAAAGCTATATTCAGAGAAAAATACAATACAGTGATACAGAATGATATAAATGCTTTCCTTAAGAGTTCCTTCGAATGAAACAGTCCTGTAGAATCCATTTCTATATGACATATATATATATATATATATATATATATATATATATATATATATATATATATATTTCTATATTACATATATATATTACATATATATATATATATATATGGGATATAATTACGGTATGTGCGCATTTCTTCTAAGTTTAATTTTACTACTAATTGTGTGTGGTTGAAGGTATATTTGGTCGAAGTCTACATGCTGTCGAAATGTTCGATAAATAATGGAACGGGGCTGCCGCGAAGAGGCTACTGTCGATTGTTTGTCAGAGATTTCCCCATAAGAAAATTTATTCTTAAAGCTTGCTAGATTTGATTTTGTATATGGTTAATTATGCTAATTAGAAGAAGAAATAGTATATATTTTAATATCTGATGATTCTAAAGACATGTGGGTAGGCTGCGCAAATAAACATCTGTACACCAACTATGCATCTCAGACCCTGCCTGAATTGACAATGGTAAAGTAGCACCCACAAATTAGTAATGGAAAACCACCATCATGTGAACGTGTAATAAGCCCTTTGGGGACAATTATTCAAACACCGGCCAGAGTTACTCCCCTTGCTCTGTGACAATAAGAACGTGTATGTTTGAACTAAGAATGAACTTTGATGTATGTATCACTTTAAAACCGCTTCTGGGTCCTGTACTGCGATGGTCGCCAACATAGGTTCCGTGGAACCTTGGGGTTCCGTAAAACAAACTCCGGGTTCCTTAAAAAAATAAATATTTACCATTAATATTTTGGGTTTTCTGAAAAAGGTGCAAAGAAAATGCCAAAAGTGCAATGTATAAATGAACGAGTACTATTGTAGTTTACACAGGTTCTCCACTCCAATTCGTGGAAAACTCTACTTTCAGTTTCTCACTTGAATTAGCAGAAAAACACTGTTCTGAGATTCGTGAAAATTGAATACTTTCAATTTCACATCAATTCTTGGAAACACATAGTTTTCTGAATTCCGAGAATTTGACTACTACTGATAATACACTAATTGAACTTAAAAATTGACCAATCACGAACAAGTAAATGTTGGTCGATAACAGCATAACTTTAAACTGAAAACTTCAGTTCAGCGAGGTCTTTCAGCCGAGAGACAGGGTCAGTTCGCTGTTCTCACAACGTAAGTTCAGTAGAATGTTTTCAATAGAAAACACGTTTTAATCTGCTGTCCTCACAAAAGCTTTAAAGTCGCCTAAAGTTTCCTCACAGAGTGAACTCGCTTACTAGTCGTTTTCAACATGCATCCAGTTCTACAGACAATTCTAAATAAGAACACGTTATATTCTGTTGTACTTTGCACAGAAAATATAACGCCTGTAAAGTTTCGACTACTAACAAAGGTAATTTTGTATTCCATGCATACACTATAAACTTTGCCACACAATTATGTATTCATTTGATGACATCTGCATTCACAATTGAGAAATTACTTTATACAATAAATATATATGTCCACAAACATTTGACTAAACTTTATTTGTTCCGATCTAATATATGTTTAACGCAGCCTAAAACCTTCTTATATTATATCTAACTTTGAAGGTTGACTTTGCCTTTCATCCTTACGGGGTCGATGAAATAAAGTACCAGTAATGCACTGGGTAATTGCTGGCCTTGTGCCTAAAGTAGAAACAATTATATCTAACTTTGAGTCAAAATAGATAGAAGATATCTGAATTAATTTCCAATACCATCGTCACATCTTCTACACTATCAGCTGATTTGCATTTTTTGCACCTTTTAGTATGGCAGATATTTAAATATATTTACATTACCAATAATATTTAATACGACCCTAAAGTAGTATATGCAGGAAGTGCTGGACTCTGAAAAAGATTTCTTCTAGTTGCTTATAAATTTGCACCTTTTTCAGTAACCCCTAATATTTTAATATTATTATAAGACTCTAAATAATATGTTTGCCATCCTAAAATGGAGAAATTTCAATTTTTAAAAATTAAATTTTTTTTTAACTAGTTAAGTTTTTCCAAATATCTAAAATTAAAGTTAATTTAAGTACTTTTTGTAATAAAAAAAATTAATTTCTCTTGTTTATTAATGTCATATTAAAAATGTTAACTGTAGACAAATAACCTTGATATAATGTCTACTGCAAAGAAGCTGAAGTTAGATACCAGCAGTAAGGTTAGACAGTGGTGTGATGATTATGTTAGATATAGATTTCAAAAAGCTGACACTAAAAAAGATACACCAGATCAGCCCATGTGTTTGCTATGTTCAAAAGTTCTATCAAATAGCTGTTTAAATCCTGCAAAACTTAAAAGACACATTGATACTAATCACACCAATGATAAAAGCAAGTCACTGGAATACTTTACTTCGCTGAAAAACAACATAAAAAAATCACAAGCTAATATGTATGACTTGTTTTGTAAAAAGTCAGATAGAAATAAAGCTTTAATACGAACATCTTTTGAAATTTCACATTTGATTAAAACAGGAAACCATTTACATTAGGAGAACAGTTAATTCTGCCAAGTATAAAAATTGCTACAGAGAATCTTTTTGAAAGCTGCAGTATTAAGGACAAAGAAAAATTAAGCCAGTTACCATTGTCAGCAAATACCGTAAAAAGAAGGATAATTGATATTTCTTCTGATATAGATACTAACTGCACTAAAGAAAAGCACATTATTTGGTCTGCAAGTGGACGAAACTACGGATATTAATAACAAGGCTCAATTAATTTGCTATGTACGGTTTGTAGACCTTGATAAAAAAGAATTAGTAGAAGAGTATTTGTTTTGTCTAGTATTAGACATCACAACTAAAGGTCAAGATATATTCAATAAAATTGAAGAGTATTTCTTTTAAAATGGTGTATCTTGGAGCAAGTTGACTTCAATAACAACAGATGGAGCAGCTGCAATGACTGGTAAAAATTCTGGTTTGATTGCAAAAATTAAAGAACAGACCCCAAATTGTATTTCAAATCATTATATGATTCATTGAGAGGTTTTGTGTTCAAAAAAATTCAAAGACAGAGATACTCAAATATTAAATGACCAGCTGAAAGACATTGTCAAAATTATCAATTTGATGCCTGCAAGAGCAAAAAATTCTAGAATGTTTGAATCTATTTGTGAATCTTCTGGAGGTAATTATAATAGATTGTTATTGAACAATGATGTGCGTTGGCTGTCTTTTGTGGATGCTATGAAGAGAGTTTTTGAACTGAGAGAAGAAATGATAGTTTTTCTAAAAAAAGAGAATGATGAAAGAGCAAGTGTATTAGAAACCAATGAATGGAATGTGCAATTCGCTTATTTAGAAGACATTTTTGGTGAACTGAACAAACTAAATAAGTGTCTTCAGGGTAACAATGCAGATATTTTTACTTCAATCAATTTTATTACATATTTTCAATCAAAATTAAACATCTTTATAAAAAGAATTGAATCGGACAATTACTCATTACTTTCAAACCTTGAAATGGAGCTTAAAAAGAGAGAAGATTTTGACTCCAGCAATCTAAAGAAGATTATTCTTTCTCATTTAAATGTGCTTTCCACAAGTTTTTCAGATTACTTTGACTTGATGGAAAAAGATATTGTTAGCGGAAATTTATGGATAAAAAACCCGTTCACCGAGATCGAGCAGTTAGTGTCAGAAAATGACGCTGTAAATTGTAAAGATTTACTACCTGCACAACGCTTACATCAGTTGATGGATTTGAATTCAAACGAAGACCTGAAAGTGATATTCGAAAGCAGAAAGAAAGAACTGTGGATCGACCTATTCTTGATTGGGTAGTTTAATGAAATCAGCCAACTTGCATTGAAATATTTGACTTTATTCCCATCTAGCTACTTGTGCGAAGGGTTTTCGCAGTTGGTAGAAATCTGCACAAGGAAGATGAATAAACTGTCAGCAATTGACGAGTGTATGAGACTGGCATTAACTAGTGTTGAACCTCGATTTTCTAAACTCACTGATGAGGCGCAGCAGCAGAAAAGCCACTAGTTCGATTACATACACACGCATGAAACACTAAAATAAATAAATACTTTATTATTTTTTTTTGAAAAGTTTTGTATTGTATAGGTTCCGTGAAGAATTCAAAATACTTAGAGGGTTCCTCGGTTTTAGAAAGGTTGGAGACCACTGCTGTACTGAACACTCTGTAGTTTCTATGCCCTTGAGAAGCCCTTTTCGGGCGAAACGTACATAGGTGCTTTTATATAAACATGTTCTGACAGTATATATTCTCCTTTGTAATCCTTTCATTTGTAACCGCTCTGCTTATTTTCTCGCCCGCTAAATATTAACGCTTCCAATATTTAACCCTGTAGGCCCAAGTATTGAGCACAAAATGTACAACCTTTTGGCAACTAACTATATGTATCGCTTATCCCTTTAAACCTCTTCTTCTCTCTCACGATACTTAAATATTCTATATATATATATACAGCTTTTTAGAATCCAATATCAATAAATGCACCAGGATTTTTTCATTCTGATGATTGAAAGCTTTTAAGAAACCACTGGTAAATGGAATAATTGCCTTATGTTGTTTATTACATAACTATTAAGCTCTGTTACCTACATAGAGCACTCTTTTTTCCTGGACTTTTCCGACGGAATTACTTTATTTATATATATATATATATATATATATATATATATATATATAACAACTAGAAATTGATTAACATATAAATAAACATATGAAACAATCATAGGGGATAATTTTTACAAGTGTGTAAGCGCACATAGCTAGGTAGGTAACTAAATAAAGTTAACTAGAACTTCAAAAATAGATACCTTATAATATGATTATGTTTGTTTCATATGTTTCATATGTTTATTTATATGTTAATCAATTTCTAGTTGTTATAAAATGCTCGGACCTATTCATTAGAATCTTAGAGCTTATTTTACGGGTGATATGGCACCCATAATTTTGATTTAGATTAAATTCACTTTGATTTATCTTAATTTTGTATATATATATATATATATATATATATATATATATATATACATAACATATGAGGGACTAAACTCTGTGAGTGAACACCGTTAATTTTTTCCCTCATATCAAGGATTTGAAGACAATTCATTTTCACCTGACGAGATCAGTGATAATCGATCATGACTACACGATCGATCTATCTCTTATTGAAACATGTGTCGTGATTAAAATGATTGGAAATTTATACCATGCCTTCGGATCTTTATTTTGATATAAATACTCTGTCTTACATCATCTAGCTGTTCCCATAAATGGAATTGGAGATATACAAAAGCGTGGAGAACTTAATATTGCTAACAAATATTTTATTGGACCCTTTGACACAACCAATAATACACCTTACTATATAACAACTATATATATACATATATATATCAAAATTAAGCTAGAAAAACCTCATTTTATGGGCGTATAAACAAGGTAGGCAAAAGGAGTTTTTAATCTAAATTTGCTTGTATATATAGATCTCCCTACCACAGTTTCATATAGGGAAGAATTCTTATTGGAACCACCAATAATATATAATATTGCTTCTCTGAGATGTTTAAGTATTAACGACTGATAAACCTTTAATTATATATATATATATATGTGTGTGTGTGTGTGTATGTGTGTGTGTGTGTGTATAAGATCTGCTTGTCTTAAAACATCATCGATATTTCTAAATGAATCATTGCAAACTTCGTTAGAAAGATTCAGATTCATTCCAGAATCTTCTCTGAAAAAACTTTTCCACTCCAATATCACGAATTTAGGAGGCATGAAGATATTTTTTAATAAAAAAAAAGTTGTTTATTAAGTATGAACATTCTATTGGGGTGGAATGGTAGTGTCACAGAAAAAAGAAGGGAGTTGAGAAAGGAGGAAAACAAATATCATTTATAACTCTTTGTATGCTTTTTATAAACAACTTGAATATTTCTACAAGTACATTGTACCTGTTGAAGTATCCATCCACTTCTATAATTATTCTCCTTATGTAGAGAACAAAACGTTGAATAATGCTGCTAATTTTAGTGGCAATTCGACATGTTTATAATATCCAGCTTTTATCAGCGACCTGATTATGCGTGTGTCATTTTAACGGGCAGGGAGCATAATATTTACTTGCTATTAGGCTTGATACCTTATGGCGTGGAAATAGGGCTGTCTGAAGATTCATTTCTTTCCATTGGAAATTCGTTGGATTTTCGATCTTTCGGAATGATGAAACTGTCGGTAACAGCATCTGAACAGGTGATTATTTAATCATTTTTTAATTTATTTAGAAAATTGTTTAATAACCGCTTGCTTCGCTACTTTTATATTGTTCTGGTATCTCGAATTAGTGCCATTGAACCACATGTATTATAAATAACTTGAATATTTCTACAAGTACACTGTACCTGTTGAAGTATCCATCCACTTATATATATATATATATATATATATATATATATATATATATATATATATATATATATATATATATATATATATATATATATATATATATATATATATATATATATATATATATATATATATATATATATATATATATATATATATATATATATATATATATGTGTGTGTGTGTGTGTGTGTGTAAGTGCATACTTATGCGTGGGCCTACATCTTATAAAAATACTTTATTTTTACTATTACTAATAACCTCCGTATGGCGGTGGATTGGCAGTATCGGTAGAGAGTCGGACACCATGCTTTGCAGCATAGAGTTACGGTCCTTTACGGTCTGATTTCAAATCCCACCGAGGTTAACTTTGCCTTTCATCCTTACGGGGGTCGATAAAGTAAAGCACTAGTAACGTACTGGAGTCAATTTAATCGACTTCCCCTCCCCCAAAATTACTGGCCGTGTGCCTATCCTCTGTGGATTGGCAGTGTCGGTAGAGGGTCGGACGCTATGCTTTGACGCAAAGAGTTACGGCCCTTCCCATTCTGAGTTCAAATCCCGCCGAGTTTAACTTTGCCTTTCATCCTTACGGAGTCGATAAAATAAAGTACCAGTAATACACTGGGTAATTTGCTGGCCTTGTGCCAAAAGTAGAAACAATTATTAATAACATCTGTCATTTTCGTTTAATAATGTTATTTACATTATAGAGTTACGGCCGTTGCCATTCTGAGTTCAAATCCCACCGAGGTTAACTTTGCCTTTCATCCATACGGGGTCGATAAAATAAAGTACCAGTAATGCACTAGGTAATTGCTGGCCTTGTGCCAAAAGTAGAAACAATTATTCTCAAACTCCGGAACTGTAAATCATTCGGTTATTCTAAATAGAATATTAGTGTAATGATTTCTTTTATAGCATAAATGTGTTTTTGTCTTTGCAAGAAATTATTCTTCTCGCTCCACATAACGACGTAATTATCCTCGTGTATTTTCCGTCAATTGCTAGGGAACGTCTTCACGATCTAAAGTATCATCTTCCCGTTTTCCTTCGGTTGTAACGTTTTTCGAAATATTTACTTCTGCGTCCACAGATTGTTTTTTTTTAGTTTCAGAAGATCCCGTTAAAGGTGAAAGCAGCGATTCTTTGCTTTTGAATCAATATGCAGAAACAACATCTTAATATTTCTACGAAAAAGATTCGTTCCTTAAAAGGTTGCGTTAGTGCACCTTCTATTTCGACAACCAGGATAAAGCGAACAGGAACCAGGGTAAATATGGGTTTAAAACATATAATAACGCTCCAAGCAACCCAGCTTTATTACCTTTCAAAAACGACAACTGGAATTCATACGGAGAATCAAATTTCGAAACAGATGCAATTCCTTTCAACATGATTTGAAGAATAGAATTCGATTTATAAAGGATTCTAATACCACGCATGTTCACTCCGATAAAACTAGCAATCTATGCCAAATAGAGAGGAGAACTTACCATCAACTGCTACATAAGATTACTGTGACCAAGAATTGCCGGAAAATCGATCCGAGTGTTATTAACGACATCAACGATGCTGGTTTAAAAATTACTGGACCCTATTTCCCCTGAAGAATCATAAACACAATTTCGCTAACAACCCATCTATTCAGCTTATTAACCCTACTAAGTCTGATTTAGGTAGACTTAAAATGCTCTAACCTATGGTGTATTCTGCCATAAATATTTATTAATTAATTAATTATGTCCCCAAATGTATTTGTGTCGTGCATATTAGACTGACTAAATTAATATAGCAACGCTATATACGTATATGCCAAACAGAATTTAGAATATATTTGAAATAGTCAGTATAATTTGCTTGACTGATAAGGAGAGAAAAAGACTCTGAAATCCATAAAATAATAATTTATGTAAAGAGGAACAGTTGAAAGTGTGGTGGATTGGCAGTATCGGTAGAGGGTCGGACGCCATGCTTTCTAGCATAGTTACGTCCCTTTACGATCTGAGTTCAAATCCCGCCGAGGTTGACTTTGCCTTTCATCCTGACGGGGTCGATAAAATAAAGTACCAGTAATGCACTGGGTAATTGCTGGCCTTGTGCCTAAAGTAGAAACAATTATTATTTTTTGTTTGTTTGTTTTTTTTCGTAGCGAAGGCATCCAATTTCGTAACTGGCTATATCTACTTTAAAGTTACCTAAAGTCTTGTCGTATATGCCGTGTTTATATATGTCTGTGAGTGTATGTGTATATAAATATATATATACACACACACACACACATATATATATATATATAGGAAAATATTAGACCCCAACGGCAGAGCTCAAGCCGTTTCGATGGCTATTTCTCTGGGTCCAGAAATAGCCGTCGAAACGGCTTGAGCTCTGCCGTCGGGGTCTAACATTTTCCTATATATATATATATAACGAAGGAAATGTGGTCTACTACGGGAATAGGAGCTAGATAATGAAGGAAATGTGGTAAGGAACCAGGTGGACCATAACGCACCAAAGTACTCAATACTTAGAGTAGTAGAGTGGGTAATAGGAACTAGTAGGACCCCGACGGCTGAGCTCAAGTCGTTTCGACGGCTAATTCTGGACTAAAATGCTTTTTATATATATATATATTCCTATTACCTACTCTACTACCCTAAGTATTGAGTACTCTGGTGCGTTATGGTCCATCTGATTCCTTATCACACTTTCTTCGTTATATATATATATATATATATATATATATATATTTAAAAAAGCAGTATATATTTGGTACATGAAAAGAGCCGAGTAGCCCAGCTAGTACTCTTTGCATTAAGAAATATTTTAAATCCTATTGTATAATATTTTATTTCTCTTAACCCTCAGACTCTAAATGACTAAAACAATTGTCATTTAAACGAATTAAGTTGAAAACCATTTCCAGGAGGGAAATAATTTGACTGCTCAGCATATGTGACAATCATGAAAAACATTTTTTCTCGATTGATTGAAAAGCATTTGAGAATTTGGAGTAAAGGCAATATCGTCAGACTGGACTGTCGAAATTAAATATTGTAGGGAATTTAATAAAAAATTCGACCATTTCTGTCAACTTACGATCTAATGTATCTCTTAATGAACGCTGACGGGGAACTAAACAGCAACTTACAGTCCATATTCGAAAGAATAATTTAACTATTAACGTTCTTTACTAAATGAAACCGTATTAGGATGACATTCCTGAAAAGTACAAAAACACCACCATACATCACATTAAAGATTAAAATCTTTGCTCTAATACTTTGCAGTAACATTACTCTATAAAGTACATCGCACGGATATCAGAGAGTCACTCCAGATAGAGCTGCTACTTCTCCTAATTAAGAGATCACAGCTGCGATACTATGAGCATGTGGTTAGAATGTCTCAGGGAAGAATCGCTGGGCAGATCTCACGGGCAAAACCAACCGGTAGGAGATCTGGGGGTTGACCCCGAGCGAGATGGCTAGATGGCATCTATGAGCTTGGCTGGTCTCGCTTGGGGATCCAGCCGGATCAGTTGGAGACGGTTGCTACTGGCAGGACTCGCTGGAAGGAGTGTTTGAGGACTCTGCCCCCACGACCCTCGCAGGAATAAATGAGCGAAGAAGCTCTAATACTACAAGTTTTTTACAATGATCTGTGTAATAGTAAAATCACTATAAAAATTCGAATTAGCAAAATAATTTATAGACATTTTCTTTAAAATCATTAAAGGATTTTAAAAGTTAATCATAATGTTTCTTTCCTTCCTAAACTATTTTTCTCTGTGGTATTTTTCGGAATATATTAATTTAGTAGTGGCTGCTTGCGTATGATATGTTTCACATTTGAATCGACTCTTCTTAATTTAAGCCATTAATCAAAACAAGAATACGAATATGACAACTAACGTTTCAGGAATAATTTGCGAATCTGATCCATTGATATGTGCAAGAGGAACTAATCGCTGCTTTATTCAGACGGGCACAAATTTTGAACTGTACACCTCAAACTACAAAACCGTTCATTACACATGGTCTGCGAATTAACCCGGAGAAGGAGTAATTACGATGGAATCCGCATACCTTTGAGTTACGGCTGACCGTAACTATACATACATACGTACGTATACATACATACATGGTGGCTGCCAACTCGTTTTCGAGTACGGCCACTACTTTATATCCATGTAGGAGAACCCCTACCGATGCGCTGAACGAGTGTGACTTTTTAGTCCAGCCAGTGACTTGAAAACTCTGGTACAAACACTACACTTGTGACAATTACTGACACATAGTGCTGGGCCCATGGTACCATGTGACGACAAGTGCAGAGAGATCTCCAGATATAAAGCAATGCCTGTGCCGTGAAGCTTTTATAGTGAGCAAAGGCACTGCACAAAGCCAGTCCCACTCTCTTAACCAAGATGATATTTACCAAAAAGAAGAACAAGTCAACATCATTGGATACCATCAGGGTTGCAGGTGTTATATCAGAGTTTTCCTTCTCCTAGAATTCTGCCTTGACAAAGGCTAAGGGGTCATCTCTCCCGGTGATTTTGGATGGCCATTGACTCTTAAGAGCTCCTTTGCCCTTTGACAGGTTTTGTTTTTAGTCCTGCAGGATGTCCAATGTCATCCTCCTCACCAAGAAACCTTGGTGGGTTTGCCAGTTTAGTCGCCAACGACCCGACCATGGGACAGGTTGTACTGGGATACATGTTACCAGTAGCACCAACATACATACATACATACATACATACATACATACATACATACATACATACACTTTTGCAATCCAAGAACAGGAAATCATCTCGAAATACCTGATTCACAAAAGAGATAGGGATGCAGGAAAAACACTTAGATGTGAGAAGTACAGACTCTGCAGAATTAACATCGAAGATGTCACCCATGTCATAAGCAGCTGTCCAAAGATGTCATCGCAGTACTATCTACCTATGAGGCATGATGTACTGGCCAAAACACTGTACAATGCAATCCGTAGAAGCTACAGCAATGTGGAAGACATACATATACATAATATGAAAGAGTACTGGTGGAATGTTCCAGTAAAAACCCCAATAAAGTGCAAGCATAACAGACCAAATATAATGATATGGGAGAGGGAAAAGAAGGCATGCACAGTAGTGGAAGTTAGCTGTCCAACAGATGCCAATATAATATCAAAGATTAGCGAAAAGGAGAATATTTATGCAGAACTAATGAGAAATCTGCAGAAACTCCACCCTGACTATACTTTCAGATTTATGCCTGTGATTATTGGAGCACTGGGATATGTTAGTAACAGCTTCAATACAAATCTCGAGAAGCTGGGCTTCACAGAAACACAAAGAACACAACTAGTTAGTGCTGTATTCCTCTCGGTACTCGCAGAGAAAACACAACGAGTTATATCAAATAATTTGTGTATTGTACGAAACAACCAAAACGCCCCTCCTCACGGTAGCAGAATAACATAAAGTAAGTGCCAGCAGCAGTCTGTGACCGAGTTTTGAATACCAACGCTGACTGACTGCCCAGGTCACGTGATTCATATGCAAATGTGTGAGCACGTGTAAATTGAATAAAACGAATTTAACAGTCCATACAACAATGAGGTTGTGAGTTCGATTCCCAGTCCATACAACACCTCCCCACCGAAATTGATGCGACAAAAGAAGCATCAAAGCAAAGTCTCTCTGGGGGTTTACGAGTTCTCTTGGACCGTCTTCGATTGTCTGGTCCATACTCTGGAACGGGCAATAAGGTCTTGGGTCTGGTCTGTCTTGGAGTTAGTGGCACGATTTCCGAGATCTCCATCGGGTGATCTGTTGCAAATTCAAAAACAGTGTCTACTGCATCAACAGGTTCATTGTCTTCCTCAGTAGTGTACCGCGGTTGCGGCTGTTCCCAGTGTCGTCTCCACACCGGGCCATGAGGTATGACCTTAACGTTGAAGCAGCGAGTACCCAATGACTTCTTAATGATTGCTGGTACCCATCGGGGATCTTTGTCTTGGCGAGGTCCGTAGTACAGTGCATACACAGGATCTCCAGCCTTGTACTGCCTGGTAACCTTAGCGACACCTGCCGAGTCCGGAGTCATCTGAGACTTATATGCTTCCTTAGACTGCTTGCCTTGAGCGATGTGTGCTGGCGAGGGCAGCAGAGAATCAATCCTTGTCCGTATCTGCCGGTGATTCAAAAATTCACTCGGAGAGAATCCACTGGATGTCGGTGTTCTCCGGTACTGCATCAAGAACTCTTGAAGTGCTCGCTTCGGCGGAAGAGAAGTCTTCCTCAGAGCTTGTTTGAAGGTCTGCACCAAACGTTCCGCTGCTCCGTTGGTAGCTGGGTGGTAAGGTGCCCCTGTCAGGTGCGTGATCCCACGTTCTTTGCACCAGCTCTGGAACTCCTCAGAAATAAAAGTTGGTGTGTTATCGGTGACTAGCGTGTGAGGAAATCCGAAGTGCGCAAAACTTCTTCAAGCAGATCTAAAGTGGCTCTGGAGGACGTGGATGACGTAGGATGAATGCATGGATACTTGGAATAAGCATCCGTGATCACCAACCAATTACTACCCATGAAATTTATTGCGTGGTCCAGGTGTAAGCGGCTCCACGGCTTTTCAGGTAACATCCATGGGTGAACTGGAGACTTGGATGGCTGGTTTTGATGTTCACCACACGAATCACATTGTCGACTGGTTTTCTCTATAGCAGCATCGATACCAGGCCAATAAACAGCACTTCTTGCCAATTGTTTCATGCGCTCCATGCCAAAGTGTCCGAGATGCAGAAGATTGAGGATCTTTGGCTGAAGGTTATGTGGAATCACAACTCTCGATCCATGGATAAGGCATCCGTGGCAGATACTGAGTGAATCCGATAACTTCCGGAACTTATTGACTTCGTCATTGATCTCAGTATTCTTTGGTGGCCAGCCTTCACGGACGTAGCGTATCACTGTAGATATCACTGGATCTTTCCCTGACTCTTGACGGAGGACGTTAGCATCGATAGGTTGGACTTGAAGACTGAGAGCTTTGATGGCGCACACCATGTCCATGTCTTCACCATTTTCCTTCCTGTCAAAGTCGATGTCATTACCAAATGGCAAGCGACTGAGGGCATCTGCATTGCCATGATCCGCTGTTTTCCGATATTCGATGGTGTAGTCAAACTGGTTCAGCCACAGGGCCCACCTTGCTAGTCGGTTAGCAGCGAGAAGTGGCGTCCCTTTCCTCGGACTGAACAGTGATGTCAGTGGCTTGTGGTCAGTTACAAGTATAAGCTGATGTCCGTACAGATACTGATAGAACTTCTGCAAGCCAAATATGATGGCCAGGGCTTCCTTTTGAATTTGGCCGTAGTTACGATGTGCAGAAGTAAGAGTTTTGGACACATTGGATATTGGGCGCTCGCTTCCATCAGCATAACGATGAAACAGGACTGCTCCAATACCAACGTTTGACGCGTCGCAAGCCAGTCCCAAAGTTTTGTTTGGATCGAAGTGTATCAGAACTCGATCCGATGAAAGCACATTTTTCAACTGATCGAAAGCTGACTGTTCTTCATCTCCCCACTTCCAAGTAGTCGTTTTTTTCGTAAGGCAATAGAGTGGCTCTGCCATGCTGGCCAGGTTTGGGATAAACTTTCCATAGAACTGAACTGACCCCAGGAAAGACTTCAAGCTTGAGACGTTCGTTGGAGGTGGCATCTTTAAAACTGCTTCGACCTTGGATCCCTTCGCGATCCCTTCAGCCGACAAGGTGTATCCAAGGTATTCCACACTGGGTAGTGCAAACTGGCACTTGTCACGGCGACATCTGAGTCCTTTGTCGCACAGACGTGTGAGCAAACACTTTAGGTTGTTCAGGTGATCGTTTGCATCTTTCCCACTGACGAGCATGTCGTCCTGGAAGACGGCCACACCAGGTAGATCTTGAGTCAGGTTTTCCATGATCTCCTGAAAGTAACCAGGTGCTGACTTGATTCTGAAAGGGAGTCATTCCTGCAGGAGCACCCCACGGTGAGTGCTGAGTGCAAGCCTGCGTTGACTTTCTGGAGCCAGCTTGATCTGATTATAAGCATCAGCAAGATCAATCTTTGTGTATCCGAATCCACCTCCGAGCTTCTGCATCAGTTCCTCTGGGAGTGGCATTGGATAACGATGATCTGCAAGTTGGTCATTAATTCCCACACAGTAGTCACCACAAATCCGTAGTTTGGGCTTCAGGTTGCCTGAAGTGTGTGCTTTACAAATCGGTACCACTGGCGTTCCGTATTCGTTGAACTGTACTGGCTTCCAGATTCCTTTGGCGATGCCTTCTTCGTAACCTTTGGCCAGGTCATCACGAAGAGCAAACGGGACCGAGCGTGCCTTGTGAAAGACCGGTGTCGCGTCTGACTTGAACTTCACTTCCAGTTCGAAGTCATTAAGACATCCCAATTCTTGCTTGAAGAGATCTGGGAATTCATCACACATGTTGTGACAATCTCGTTGCGTGGAAATATAGGGCGCATTTGAGGTCTCTGGATGCATCACTTCTGCACCCTCACTCTTGGCCTGGCTGTCTATGCTTTTCAATCCTAGAGCATTGTCCACGGAAATTCCCAGAGTCTGGATAGCGTTTCGTCCCAGCAAATTAAGATCAGGGATCTTGGTGACGATGTAGGGTATTGAATTCCGTTTACCGGTCGTTGGATCCTTGGTTTGGCCCATGAAAGTTCCCAGAACGGGCAGGTCGTGCTTGCTGGCAGATTCAAACCGATGTTTGACATCTTGCAGCTTCGGTTTTCCTAATTGTTTCCAAACTGACAAGGAAACAAAATTGCCTGTAGTAGCTGTGTCCAATTCCATTGTGAAAAGTCTGTTCTGGATTGTTATTGGCACATTCAAACTATGAGTATCGTGGGGAACTTCACCAAGGATCGCCTTGACTAGCTCAGCTTTCGTGATTCTTTTCACGTAATTCTGTGAGCGATGATTACGTTGCTGATGTTGTTTCTTTCTACACACCGCTTGCAAATGTCCCTTTTTGTCACAAAAATGACATTTGGCTTCTTTGAAGGGGCAGTCTGTCGCTTTGTGTGCCTTTCCACATCGGTAGTCTGTGGAATAAGACTGCTGATGGTTCTTTCGAGGACCCTTGTTCTTGTTCTGCTGGACCTTGTAGACTTGCTTGGTTTTGGAACCGTAAACAGTTTCCTTGGCAACCTTTGCTGCGTCTTCGGTCCCGATGGCAACTTGGACAGCACGGGCGAAATCTAGTTCTGTATCCTTGATCTTGAAAATAGCCTTCAACACAGCTTCATTATTGACAGAACATATAAATCTCTGTCTTAGAGCTTCATCTTGTGGATTTGTGATCAAAGGAAAATCACAGGTAGCTGCATCCTAACGTATACGTGCTGCCAGCTCCTGGAGAGTTTCGCCTGGTTTCCGTTG
The DNA here is from genome assembly GCA_964016885.1 of Eledone cirrhosa. NCBI lineage: Eukaryota > Metazoa > Mollusca > Cephalopoda > Octopoda > Eledonidae > Eledone > Eledone cirrhosa. The sequence goes on from OZ024740.1 coordinate 357,014,559, forward strand.
CATGTCACTCCAGAACTTGAAACGTTCTCTCACAATGAAAGGTTTTGGGTCGAACTGTTCTTTCATGAAGTCAACAATTTCGTCCATTGTCAACTTGTTGATATCCTTAGGCGGATTTTGTTGAGCAGCCAGATTTGGAAGTTGTTTGTAGATAGCAGCCGTCTGATTAGTCAGGAACACTTGTGCCATGCGTTGCTCGGGTACAGCGTTAGCAGCCACAAACGTGCAGAATCTTGACCAGTAATCAGGCCATAGTTCTGTTGTTGAATCAAAAGCAGCAAATGGTGGGATGAATGCTGTTGGTGTCGAAGCAACTGGCGACGCCAATAAACTCTGTTGTTCAGAATCTCGAGCACCAAACAGTTTCATCAGAGTTTCCATATCTTTCTTGTGTTGTTGCATTTGTTGTTCCATCTGTTCTCTAAACAACTTCATTAGCTCCGCTGTTTGTTGTTCCGCCATGTTTTTATGATAAACAATTTCCCGGCAATGTAGGTAAATCCTATCGGCAATGTAGGTAAATCCTATCGGCAACGTAGGTAAATCCTATCGGCAATGTAGGTAAATCCTATCGGCAATGTAGGTAAATCCTATCGTCGACGCCAATAAACTCTGTTGTATTCCTCTCGGTACTCGCAGAGAAAACACAACGAGTTATATCAAATAATTTGTGTATTGTACGAAACAACCAAAACGCCACTCCTCACAGTAGCAGAATAACATAAAGTTAGTACCAGCAGCAATCTGTGACCGAGTTGTTAATACCAACGCTGACTGACTGCCCAGGTCACGTGATTCATATGCAAATGTGTGAGCACGTGTAAATTGAATAAAACGAATTTAACAGTCCATACAACAATGAGGTTGTGAGTTCGATTACCAGTCCATACAACAGTTAGGAAATTACAAGTACAATCCATTAATGGAACATCTAATATCTGCATATATACACATGTACAGATACAAAACATATGCACATGCACACACACAACTCAAAACATACACCTCCTCACATTCAATAACATCCATACCTGCACACACATGCATGCAGACATGCATACATATCTACCTAGTTGATGTTGTGTAAATTCCAATGAGGGAGTCTTGTAACTATGCTAGAAACCGACTCTCTCTCTCTCTATTGGCAAAAAATTGTGAAATTATAAAACCAGAAGAACATACATACATACATGCATACATGCATACATACATACATACATACATACATACATACATACATACATACATACATACATTACATACATACATACATACATACATACATACATACATACATACATACGTACGTACATACGCACGTACATACATACGCACGTACACACATACATACATATATACTTACGTACATACATACATACATACAATGGCGACCGTTGTGGTCAGTGTCCGATAATTGGACGTGTGTAATTACGGCTTACATGAAGGCAACATACCATATATTGGAAAAAGTTGAGCTACATTACGCGGTAAGATTACATACAATAATTCTACATAAGTGTTTGAACTGTAAGTGTGTTGTAAAACACCTATTTATATGAACGATACATACACTTATGATATATGAACGATACATACACTTTAACATATAAATGCAACGTTGTTATATTACATTTATAAAGAAATATAAAAGTAACGTTTTCGATTCAGAAACAAAAATATAAGTGTTTGAACTGTGAATGTTGTGAATATGTTGTAGAACACCTATTTATATGAATGATACATAAACTTTAACATATAAATACAGCGTTGTTATATTATATTACATTCGTAAAGGAATATACTAAGTAACGGTTCTTTTTGTTCTCGATTCAAACGATTCAAGAACAACGTTTAAAACACAGTTGTAGAATTAAAAACTAACTGAAAAGAAATATTACCCAAGCTGTGAATAACTTTAAATTTGATTCTGACAGAACTTTGTCGTAACTTTTAAAGAAGATCATCGACTATTTAAAAAAAATAAATACAAAATATTAGTGAATAGACGAACTCATCATGGCAAAAAGTACAAGTCTCCTTCGACCAAATCGCAATTACAACCGTTGTATACAGTGGAGCTACGAGCTTAACAAAGAATTATATGAAGCATACAAACAATCTGAACCCCAAAAGTTCGGTTTTATGCAAAGGCTAAAAACTTTATGGAACTCCAAACACCCAGAATTAGACTTTTCTCCAAAGCATCTAAATGAACAGGCAAAACGTATCATTAGATGTAAATTGATACATCTAACGGAATCGAGTGATACTACAAATACAGCCCTTGTAGACAACCACCCCACCTCCACTGACAGACAAAGAGAATGGCCGGCTAAATCTAACAGTGAACAGCTCACCAACAATTTTGCTGAAATCCATCCCACTTCCACTGAAGAACAGCGAGAAAGGTCAGCTGACTCTAGTAGTAATTGTCACCACATCAACAACGAGGCTGCAATTCATGACTCTACTGAACAAACAGAGCACCAAAAACTTGTGGGCACCCTACAAGTGATATGGAACGATATGTTTCAAGAGATACACAGCCTTAATGTGAGTGACAGACCATACAACACTAGAGTCAGTAAAGAACCCACTAAATTGGAATTGGAAGCGGTGAACGAAATAGCTGGCAATTATCTGAAGGCTATACGATCTAAAGGTGTAGAAACGACATTTGAAACGCTCAATGTTTTGTTATATGTTTCAGCTGTCACATTGCTATCATATAACACACATCTAAAACCACGCAATCAAGATACAAACAGAAAGCCTGAACCAGCGTGGATGCGAAATTTAAAAACCAAAATTTTGTCCCTGAGACGAAGTATCTCACACATCGCAGTCGTTATGAAATGCAACATAGAGAGAAACTTCACACGACACCAAGAAGACCTAAAGAAAAAGTTAGAGAGACGATTTGGAGATACCAAATTTAAAACTTTGAACTCCAAATTACACCAGTTGAAACAACAACTCACAGCTACAACAGAAAGACTAAAATATAAGTCAACAGCCCATAAACGACAAGTGCTAAATAGATTGTTTGCCAGAGATCCTAAATCAGTTTATCGCAGCTTCGGTGGCAAAAGCTCAATCCCTGTAAACGACACCCCTTCAAAAGAACAGGTTGAGAACTACTGGAGATCTGTATGGGAAACGGATGACGGATTCAACAGACAAGCTAATTGGCTAAAACAACTGGAACAGGACTACTGCCAACATGTCCAGACAAAACAATATGACATAGATGGGTCAATACTGGAAACAGCTCTACAGAAAATGTCGAATAGGAAATCGCCAGGCCCAGACCTCATTACAGGATACTGGTTGAAGAATTTCACTTTCTATCGGCAAGATCTCATACGGCTGTTTACAGAAACCATTAAGGGCACACAAGAACTGCCCAGATGGTTATCAACTGCCACTACTCTCCTCATTCCCAAAAATAGCCAAACCACCCTTGCTAAAAATTACCGCCCAATTGCCTGCCAAAACATCATGTATAAATTATATACTGGGTGCCTTAACCTGTTCTTACAGGATCACTGTGCTACCAACAACATCATAACACCTGAGCAAGCTGGTGGAAAGAGGGAGGTGTGGGGTTGCATAGATCACCTACTAACTAACAAAATGATTCAGGTAAAAACAACAAAGAATCGCAGAAACATGACTGTCGTGTGGCTGGACTATCAAAAAGCATTTGATAGTGTACCTCATGGGTGGATTATTAAGGCTTTACAGTTAGCTAAAGTCCCACAACCATTAGTAGCTGCTGTTGAACGCCTGACCAAGAACTGGTACACCAATTTGATCCTTAGAGGTGAGAAGGAGCAGGTTAAGACTGATAGGATACATTACCAGAAGGGCATCTTTCAGGGTGATAGCTTGTCAGTACTACTCTTCGTTCTCTCACTGAATCCACTATCTTACCTACTCAGGAAACAAGGTGGACAAAGAAGTGGGCCCAGAAGTATCTCCCATCTTTTCTTTGTTGATGACCTGAAGTTGTATGGGCCAAATATCAATGACATCAAGAAACAATTGGACCTCATTACACAATTTTCAACCGACATCAAAATGAAATTTGGTGAGTCCAAGTGTGCATATTTGGCAGTAAAACGTGGAAGAGCTGTGCCCTCTTCTAGAAATCTAGATATGAACGGCCTGACAATACAACCTCTGCAGTCAGGTGACAACTACAGATATCTTGGACAGGATGAGAATGTCAGATATGATGGACCCATAAATAAGGAGAGAACCAGAACTGAATACCTCAGAAGAGTAAAAAAAATATGGTCATCAGAACTGTCAGCATACAACAAATACATTGCCCACAATACCTATGCTGTGCCAATTATAACGCCAACATTTGGCCTACTGAACTGGTCATTGCAAGAACTAAGTGAGATGGATGTTAGAACTCGTAAACTTCTCAGTGTTACTGGGAACTTTAACATCAATGGTGATGTGGATAGGCTATACTTCTCACGCAAGGAAGGTGGCCGGGGTCTAAAATCAATATTAACAACATATGAGACCCGGATAGTAACACTGAAGCAACACCTTCAACAGAGGAAAAAGGTTGGCGACCATCTTGCTCAGGTTTATGAGCATGAAAAAAGAAATATCATTAGAATAGCGACTGATCTGGAGGAGAGATATGGAATAAAGCCTGATATAAATCTCTCACCCAGAGAAATCGGAAGATCCTATTCAATGTTCAAACAAGAAAAAAAAATTGACCAATTTACAGAGAAAGTTGTGCATGGATACTTGAGGCGTAAAACACAGACCATAGAGGGGATAAACCACTCAAAAAGCCTGGCATGGAGTTCCGACAAGTTTATGACATCACACCTTGAGGGATATCTCTATGCAATACAGGAACAAGAACTCCCTACCAAATATCTGCTGCACAAAAGAGGAGGGCCAGCAGCTGACAATAAATGTAGGCTATGTAAAACAAAGATCGAGGATGTAAGCCACATTGTTGCCAGCTGCGAAAGAATGTCATCTCGCTACTACCTCCCCATGAGACACGATGGGATAGCTAGAACTATCTGGAACGCACTTCGGAAAACAAAATTAACAACAAACGAAGAAGAATATATTGAGACAGATGGCACTAAGGAATACTGGTGGAACCTGAAAATAAAAACTGCCACCAAATTAAAGCACAACCGGCCTGATATTGTAGTTTGGGACCACACATTGAAAACGTGTTCTGTTGTGGAGATCAGCTGCCCACTTGATGTAAACGTTGTCAGAAAAATACAGGAGAAGGAGGACATCTACGGACCATTGATGAGGAGCTTACAAATCCAGTATCCAAGATACACCTTTAGCTTCATACCCATCATTATTGGTGCTACGGGTTATATACCAACCCGCTTGGACCAAAGTATGACCGAACTTGGATTTGCGGACAAAAAGCGCAGCTCCCTAATTCATAGTCTACAAATGGCTGCGATAGCTGGCACCTTCAAAATATGCAAAACATTCTTGCGATTCAAGGGATGACAATTTCTTTTCTTTTACAACCTTGCCACCAGGAAGGTGGCCGGTCAAAAAAATATACTCGAAATTAAGAGAAAGAGAAAACATACATACATACATACATACATACATACATACATACATACATACATACATACATACATACATACATACATACATACATGGTGGCTGCCAACTCGTTTTCGAGTACGGCCACCACTTTATATCCATGTAGGAGAACCCCAACCGATGCGCTGAACGAGTGTGACTTTTTAGTCCAGCCAGCGACTTGAAAACTCTGGTACAAACACTACACCTGTGACAATTATTGACACATAGTGCTGGGCCCATGGTACCATGTGACGACAAGGGCAGAGAGATCTCCAGATATAAAGCAATGCCTGTGCCGTGAAGCTTTTATAGTGAGCAAAGGCACTGCACAAAGCCAGTCCCACTCTCTTAACCAAGATGATATTTACCAAAAAGAAGAACAAGTCAACATCATTGGATACCATCAGAGTTGCAGATGTTATATCAGAGTTTTCCTTCTCCTAGAATTCTGCCTTGACAAAGGCTAAGGGGTCATCTCTCCCGGTGATTTTGGATGGCCATTGACTCTTAAGAGCTCCTTTGCCCTTTGACAGGTTTTGTTTTTAGTCCTGCAGGATGTCCAAAGTCACCCTCCTCACCAAGAAACCTTGGTGGGGTTGCTAGTTTAGTCGCCAACGACCCGACCATGAGACAGGTTGTACTGGGATACATGTTACCAGTAGCACCAAGTGGTGACCTGACATACATACATACATACATACATACATACATACATACATACATACATACATACATACATACATACATACATACATACATACGTACATGGTGGCTGCCAACTCGTTTTCGAGTACGGCCACTACCTTATATCCATGTAGGAGAACCCCTACCGATGCGCTGAACGAGTGTGACATTTTAGTCCAGCCAGCGACTTGAAAACTCCGGTACAAACACTACACTTGTGACAATTACTGACACATAGTGCTGGGCCCATGGTACCATGTGATGACAATTGCGGAGAGATCTCCAGATACAAAGCAATGCCTGTGCCGTGAAGCTTTTATAGTGAGCAAATGCACTGCACAAAGCCAGTCCCACTCTCTTAACCGAGATGATATTTACCAAAAAGAAGAACAAGTCAACATCATTGGATACCAAGAACAGAACAACACCAAAAATACCATCATATATAACTAAAATAGAAAAAAAGATCGCTGACCTACGAAAAACCATAGGATATGTGACAATGTTCCTTACATGGAAACAAACATTTTAAAAAACCTCACTCCTCACCAACAAAGAGTGAAAAATAAAATAAAGACGATGTTTGGTAACAGTAGAACCAGAACTCTTCAATATAAGCTGATCACCCTCAAACAAGAATTGAGAGCTGTTAGCGAAAAACGCCGATACCTGAAGAAGGTAGATGAGAGAAAGGTGCTTAATAAAAGATTCAGACGAAAGCAAACATCAGTCTATAGAGAAATGAAGAACAAAATAATAAGTGTCACTGAGGCCCCATCCCAGAAAGACATAGATTCCTTTTGGAGCAAAATATAGGGTGAAAAGAAGAATTTCAACAAGATGCAGTGTGGCTAAGAGAAATCCGAAAGAACTATTTCTCCTACACTACAACAAAAACATACGAAATAAGTGAGGGTACCCTTGAGACTGTGATAGGAAAACTCCAAGATAAGAGAACACCAGGAAGAGACATGATTGTCGGCTACTGGTACAAAAAACTGATATTCCATCGGAGGTATCTTACTGACCTCTACCAACAAGTTCTTAAGGGAGATACACTTATACGAGAATGGTTGACATTAGCACAAACATTACTGGTCCTCAAGAACAAAGACACCCACTTGACAAAAAAATACCGACCCATTCATACATGAACCTGATATATAAGATGTATACAGCCTGCCTGAACCTATTCCTCCAAGATCACTGTGAAAATAATAACATCATCACAGATGAACAAGCAGCTGGAAAGAAATGGGGTTGTGGATGTGCTGAACAACTCCTAATCAATAAAACTGCGATGTCGGAGGTGCGACAACTTAGGAGGAATATGGCTACAGTCTGGCTGGACTACAGGAAAGCTTTCGATTTGTTCCCCACTCTTGGATGATAGAGGCCCTCCAACTTGCTAAAGTCCCAGACATTATTATCAGAGCCATAGAGAAGTGTCTTCTTCTTGGGCTACTATCCTAAGGTTAAATAACTCTCTGCGCAAAACAAAACAGTGGCTCACAATGTGTTTGCTGTGCCTGTCCTAACACCAACGTTTGGAATACTCAATTGGACGATAGACGAAATCCGAGCAGTTGATGTTGGAACTCGAAAAATACTAAACAACACCAGAAACTTCCACATCAACAGTGACATAGACCGCCTTTACTTCAAACGTAAACAGAGGGGCAGAGGCCTAACATCAGTCCAGACAGAATTTGAATGTTGCATCATATCTCTCCGTCAACATCTACGAACCTCAAAGCGTAGGAGCCCGTCTCTCGAGCAAGTCTATCTGCAAAAAACAGATAAGATCATGAGAGTTGAGAAGGAACTCCTCGAGAGATATTCCCTGTGTGATAATCAAAAACTCACACCCAGGGAAGTCGCTCAACAGTATCGCAGTGAATCCATGGATGAAAAACTGCATGCTTATCAGCAAAATATCATGCATGGATATATTGCCAGGAAGCTCCAGATAAGGAAAGTAGTCTATCTTGGACCAACAACCGCTATATTGGCTCCAACTTTGAAGGATACGCTTTTGCAATACAAGAACAGGAGATTAACACGAAATACCTGATTCACAAAAGAGATAGGGATGCAGGCAAAACACCTAGATGTGATAACAAGTGCAGACTGCAGAACTAACATCGAGGATATCTCCCATGTCATCAGCAGCTGTCCAAAGATGTCATCGCCGTACTATCTACCTATGAGGCATGATGTGTAGTGGCCAAAACACTGTACAATGCAGTTAGTAAAAAAGATAGCCCCGACAATAAACACATTAAAAGCTACAGCAATCTGGAAAACATCAATGTACATAATATGAAAGAGTACTGGTGGAATGTTCCAGTAAAAACCCCAATAAAATGCAGGCATAACAGACCAGATATTATGATATGGGACAGGGAGAAGAAAGCATGCACAGTAGTGGAAATTAGCTGCCCAGCAGATGCCAATATAATATCAAAGATTAATGAAAAGGAGAATATTTATGCAGAACTGATGAGAAATCTGCAGATACTCCACCCTGATTACACCTTCAGATTTATGCCTGTGATTATTGGGGCACTGGGGTATGTTAGTAACTGCCTCAATACAAATCTTGAGAAGCTAGGCTTCACACGAACAGAAAGAACACAACTAGTTAGGAAATTACAAGTACAATCCAATAATGGAACAGTAAAAATATGTAAAACATTCGAAAAATGTTGCATCTAATAACTGCATATACACATGTACAGATACAAAGCATATACACATGCACACATAAAAATCAAAACATACACATCCACACATACAATAACATCCATATCTACACATGCATGCATGCATAATCTACCTAGTTGATGTTGTGTAAATTCCAATGAGAGAGTCTTGTGTCTATGTTAGAAACAGACTCTCTCTCTCACTATTGGGAAAAAATTTGTGAAATTATAAAACCAAAAGAACATACATACATAGTCGTATATTGGAGAGAGTTATTTAACGTATCTGTACCAAAACACAGCCACTTAATCAAATGTGTGTACTGTGAACTATTGGTTGTAGTATCATTACTGCAATCTCACAGATTTATTGAGTGGGTGAGGCATTGACCGGAGACCGTTGAGTTATCTCAACGATTTTCATAAACCTTGTGTGTGTGTGTGTATACACACACACACACACACACACACACATATATATATATATATATATATATATATATATATATATATATATATATATATATGTTAACTGGACTTCCTTGTTCACAAGTGTTTTTTAGGCATCATATCCTGTTTCCCTATTTTATTTGATGAGAACGCAAATATCGTCCCAGGATGATATTTGCTTTTGAAATGCGCATAATAAAATGCATGGAAACAAATATCATCCTGGGACGATATTTGCGTTCTCATCAGATAAAATAGGGAAACAGGATATGATGCCTAAAAAACACTTGTGAACAAGGAAGTCCAGTCAACATATATATATATATATATATATATATATATATATATATATATATATATATATATATATACTGCCCAGCCTGTCTTCCTCTATTCTCCCTTCTTACCTTTTCTACGCTTCAGTGTCATTCTTCTTTGTCTGCACGTTGGACTACAGTCTATATTATTCCCTTCTGTTTTACTATTTCTCTTCTTCTACGCCCGTGCGTACCATTCTATCCCTTCTTTGTCAGTTGGCATATTTTTTTCATCTTTATTTATGCAAGCCGCATAAAGGCATATCTTGTCTCTACCTGTTTTATTATATTCCAATTTGCACTGAAATGAACGATATTAACCATAATTTTGTCGAAACCGTAGTGATTTCCAGAGGTTAACTGAAGAGATGGGCCTGTCCATCTTTCTGTTAATGTTTCCATTGTCTTTCTCAATTAATTCCTATCATGCGGGGATGGGGTTAAACTACACACACACACATGTGTGTGTGTGTGTGTGTGTGTGTGTCTGTGTGTGTGTGTCTGTGTGTGTGTGTGTGTGTGTGTGTGTGTGTGTGTGTGTGTGTGTGTGTGTGTGTGTGTGTGTGTGTGTTCATATATTATTAGTACGGATTAAAGTTTAAGCAAATAATTTCTGCTTTAACCCTAAACGGGATCTTCTGAAACTTGCTCAGTTTCAGAAAATCCTGTTTAGGGTGAAAGCAAAAATTCTTGGGACTTCTTTGAGGAGGAGGAAAGGGGAAATAACTTTAAAGCCTTGGGAATCAATTTAAGATAGTGCAGTAATAATTGTTTCTACTTTAGGCACAAAGCCAGCAATTACCTAGTGCATTACTAGTACTTTATTTTATCGACCCCGTAAGGATGAAAGGCAAAGTCAACCTCGGTGGGATTTGAACTCAGATCGTAAAGGGAAGTAACTATGCTGGAAAGCATGGCGTCCGACCCTCTACCGATACTGCGGGTATTATATATAGACGTATATATACATTTATAATTCGGTCAGCCGTAACAAAAATTAGCTGAAGTTATGTTTCATCAAACTATTAGACGTTTGTGTTCTTGTCCGGTCATTTCGCTTGAAGGTACCGTCTATAAAATAAAGTACCGATCAATAACTGGAGTCGGTTTAATTGATTTATCTCTTCTTCTAACCTGCTGGTCTTGTGCCAAAATTAGAAACCATTATCATCAATGAAATATAATATACACGTGGAGAAATTTAACTGGATGTATTGTTTTCATCTTTTAAAATTGACCTTGTGTCTATTGAAAAACAATACAACTTCCAGTTACAAAACATAAATATCGTCAACTTTTGTTTCTGTTTAGCTATAAAGATGGTGGTGGATAGAAGTGGTCACCTAAACGTCTTTCTGCTGAAAGTTTAAAATATATAGCAGTCGACTTGGCCTTCCCTCCTCTCGGGGGATCAATAAAATAAATACCAGACAAGTATTAAGATAGATCTACGTATTCACGTATAACCTCCATCAAAAAGCATTCTATTCTAATTATCTAATTATAGAAATGTGTCTTCCTTGATTTCTTTAAAAACGATCCAATTAAAATACGTTTATCCTCTCTTGTGGCTTTTTTGCATTCTATTGTCAAGAAATGAGATCACACTTCTTTTTTTATTTAACATTTTGATATAGCATTTAGTCGACAGAAAACTCACGTGCATAAATGGTTTTTTGATATGATCAAACAATTTTGTTCGTATTTTTAACAATAACTTTCAGTAATGAGATTTTACAATTTTAGCAGCATTTTGGTCTAAATATGATGTACGTGGAAATAGTCATGTCTTCATAGATATTCCAATATCATTGTTATATTTATAGTGAGCGGCCTAAAACAAACGGTCAGGGTTTAATTTTATTCGAAATCTTCTTACATTGTGGGCAACTGTTCACAGTTGTCTACAACGTAAGAGCTATACACTCAACAGTGGCCAATCTGCTTTTGTCATTGATCATTATCCATGGCTACGTCAACAGATTCGTTAGTTCTAATAGTGTATTTGGTTAGATCTTCATTAATTCATGAAATATGTTTTCGACAAAGCTCTTAATCATTTGAATTCACGAGCCGATTTCGAATTTACTTCATTATATCGTCAATGTAGGTCGTTGGGAGACATATAAACGTTGCACCATCCTACACACATCGAAATGTGAAGCTATATATGTTCACTCGAAAGGAAACCAAGCAACATGTTGCAGAAAAAGGAATAGAACAGATATTTATGCTAAAAGATAAAACTTATAAAACTGACAAATGCTAGAAATACTATAAAAATCACGAAAACAACATTGAATCCTTAGAAACATTTTTCTAAATTTTTGAATTACTTTTCATTGTTGACTGTTTTCTGCTTCTACTAACAGGATTTATTTGTTTAATTTTATTAAGAACTTTCCAAAATGCGCAATATTTATTTTCGTAGAAAAAGTTATTTTGTGTGGTGTTTTCTATAAAAATCTTTTATTTTATTACATCAGTAAAATACTAGCGTATTTCAGAAGCTCAACTTTTTCTATATAAATGTAGAATCTATAATTATCTACTTCAAGCATTATTTAAAAATACCAGTTTTTATTTGAACAGATATTATTTTCCCTATTTCAAAGAATACAACCTTTTCCTCTGTTGAAACAATACACCCAGAGTAATTACTCTTGGTAGAGGTTTTATCCTTTTAAGCCATTGACTGGTCATAAATAGATAGTATTAGAGGTGAATCAAGTGAAATTATTCAAACGAAACCTTATCACCCCTCTAAAGTATTCAACTGATCTAGCATGCACCGGGAATCAAGGTAAGAATTTGCTGACTGGTCTCTTTTAATGCTTACATTTTAAAATGCTGCGTTCCCAGATAGCTATAAACATTCAGATATAAAGAGGTAACAAAAAGAGATTCTGGTATGTTCATGTCATTTTCAAGAGAACAAGTCATGTTAGTGAAGGCAAGTATATGAAGCTGAACATTTAAGTGACTCAAGGATTGCATTTGTTGGAAGCTTAATTAATATTCTCTACAGCGCTCACCAGAATATATGATTACCAGATATTATATATCGTAGTCGGTAATTCAATCATATCCAAATTGTCAACGCTGATTTAATCTGATATCTTTAATGAATACTGTACGTTACATGTGGATCATATAAATCAAATGTCTGCTCATGCTTTAGAATTTTAATTAGTTTTCCCAAATTCAATGGATATATAGTCTTATCGTGCATATAAGTTTCCGTATAGATTCTATTTTACTTCATTAGTAATAATTGTGTTCTGAAACATAATGACTTCAGCAACTATGAATATTCTGATGACATCAACTTGAACTGTATTTCTTTTGACAAGGAACAGATATAATTTTTGTAACAGAAAGATATAGTCGATGGATCGATTTGCAATTTATTGTACTAAGGAGCTACTCCTCTACGGTCTACGATTCTCATTTCCCGTATAATCATACATAAAATCAATGCTTCATCTCCAAAAGGAAAAGAAATATAGAATCAATACTTTTATTATTTCTTTATCAATGATATTAATATTATTAAAAGTAAAATGTAAAATAATTGTTTCTACTTTTGGCACAAGGCCAGCAATTACCCAGTTCATTACTGGTACTTTATTTTAAATAATTGTTTCTACTATTGGCACAAGGCCAGCAATGAGCCAGTTCATTACTGGTACATTACTTTATTTTAAATAATGATAAATATTTACATCATCCTGCTCTGGTGCGGTAAATACAATCAATAGATTGACATTGTACGTTCAGAGATATCAATAGCACATTAATATCCCCATTGATTTCAATGGATAGAAAACTATCTTTAACGGAATAAGTGAAATAAATACGTAAGAAAATCAGACCTAGAGTGCAGCCACGGTTCACCAGAAATTCTTCCACCTACGCTACAGAGATTGTTTTCAGTTATGGATGTGAAAAGAATTGGCAACAAAAAGAATTTATAACAACTTATTAACTGTAGTTGTTAGCGCTGTGTATTGGCAGAGTCATTAAAGCGTCCGACAAATGCTTGTTCAAATCCCGTAGTCAACTTTTCCTTTCATCCGTCCGATATCTATAAAATAAAATACCAGTCAAGCACTGGAGTCGATATAATGGACATTTTCATCACATAATAAAAAATACTGGCCTTCTGCATCAATTAGAAATCATTGATTTTAGTCTTTTACATTTTAATTTCTTAGATATCACTTGTGACATTCATGCATTTCTCGTTTATATTAGCTGCGTCAGAGAAGTAAACTGACTTCAGCTAGATATGAAAACAGGGTCACGGTTTCCAATCACCAAGAACTTACCTTTTTCTCCACAATGTTAAGTCCTTTTCTAAAATAAATAAGGATTTCTATTGTGGGTTCAAGGTCAAACATTTTAATAAAGGAATAATGGGATACTAACTCAAGTCTGGCAGAATTTGAACTCGGAACCTAAGAAGATATAACTAAATACCGCAAGGCATGTTACTTTACTGATTGCATTATACACAACTTTAAAAGAAAAATGATAATGCTTCAAAATGGTTTAGATTCAAATAATAACCTGTAACGTTTAGGAATGGACCCTCATTGGTTTCAGCGATAAGTGTTACAATTAATTTAACAACGGAATAGCCTGCTGATGAAATTTAATATAACACAGTGTTTGACAAGGCAGGTCCTTTGAATTAGAGGTACAGTCCATCTGACAGGATTCCAAACAGTTTCTAACTACACATTTTAATTCACAAGGTATGAGCCGACTCGAGACCGATCATAAATGACACTTGCATAAGATACCAAACAGTGGCTGGGATCGAATCCAAAGCTTAATTATTGCGAAGCGGACATCTTAACAATTCGGCCATGGAACGTTTAATAGATTTTTGACTCGCCACCACTTTGTTTTACTCAGGGATGGTCTTTCAAAAATTGATCATGAAGAATATCATTTACCCCTTTCCCTACTTAGATGGGGAAGAAAAATCAGCTCTAATGCTTCTTTATTTTCAGAGGCAACCAGCATGGAGTGGATAGGGTCAACCTGAAACAAAAGAAAATTCTTGCAAAAGAATTAACTGCACTAAAGGAAACTAAGATGCTAGTTGGTGGTGTGAAACAGCGTGATGGATGACTAAGACCAAAAAATAAAATTTAAAAAGAAAACGGAAAAAATACTGCAGACCATTTTGATGAAGGCTCTAACAATTCCCTGGCGTGGTACTTTTTTCTAACACCTCCGAAATGATGAAAGGCAAATTTAATCGCAGTGGGATTTGAACAAAAATTGTAGAGAGACGGAACAAAAACCACATAACATTTCTTCCTCCATCCTAACTACTCTGCTTTTCGGCGCTTGCAGGACTTAATCAAAACGAAACTAGTATCTGCAAGTGTGTTGTTCCGCGTTGAAATCTCACTGGATAACAATTTGTTTGGAATACTCAAAATAGTTATTACTGTTCAGTTATATATATATATATATATATATATATATATATATATATATATATATATATATATATATATATATAGTAATAATAGTTCCAGAAGATCCCGTTAAGGGTGAAAGCAGCGATTCTTTGCTTAAACTTTAATCTGTTATTTTAATATATACTAGCAGAATGGCCCGGCGTTGCTCGGGATTCTAAACATAGATTGGCATGTTTATCCCTCCTTTCTGAAACAGTACAGAGAAGTACGGAATACCTCGGCCTGGGAATGGTGTCTACATTTTGTGCTTATAAAAAAAAATCGTCTTAGATTACCAGGAGTTTAATTTAATTGGGTGCCTGAGAGTAAAATGTTCAACCCACGAAAGCCAAGACGATAGGGTTAAGTAAAAAGGCATCAGACAAATCGAACATGTATTTGTTGTGCTATGGTAAGCAATAGTTACAGAGCAGTAAGCATGTGGGACTTTAGTGGTGGAGAGCATGAAGGAATTTAGTTGGATACTTTTAAGGTTACAGGCCCTAACGCAACCAAAATGCTAAACAATGCGGTCCCCGGGCAAAAATTTGAAATCTTTTT
>OZ024740.1:357035368-357157868 GCA_964016885.1 Eledone cirrhosa
CATGCGCCGACACGCGGCTATGCTAAATAACACTTGCTCAAGATGCCGTGCAGTGGGAATGAACCCGGGACCTAATAATTGCGAAGGGAATTCTTAACTATTTGCCCATACTGCGTCCTCACTGATATCCCACGAGATGCATGTATGTGCACTAGGAAAAGAAGATTATATTTTGAAAATAGCGAAAATATAAACTGAATTTCTGTGCCTGATTTATTGAATATAGGAATACTGAATAATTTTATGTAGCTTCAATTATTTAAACTAAAATACATAAATGTCATTTTTTTAAATATGTTTCTTTACTTAATGCACAAAGTGCATCAAGTTATTTTTATTTGCTCTGGCGTGCGATTAACAACAGTAACAACAACAACGATGACGATGATGGCGGTATTAGTGAAGTTGAAATATGAAAGCATGAGCAACAACAATTTCAATATATATGGATATGGCAACATTGTATTTGTAATACACGGAAAAAACGATTTAAGAATTATTAAATAGAACATTGTTTTAAACAATACTTTATACAGTTGGGAAACAAACGTTAACTTTCCTCCTCCGCAGGAAGAAATGTACTGAATAAATTGTAAGCATTTAAAAACAAATATTTTTCAACCATCAAAAGAGGAAAATTATGATGCAGTTCTTCATCAAAATGTGGAAATTAGATTCAAAGCAATCATATACTCCCATCACTACTTCAGAAAATACGGTTATGGCTATGTTTCTCTGATTAGGTCAAAATAAGATTGAAACATGTCCAGAGTTGTTTTCCGTATTTGACGAAATAACGAAGCTAATTGCATTAAATATGCTAACACTGTTGTATTTTTTCGATATTTAATTTAGATTATTTTGGCGTGTGCAAGAAAACAACACCCTAGACATGTTTTTATCTCATTAGACCTCCTCAACAAAGCAAAGACCTCACCATATTTGCTGATATTTCATGATAAGACAATCATGAAATAATGGTGCAATATCATAAAATATTTCCAGAACAAAAAATAATTGTTTCTACTTTTGGCACAATGCCAGCAAGTACCCAGTACATTACTGGTTTTATCGACGCCGTAAGGAGGAAAGGCAAAGTTAAGCTCGACGGGATTTGAACTAAGGCCGTAAAGGGAAGTAACTATGCTATAAATCATGGCAATATGAAGTATGATAAATTTTACGCTGTTGGGAAAAAAACCAATGAGATACCAATATTTCGGACTTTAGTCATTATTAAGAAACAAAGCGGGAAAAAGAAAAAAAGTTTATCTTTGCTTTCTAGTATGAATGAAGCAAGTAATGGAATAGTCGGCAAAAATAGTAGAACTAACGGATGTTTCTTCATAGAAGATGTTTTCCGTCAAATGAGATAATGTGAATGTTTTCTTGTGTGTGTATGTATTTTATCAAGAATGTTCTTTGTGTGTCGTGTTAGTTAATAAATGTGTGTATTTGTGTATGTGTTTGCATATCGTGTGTGTTTTTTATGTGAATGTATGTGTATGCTACTGTGTATTTGTAATAAATTGGTGTGTGTGTGTGTGTGTGATTGGTAATTGTGCAGAGGATTGAAGAGAGAGCGGATTGTGTGTCTGCGTATGAGGGGTGGTATGGAGGTTGCGAAATGCATATCAATGAACATTTATTAGTGTGGGCGAGACATGTTTGTTACTAAAGGAATGCAAGAAAGTTAATTCATGGTGAGCTGATTATAGACGAAAGATAAGGAGAAATGGTTGATCCATTGTGTCAAATGATATCACAGAAACATGCAGTGTTATTACGTCCAATGTGCTCTATTGTGGTTCACCAATTTTAGACCTGTTTCTCCAATATTCGACATACCACATAGTTGTCATTTTATGCAGTAAATGAAGTTGAAAGAAATGGTTAAATCCGTGTTGGATGGTGATTTTTTTTATGGTGGGGTAGGTTTTGCAGCGAGAATGAGAGCGGATGAAGAACTCAGGTTTGGTTTGGGGTAGTGAAAGAAGAAAAACCTTTAGATCAGCTGGTCACAGGAATTTCCATAATCTCTGATTGGGGGAATAGAGCGGTCTAGAGGTAATATGAAAAGTGGTTGGGTGAGAGTAAATGAGATGAATGTATCACAGATGGTTCTACGCAGTAAAATTGTGATTAGTGAAAAGGCAATCAAGTTTCCGCTCAGGACCGTTGAGTGTGTCAACGTCTGGTTGGGATAAATGTGTTGTGTGAAGTGAAGTAACGGACAATTTCGTGCAATTGGGTTTCGAAATCGAAGTTACAGCCCGTAACACAAGAATTGTGAAAAAAGGAAAGCAAATTGTGTATAAATAGAGAGGACTGAGGTAAACTTGAGATTGGTGTGGCGGTTAGTAGACCTGTAAAAGACACATGTATGTGTGTGCACTTTCCTGTGATTGAAAAAAAAAATGTTCTGGACCTACAAATTCAACACCAAACGAGGTAAACATTTTCAACTTATCCACATCCACTCTGTCTGAATGTTCTCTTAACGTAATATCTGCTCCAAGCTCTATTTAAGATTTGTTTACCATACACTGATGATCTTATGCTTGGATTACCCATTACTCAAATACTTTTGCGTTCCAAACATTCGCGGCATTAATTCACTGTCTACTACAAGATTCCTGGAATCAGAATGTGCTGCTATGATGGAATACATCCTAGAATGGAAGTGGAGACTTCTGGTGTCCTCGGCCCTAGGGCTACCTCCCTACTCACCACCATAGGCGCTGAGCTGGCCAGCCGCAGGTGTGAATCCCAAAAGTTGGAGTGGCTTTTCCAGCGCGTCTCCCTTGCCGTCGGAGGAACGCCTTCTCCATCCTGTCCGCCGGGGCTGTGTGTGGGGGGGGGGCATCGCGTAACATTCCATATTTAGGTATCTGTGTTCTCACATGTAGACGCACGTCCTTTAACATAGTGTTGTGTCCCTAAACGAAGTTTATTTCCTTTAATAGTTACAATGTAATTTGCCTGCAGTATGTATACAATGAGATATGATTAAAATGTAGACGTTGTAATGTTTCACAGACCACACATTTAAGAGACCACAAATAATGATTTGTAGTATAGGCACAAGGCCAGTAATTTGGGGGAAGGGGAAAGTCGACTAAATCGACCCCAGTACGTTACTGGTGCTTTATTTTATCGACCCCGCAAGGATGAAAGGCAAAGTTAACCTCGGTGGGATTTGAACTCAGACCGTAAAGGACCGTAACTTATGCTGCAAAGCATGGTGTCCGACTCTACCGATACTGCCAATCCACCGCCCTAACATAACCACATATAATTGTTTCTACTTTTGGCACAAGGCCAGCAATTACCCAGTGCATTACTGGTACTTTATTTTATCGACCCGTAAGGATGAAAAGCAAAGTCAACCTCGGCGGGATTTGAACTCAGATCGTAAAGGGACGTAACTATGCTGGAAAGCATGGCGTCCGACCCTCTACCGATACTGCCAATCCATAACCACATATAATTGTTTCTACTTTAGGCACAAGGCCAGCAATTATCCAGTGCATTACTGGTACTTTATTTTATCGACCCCGTAAGGATGAAAGGCAAAGTCAACCTCGGCGGGATTTGAACTCAGATCGTAAAGGGACGTAACTATGCTGGAAAGCATGGCGTCCGACCCTCTACCGATACTGCCAATCCACCACATATAATTGTTTCTATTTTTGGCACAAGGCCAGCAATTATCCCAGTGCATTACTGGTACTTTATTTTATCGACCCCGTAAGGATGAAAGGCAAAGTTAACCTCGACGGGATTTGAACTCAGACTGTAAAGGGACTTAACTCTATGCTGGAAAGCATGGTGTCCAACCCTCTACCGATACTGCCAAAGCCAATCCACCACATATAATAAATGCCATTAACCATTGATAGGAACCTCACAAATATAACGCACCAAAATATACGCGAAGAGCGAGAGAAAGAAACAAAATAAAAGGAAGGGGACAAAAAATAACGACCATCAAATCACTGCCAAATAATTTTTTGAATCGGATTAGAAAGAGAGAAGGAAAAAAAATTTTAAAACAAACCAACACGTGTTGCTCCCCCACACGGATATACACATATGTGTGTATTTGACATACCAACACACATATGTACGTGGGCTACATGTATGTGTATATATGTATGTGGTATGCTAATATTATGCCATTCCCTGGAGCAAGCATACCCATTTACAGACTTTTTCATCCCATTGAATAAGAGCCGTACAGAGCTGTTATACTAGTCGCGAATTATTAAACATTATAGTTCGCCTTACGTAACTCAACACACAAAGTCCAGAAAGATGTTGATCCTGACATCGATGAAGGAAATTTGCTTGCATCAGATACCAACCCTCTTGAGTAAATGAATTTTTATCTTAAACATTTACCACACTGCTTCATCGCTTCTAACACATTCTCAAGTACACTAGATTCTATCCATATCTACATTGATGATTTTACGCTTGGATTATCTGATTACCCAATAGTCAAACATTCGCCCCAAACATTCCCGGCATTAACTCACAGTTTAATCCATGATGGTGGGAAGCAGAATGTGCTGTTTTGATGGAATACATCCTAGAATGGAAATATAACCTCAAATAATAAATGCTAGGAACCTCACAAATTTAACGCACCGAAACATACGAGAAGGGCGAGAGAAATAAATAAAAACAAATGGAAACATAAAACAAAACAAAACAAAACCGACCAAACCTGCCAAATAATTTGAATCGGTTTCGACAGAGAGAAAGAAAAAACAAAAAAACATAGAGAATATATTTATTTGCCGTTGTGCTGCCAAATGATGCCGAAAACCACTGACCCGCATCTCCGGTCAAAAAGTTGACAGCAACAGGATAATAACATCGACCCCGCATCTTCGGTAAAAGAAGGCACTCGAGCCTCAGCATACTTGCAGCACCACTAACAGGCCAGAAGAGGGGCCGCAACTGTTCGGGGTGCGGCTGCTCCCACCACCTCACCTGTGTTGGCTTGACACGTCGAACTTCCAGTGCCCTCGCAGCGTGGAAATGCAGGAACTGCCTCTTCCCCTCGTCTGCCCAGCCACGGCCGTCTGGCACACCACCAGATGAGACAGCGAGCTTGCCTGACGCCCAACCGTCGCTGGTCAACATCGCTCGACTCAGGCGGCTCCGGAAGATCCCACTCAGGATCCCGAGAGCGGCCCGGGTGCCGGTAGCCGATGCCCTCGCTTCCTCGATTGAGAGCGCCCTCGACTCCAATCGAGCCAGCGACTGGGAGCGACTCTTTTATACCGCCCCACTCTCCCTTGGCCTCCCCAGCTCTGGCGCTGACCGGGGCGGCCGGTCTACAGCAGCCTTCGTCAAGGCCAATGTTTCGTTCTTTGAGCAAGCGCCCATTCAGAGCGTGCCTAGGGACGCCGCACACTCCACCGTCGGGTACCCAATCCTCCATCGCTGAGTCCAGCACCAAGCGTTTGCGTGACCGCGTAAATGCTAAACTAATCATGGGTGATGTCTCGGTCGCAGTCAGAGTGGTTGCCTCAGAGGACACTGTCCTCCAACCCACCGAGGAGGTTCTGGCTGCCCTGCAAATCAAGCACCCTGAGCCACCCGCTGATCTCAGACCCATACTCCCACCCGACCCCATCTTGCTCCTTATGGCGTCCGACGCAGTCATGATGTCTGCCATTAAGTCCTTCCCAGATAGCAGCAGCAGAGGTGCTGATGGTCTCCGACCAAGCCACCTCAAGGAGCTGCTATCCCTCCTCTTAGCTGAGGCCGGGCGCCGCCTTCTGAGTGCAATTGTGGCGCTCACCAATAGGCTCACCCTGGACCCTCACGCCCGAGGCCTCTTTTTTTCGGCTAGCATCACCGCTCTCAGGAAGAAAGAGGGTGGCATACGCCACATCACTGTAGGCAATGTCTTCCGGAGGCTGGCTGCTAAGGTGGTCTGCAGGTCCATAACACCCGAACTGGGTGAGGAGTTCAGTCTTGTGCAACTGGGTGTCGGCGTGTCCGGTGGCTGTGAGGGGCCGCACATGCAACCAGGCAGTTCTTCAACAGCTGCCCACCTGAACCAGCATCCAGGAGCTCCAGGCACCTCATTGTCAAGCTTGACATGGGGAATGCCTTCAACTGCTTACGCCGGGACCATCTGCTCGGTGCCTGCCTCAGCTGAGCCCCCTCTGCCTACCCGCTGGCCTACCTGTCGTATGGAGCCTCGAGTATGCTCCTTGCTGCTGATACGGTCATACCTTCGGCTAGTGGTGTCCAACAGGGCGACCCTTTGGGACCCCTCCTGTTTGCCCTTGGTATAGACCACATCGCCCGGAGTATCACGGCCCCACTCAACGTTTGGTATCTGGATGATGCTACGTTGGGCGGGCCCGTACAGACTGTCTGCCATGACCTACAATCGGTGGTTCCTGCCCTGGCAGGAATCGGTCTCCAGATCAACTCGGCCAAGTCGGAGGTGGTGAATGTCAGCCACGATGCTGAGAGCTTTGCAGCCTCCGTCTCGGACGTGCGGTCCATTCTCCACCAGGTTCAGGTGACCCCCAAAGAGGATGTCCTCATCCTCGGGTCACGGATCCACCCGCCGGCCATCTGCTCTACCATCAGGTCCAGGCTTCAACAACTCCAGACTCTCACGAGCTAACTGGGCTTGATCGATGGCCACCCAGCTCTCTTTCTGTTGAGGAACTGCTTCGCCATGCCGAAGCTCCTCTATACCCTTCGCATCGCTCCGTGCTACACCCACACATCTCTCCTCAGGACCTCGATACTTGTATCCGAGCAGCAGCCGAGGAGATATGCAACGTCAAGTTTGACGACATTGGATGGCAACAGGCCACTTTACCTGTCAGGTATGGTGGCCTTGGCCTCCGATCCCCGATCTTGCTGGCTTTGCCGGCGTATCTTTCGTCGGTAACCTCGTGCCGAGTCCTCTTCAGCAACGTTCTTCAAAACACAATAGAACCCTCTGTGTTCATAGAACGTGAGGCCGCCTGTGAGGCGTGGGACCGGCTGGGACTTAGCCCAGTAGACGTCCCTCCTCCTTCTCCCCTTGTTGACGTCAAGTCCCCCCCCCCAAAAAAAAAGCACTTGGGATGCCATCCAGTGCAGCCTGGCCTCAGACAGGCTCACGCGCTAGCTCGCCCAGAACTGCCTTGCCTGCTTTCGAGCGGCCTCCAAACCCCACAGTGGTGCCTGGCTCCATGCCCTGCCCTCCTTCTCCACTGGCACGCAGCTAGACAACAATAGCCTGCGCATCGGCGTTTCCTTGAGGCTCGGCCTCCGGATCTGCGAGCCACACCAATGTCGCTGCGGATCCACCGTGGACTCTTTCGGCCTCCACCTGTTTTCCTGTCGCCACAGAGCCGGCCGCCTTCCATGCCATGCTGCCCTTAACAAGGTCATAAAGCATGGATTGGACGCTGCGGGCTTCCCTTCCCAGCTCGAGCCGATGGGGCTGGACTGAGGGGACGGAAAAAGGCCAGATGGAATGACCATCTTCCCGTTCCGTGGTGGCAAACCCCTCGTCTGGGATGCTATTTGCACCGACACTTTCTGCAGCCACAACCTGGTGCAGTCTGCGACTAACCCAGGTTCTGCTGCACGTCGGGCTGAGGAGGCCAAACTCCTCAAAAACCGGTCGCTCTCCGACAAGTTTGCGGTTGTACCCCTGGCAGTGGAGACTTCTGGTGTCCTCGGCCCTAGGGCTACCTCCCTACTCACCATCATAGGCGCTGAACCCCGCGAGTTGGAGTGGCTTTTCCAGCGCGTCTCCCTTGCTGTCCTCCGGGGAAACGCCTTCTCCATCCTGTCCGCTGGGGATGTGGGGGCCCCATCGTGTAACATTCCATATTTAAGTATGTGCACTATCATATATATGCAGTTCTCGCCCAATATGTACCAACTTATTCATATGCATTAATCCGTAGATATTTTCAAGCAATCAATTATTTTGGAAATATTTTCAAGCAATCAATCATTTTGGAGATATTTTACCAGAAGAACAAAATATACAGATTTTTAGAGTGAGACAGAATGTGTTCACGTAATGAATTCTTAATAACTTTCAGTCCAATTCTAAAATATTCGAATTTTAAACATTAATCATTAGAGAGCTAAAAGAATGTAAAGTAAAGAAATATTAAATAGGAACGAGTTTGGCGGATTAAGTGAATAGGAAGGAAACCTAGAGTGTAATTTCCTAAACAAATATGAAAAAAAAGTATAAAATATTCCTGCATGTTATCAATATTAAACATTACTACAAAATACCGCTTCCATCCTGAGGTTGTTTTACAAAATAATAATTAATATAACAGATTCAGAGGCATATACAACCAATTCTAGTATAGCCTAATCTAATTTAACATAGGAACAGAGCACTCTTAATGCACCAACATTCATTAATTCTATTAAGAATTAAACTAATATATTGAAATAGTTCTTGTCTTAAAATTACACGATCAAAATCTATCATAAAAATTCATGCCAACCCAAGATGGTCATTTTTTTCTGCTATCTTGGCAATCCGGTAAGCTCAAAAGCTAGAATTGATAACGAAATAAACTAGCAACTTTGAAAAGATCGTTTTGTTTCACTTAAAACACAAATTCAGCTTTATTTTATTATAGTTGTTCCAACATTATTGTAAGGATATGACATAGACTGAATATAATGCTAAAAGCAGCATGCCCAGATTTCGACATTGCATCTGATGCGATAAATGACTGCTTACTGTAATGCCCACTATGTTCTTCCGCAAAAACCTAAACAAAGACACGGTAAATCTAAAGCAATAGATCTGTTGATTGAACCTCGTCATTTACCTGACTTCTTATTGAGCAAATGAAATAGGAGTTTCTATGCGATTGCTCAACAGGACTGTTACAGTTTGAGTACCTGTAACATAGTTCTGTTTAATCAGAGCTGACCTAGGCCTAACCAACAACTACTATTGACACCATCTCACCTATATTCACCTATATTCACGACCACCAAGAGCCTGTACCCGGTTACTTAATCTGCTAGAAATAACGGTCAAATCTCCCTTAAATCATACTTTGCTATCTTTAAAAATATCAAAGTAGATAATATGATGCTGAGTACATTGTGCCTGGAAAGAGAAAGAGATGATCATAGCTACAATGTCTTTCATCATTGGTCTGCTAGGAACTAAACAACAATAGCAACAGCTGACTACTTTTGAGCCTTAGGAGTTCTGAATCAGAATGTTTTGCAGATACCATTTATCTCTTTTGAGCACCATTCCTATCGTATATTAATACTGACAGCACGCTAGTGGAAACAGCTTGCTTAACTTTTTATATATCAGTAATTGTACATATTTACTCAGCAATCATTAAATTTCATTAATAAAGTGACTAAACAAATCTCATTTGTATAACGCAGACTCAATGCAATTAAATATACTAATTCACTGGTCTTGCGAACAATCAAACAAAATCGATATTGATTTTGTCTTTCTTTCTTAGGTAAACATACATGCACACACAAGCACACCCACACACACACACACATACGTGTGTGTCAGGCTAAATCTCCAAGAGAAAAGATAATTACGTTAAGGGTACACGAAGCTGCATAATGCTCAGCTACTTGCATATTAATCTCATAAATAGACTGTTCCATTGATCGAACAAACAGAACACTCATCGTCGAAACCGACGGGGCTCCATTACATTTCACACAAACTCACACACACATACATACATACATGTATGTATGCACGTATGTACGTACTTATGTGTTTATGTATGTAATTATATATGTATGCATATATATATACATGTATGCATGTATGTATTTATGTATGTATTTTTAATTTTTAGGGTCGTCGGCAGTTGAGTGAGAGGCCTCTAGCCTTTATTACGACATCTCTCTAGGAGAAGGTCACTCTGATGTAAAATTTGCGACTTCGTTTAAATCCAATGATGTAGACCAGTTCTACTTTTTGGGTAAATGCGTTCCATGTTTAGAGAGTGAGATTTGCTCTGTGCAAAGCCTTTCCTCACTCTAAAAAGCGTCAAGCACAGGCATCGATTGATATGTGACATCTTCTTAAATAGCATTACTCGAAATCGAGTTGCAGACATCATGCTTGTATGTATGTTATATTATGTATGCATGTATGTATGTAGGTACGTAGGTATGTATGTATGTAGGTATGTATGTTTGCATATACACATGTATGTATGTATGTACGTACGTATGTATGTTAGTATTTATGTATGTATACATGTATACATGAACGTACGTATGTATGTATGTAACTATGTATGTATGTATGTATGTATGTATGTATGTATTATGTATGCCTGTGCCGTGAAGCTTTTATAGTGAGCAAAGGCACTGCACAAAGCCAGTCCCACTCTCTTAACCAAGATGATATTTGCCAAAAATAATAACAAGTCAACATCATTGGATACCATCAGGGTTGCAGGTGTATACATGTATACATACATAAATACTAACATACATACGTACATACATACATACCTACATACATACATACCTACGTACCTACATACATTTATGTCAGGTCACCAGTTGGTGCTACTGGTAACATGTATCCCAGTATAACCTGTCTCATGGTCGTGTCGTTGGCGACTAAACTGGCAACCCCACCAAGGTTTCTTGGTGAGGAGGTTGACTTTGGACATCCTGCAGGACTAAAAACAAAACCTGTCAAAGGGCAAAGGAGCTCTTAAGAGTCAATGGCCATCCAAAATCACCGGGAGAGATTACCCATTAGCCTTTGTCAAGGCAGAATTCTAGGAGAAGGAAAACTCTGATATAACACCTGCAACCCTGATGGTATCCAATGAGGTTGACTTTTTATTATTTTTGGCAAATATCATCTTGGTTAAGAGAGTGGGACTGGCTTTGTGCAGTGCCTTTGCTCACTATAAAAGCTTCACGGCACAGGCATTGCTTTATATCTGGAGATCTCTCTGCACTTGTCGTCACATGGTACCATGGGTTCAGCACTATGTGACAATAATTGTCACAAGTGTAGTGTTTGTACCAGAGTTTTCAAGTCGCTGGCTGGATTAAAAAATTTCACTCGCTCAGCGCATCAGTAGGGGTTCTCCTACATGGATATAAAGTAGTGGCCGTACTAGAAAACGAGTTGGCAGCCACTATGTATGTATGTATGTATGTCTAGGTAAATGATATGTTACACTATTATAAAAACGTTTCAATTCAATCTCATGTTGGTCTGATTTATATCTTGTGAGGCTCTAAAGAGTTATCTGAACTTTATAACTTTGGGATCAAATGTATTCTTCATTATAAGTATCGGTTTAAAACTTGGTGAGGCACTAATTTGCATAAGGTTTGAAGGCTCCTCGTTAAAAAAATTACTCTAGAACGACACACACACAAAAATGGAAACACATGTATTGTGAGGCACCAAGTTCACTTATTTTGCTTAATGGTTAATCCCGAGCTGCTCACAGTTCAGCGGCTAATACCAAATAATTGTTCTTATCTGTTGATTTAAAAAATACTTACATTTTTTATGGGTTCCTAATTGGCTAGTATGCGATTGGATGCGTCTTAAAATCGCTATCTGCAATGATGTTATGACACTCGCAACCTCTACTTGGATTACCTTAAACGATACCTCGTTTACTTCAAAACAATATATATATATTTCGTTTCTGAATTGACCCTCCCAAAGTATAACAATATATATATATATATATATATATATATATATATATATATATATATATATATATTGAAATTCGTATTTCTAAAAATATGTGGTATATTTACAGATAAACATTTAGAAAGCCGTAGCTATGCAAAAACACCGGAGACCATCAGCCCCTGGTGGTGTACAGCAGAAGCAAGGGGGACAATTGTCGATGCATTTCGAACTTAACTAGTTTTCATCAGGAGGATCGCTCCCACTCTTGCGACTGCTGGACTTGAAAACAGACGAGAATATATAGTTTTCTCGTCTGTGTAAATAAGGGGATTAATCTGTATATGAAGCTGTATAAGTTGGCTCAACTTATAATAGAATAGAATTAGGATTTAGCTTCGGGCATAGCTGTATACAGGTATGTATTGGAATTTCGTATTTCTAAAGAAATACGGGAATTCTATTCTATTAGATGTTGAACCAACTTATACAGCTTCATATGCAAATGAGATTAATTACGTCATCTACACAGACGAGAAGACTATATATTCTCGCCTGTTTTCAAATCCAGCAGTCGCAAGATCGTCCTGGTGAGCACCAGTTAAGTTCGAAATGCATCGACAATTCTCCCCCTTGCTTCTGCTGAACCCCACCAGGAAGCGATAGCCTCCGGTGTTTTTGCATAGCTACGGCTTTCTAAATGCTTAACTGTAAACATACAGCTATGCCCGAAACTAAATCCTATTTCTATTATATATATATATATTAATATATATGAGGGCGGCCGACCGAGGTAGAAGCTGCTAAATAGTCGGCCGTCTTCTTGTCTCTGATTTTCAGCCCCATGGATATTATCTGTTATATTCCTTTGTTATATTTTGAATACCTGATGATGTCACCGGATTCATACTGAACCCGGTCATTGAAATGATCATAGTATAATAAACCTTTCAAGGATTTACACCAGTCCAGCCTCCTGTTACTTTATAATATATATATATATCAGTGGCGTGGAGAGGAGAGGCTGATATGCTTGAACGACTACTGGTCTTCCATAAACAACCTTGCCCAGACTTTGTGCCTTGGAGGGGAACATTCTAGGAGCAAAGCCGATGGTCGTTCATGACCAAAAGGGTCTCTCTCTCTCTCTCTCTCTCTCTATATATATATATATATATATATATATATATATATATATATATATATATATTATATATATATATTAATTAGTAATCTTAATCAATAGGATCGAAACATGACCACTCTTCGAGTCAGACCAAACCTAGAAAGACCATATTAGTTCGCCTTTTACATATGTTTGTCCGTCCAGGACGAATTTACTTTCAACCACACATGACTAACTGCTATAAGCTTATAGGGAATATTACCTTTTTCATGACGCCTGATAAACCGAATGTTCACAGAAGAGACTGGCGTAATAGAATATACATTTGCTTCATATTGTGCATCTGAGATTTATGCTTTCTATTTTATTTCGTCTCTTTAAACCTATGATGTACCCATGAATATTCTATGATTATTCATTGATATTGTTGTTTAGGATGCAGATTAAAAGCATACTCTGTTGTATAAACCAGCTTCCCACTCCTTGTCGGTGTAGTAAGAAAGATACAAAAGCAGGAAAACTACGGTCATTTGATGAGGAATTTGCAGGTCCAGTACCCAAAATACAGTTGCATAAGTACTATTTTTGAAGCCACAAGATATACATCATCCTGCCAGGATCAAAGTAAGACTAAACTTGGATTCTTAGAGAAAGAGCGCAGTTACTTAATTCATAAGCTACATATGGTCACGATATCTGGAACCTTCAAAAGCTGTAAAACATACTTACAGTTCAAAGGATGAACCACTACACAACGGGCGACATAAATTTCCTTTTCTTTACAACCTTGATATCGGGAAAGTGACCGATTAAAAATAAACTTAAACTTAAGAAAGACATGCATACATACATATATGTATGTATGTATTTGTTTATATCAGAATATGGCACATCTGTGCAATTTGGTAAAGAGATCGCACATATTAGCAACAACAAAAAAAGCTCATCATCGTTGATGAAAACTAATGGTCATGAAAAAGCCGGGTTTCTGGTGTGTTGGTAAAAAGAACTCCAGTGAACTCCATGTTATTCTTCTGAACGTTTGATTACTTCTCCGCTAGGTTGGGGTGTGATCGCTAAGGCCGTCACTGGTCTCTAAAACGGTATCTGGGTTACCTGTAAAAATTATATCTGAATAATGATGTCATACGGGACCGTCAACAAGAAAGAATGGCATTAGATGACATTGACCTCACCCCTACTTTTCATCGGTGTATCCCCAGTTTTAGAAAAATTCACAGTGATATGCTTATCCGAAACTCCACTTTAGAATTATTGTGAATTAGAGTGTCCACCCGGAATGTTCTGAAATGTCCAAGCACCAAAACTTGGCAACAGGTCTTATTTCATGCGGACCTGGTTGGTATGTTGCGACTTCCACGGTCTCACCTTTTCGCTACCATATTCAAACCTGTCAACTCTCCCCGTCAGACGGGAAAATCTTCCACCCACTTTAGGGTGGATGAGAGATGTCTTCTCTTGTCAAAATGGGTATAGCGTTCATTATGTAAAATCTCCCCATTTTGCCTCATTTCTCCCTGTTTGGGGCCTTTTTTCTCATGGTACTCCCCGTTTGGGTTTTTAGATGTTGGCAGGTCTGCATATTTCCAATGAAATACGCAACATATGATTTCCAAATAGTTTTGAAAATAATATATAATTTGCATTCCTCTTAAATATAAACGCTTTGAAATAAACAGATGTGGTTTCAAGCAATCTGTTATCAAAAGGGCTATCAGCGACGCCTGGCCTTTGGGTGCTTTCAGTACAGTCCACTCTGTTGCAAGCATTCATGCCGGGTCACTGGTTTAAGGACATCACTTTACTTTCGTGCTAGCAGTCTTGATGACGCCTGAAAGGGTCATGAACACATACTCCTCTCCTGACTAAGCGATTAAAAAATATCTCTAAGCAAGAAATAATTCCAAATCATTATTATTAAAAGTGTAATTGTTTTAAACAGTTCACACTTCCCACTTAAAATGTTTTCTTTGTATTCTGGTTGAAGAAAGTCTGGCGTTTTGTTGTTGCTGTTTCTTTTTTTTTTTTTGTTTCTTTTTAAATATATCTTTTGTTGCTTTAGCTCATATGAGTTCCAACTCTAATTAGTGAAATGGATAGAACAGACAGAGTTCTTTGACAGGAACGTCACATATGCGAATCCAAACACTTCGTCTTCTATAATTCGCCGTCGAAAATAATTTTTTTAGTACTAAATTCTCGTGAATATTAATCACAAGGCGAGAAGCCTCGGATGATTGAAAAAAATCCCTCTTTATTTTAAAGATTTAAAATGCTAATCATCAATTTCTTTGATTTTTTTTTATTTGATTTTTTTTTTCCAATTATAATTGTTTCTACTTCCAGCACAAGGCCAGCAATTATCCAGTACATTACTGTTACTTTATTTTATCGACCCCGTAAGGATGAAAGACAAAGTTAACCTCGGCGGGATTTGAACTCGGACCGATACTGCCAATCCACAATTATGCTTCGTTTTTTTAATCAAATTTCATTATGAATATTCATATAATAATAAACAAACGATGCAGGGGAAATAACTCTTATATTCTTTAACGGTCTGTTATAATCTATTTTAAGAAAGGTAATTAAGAGCTGAATATAAATCTAATTCAATATACCTCTTTACCATGGAAATGGAGTTATGCCAATGAAAGAAATCTATTATTTAATAAAGATATATTAGATATTTTCATTATTACATTTCTCGGTGGATTGGCAGTTTCAAGCAGAACGTCAGACATGATTTGCAGTTAATTACGGCCCTTAACGTTCTGAGTTTAAATCCCGCCGCAGTTAGCTTTGCCTTTCATTCTTACGGGGTCAATAAAATAAAAACATAAGTAACGCACAGGGGTCGATTTAGTACACTTTTCCCCCTCCCCTTCAAAATGTTGCCCTTGTGTCAAAAGTAAAAAACAATTATTATATTTCTCATGAAATACACTGCATTTGAATTAATTAATGAATAATTTGGAGTAGATTACATAAATTATTAAGGCGGCGAATTGGCAGCCATTAGAACGTCAGATAGAATGCTTTGTAGTATTCGTTCCGGCTCTCTGCTCTCTCAGTTCAAATCCTACTGAGGTCAACTTTGCCTTTCATTTAATCGAAGTCGATAAAAAAAAGTACCAGCCCAATACTAGGGTCAATTCTTCCTTTCTCTCTCTCTCACACACGCACACACACACACACACACACAATTGGCTCAATTGTGTTAGATCAGTTTTTATCACCTCATCCCAAGCTTTCCTAGATCTTCCTCAACCATAGCTACCATCAACTTTTAGTACCCTGCACCTTTTTACAGAGCTATCATCCTTCATATGCATCACTTATCCATACCACCACAATCTCTTCTCTTGTACACTGTATTTGATCCCTCTCATGCCCAGTTTCTCTTTCAGTTCATTTACACTTTGCCAATCATGTATATTACTATTACACATCCATCAGACCATGCAAGCTTCATTTCTTTCCAATCTTTGTTGGTCCTCTGAACTCAGCGCCCAGTTCTCACTACTCTGCAGCTTTGCTGTTTGTATACATTAATCATACAATCTGCCCTTTGTTTTGAGGGGAAAACCTTTTATAGTTAGCAGTAGTAGTAGCTCCCTGAACTTATTCCATCCCGTAAGACCATATTATTCAGCAGGGTACTCAATACTTTGGATAGTTGAGTGTAAATATAGTAGAAAGTCAACTGCTAGGCTCTTGCCATTTCTGCAGCAAATTCCTGGCAGGAATAGGTGTATATAGGTCACAGGCACCCGCACATAAACACACGCGCGCGCGCATATATATATATATATATATATATATATATATATATATATATATATATATATTTAAAAGTTAA
This sequence comes from Eledone cirrhosa, assembly GCA_964016885.1. Classification (NCBI taxonomy): domain Eukaryota; kingdom Metazoa; phylum Mollusca; class Cephalopoda; order Octopoda; family Eledonidae; genus Eledone; species Eledone cirrhosa. The sequence continues at coordinate 357,052,070 of OZ024740.1, forward strand.
ACAAGGTTCAATGAATACATTAAAGAATGAGTTTTACAATAGACTAGAAGCACTCAACAAAAATGGTTTTCCAGAGTTATTAATATTAATTCAAAATATTAACAAAATAGATATTCTTGTGATCAATTATATTTTATTATACATATTTCAGAGGTATTGAGTTAAGTTTAATTGTACGTCCTCATCAGATAAAATAAGATGATGCATGACATACCCTGATATAGTAGATGGTTAAGATTCAGTCATGGTAGTGATTAACATATGACAAAACTCAATATTTATACCCTAATATTTTGGTAAAGATTACCTTCGTGAGGGTATAAAAGCATTATATATTTTCTTTCTCGTGTTTCGTAAATCCTTTAAATTTGTTTTCATAAAATTTGAATTTTAAAAATTAAACATAATTATAATATTAATACAAATACCTATTAACTTTTAAAACCTAAAATATTATTCATTACTCTGAAATAACTTAAATTAAATATTTTGAATATTAACGACCAACTATATTAATTTGGATATATATTGCATATATGGAAAATTGTATATAAACTTGAACATAAATTACACCCCTTTGTCTCTCTCTCTCTCTCTCTCTTTAATCATCTTTCATTTGTTTTTTTGAGCCACCTATTAAATATATTATCACATCAGCTGTTTCTTCCTCTATGCTTTCCTTTCCCTCCTCTTTCTTCAGTATTTTTTTTTTAACTGTTATATTGATGCCATGTATTTTTGTCAGCTGTATTACACGCACCCTCTCTATTGTTTGTATTATGTTATCTCATGTTCTCAATATTGGGGTATAAATATTGAGTTTTGTCATATGTTAATCACTACCATGACTGAATCTTAACCAACTACTAAGTCAGGGTATGTCATATATCATTTTATTTTATCTGATGAGGACGTACTGTTGAACTTAACTCAGTACCTCTGAAATATGTAAAATAAAATATAATTGATCACAAGAATATCTATTTTGTTAATATTTTGAATTAATATTATATATATATATATATATATATATATATATATGTATATATATATGTATATATATATATACATATATATATATGGGCCTTCCAATTTCATTTTAAATTAAATACATGTTTGTGTATATTTTAATTATTTAAAAATTATTTATAAGTGAACATGACCCAATGGGCCACGGGTGGTCTAGTATATATATACAAATGTGAGGAATCAAAACATATCAAATAGATGTTTGTGCTTCTCAATAAACAATCTCAATAGACTTTGTCTAGAGCCACAATAATTCAAATGTAAAAGATATATATAGAGAGAGAGACAGCCAGAAAGGGCGATATATCTTAGATAATACACAATATATTATATATATACAAAGCACATATTTCAATCTATCTAGAGTACACATTACTTTTTGAAATATGTGCTTTGTATATATACAATATATTGTGTATTCTTTATTATATATGGTGCTTTCTCTCTCTACATATATACATATATCTTTTACATTTGAATTATATATATATATGGAGGCACGTGGCCTAGTGGTAAGAGTGTTGGACTTACGATTTCTGGGTTGCGTGTTGTGTTCTTGAGCAAAACACTTCATTTCACTTTGCTCCAGTATACTCAGCTGGAAATGAGTACCAACAATAGCTGGAGGTTTAACCCTGCGATGGACTGGCGTCCTGTCCAGGGGGGAGTCTTGTACTCTCAGTCGCTTCACGCCATGAAACCGAGATAAGCACCGGCCAAATGAGCCTTCTGGCTTAAGACAGACTTTAGACTTTATATATATATATATATATATATATATATATATAGTTATGTAATAAACAACATAAGATAGTTATTTCATTTACCATTACCAAAGGTTTCACGAAGACAGACGAGCTTGGCACATACGTCTGAACGATAGACGGCAGACGTATGTGCCAAGCTCGTCTGTCTTCGTGAAACCTTTGGTAAATGAAATAATTATCTTATGTTGTTTATTACATAACTATAAAGCTCTGTAGCCTACATAGAGCATTCTTTTTTCCTGTACCTTTCCTACGGAAATACTTCAATTATATATATATGTATATATATATTTATTTATTTATTTATTTATTTATTAAAATAACAGATTAAAGTTTAAGCAAAGAATCGCTGCTTTCACATTTATTATTATTATTACTATATATAAACGTAAGTATGTATACGTACATACATATATGTATACAGACGTACAGTAGTATGTATATATATACATACATGTACACATATATATATGTACGTATGGGTTTACCGAACATTTATTATAATGTTCGGTTTGTTTGTAAACAAACAGCCCGAATTAAGCCGTACAGTGTTCGGCAACCATCGTCGCACTTTTGTTCAACACTGACAACGGAACGATGAACTAGTTTCAAGCTTATTAGCTATCGTCAGCATCGTATACCTTCCTGTCAGATGATTGAATATTTGAAAGTATATACTTTCCTTATGCATATTAACAGCTGGGCAGCCTAATTTGCATATAGAGTGAATTAGTCGGCTGGGCGTACCGAAAACGATAAATGGAAAAGAATGAAATGGAATTTCATTTCTCACTCTTAGTACGGCTGATACTTAAACGTAAGTATGTATACGTACATACATATATGTATACAAATGTAAAGTAGTATGTATATATATACATACATGCACACATATATATATGTACGTATGGGTTTACTGAACATTTATTATAATGTTCGGTTTCTTTGTAAACAAACAGCCCGAATTAAGCCGTACAATGTTCGGAAACCATTGTCGCCCTTTTGTTCAACACTGACAAAGGAACGATCAACTAGTTTCAAGCTTATTAGCTATCGTCAACATCGTATACCTTCCTGTCAGATGATTGAACGTTTGAAAGTATATACTTTCCTTATGCATATTAATTAATACTTTCCTTATGCATATTAACGGCTAAGCAGCTTAATTTGCATATAGAGTGAGTTAGTCGGTCAGGCGTACCGAAAACGATAACGATACTTAAACGTAAGTATGTACACGTATACATACTTACGTTTAAGTATCAGCCGTACTAAGAGTGAGAAATGAAATTCCATGTCATTCTTTTCTATATATATATTATCATCATCATCATCATTTCATTTTACGTCCGCTTTTCCCTGCTTGCAAGGGAGGGACGGGAACTGATTTTGGCTTGGTTTCTACAGCTGGATGACCTTCCTAACACCAACCTCATTTACAGTGAGCGCTGGGTGCTTTTTTGCCGTGGCACCTGCACGACCACTTTGCAGAGGAATGATAGGGACCCCAGTCCCTATCATCTCATTTCTACAGCTGAGTAAACTGAGCAATGTGAAATAAAGGAAACAACACAACACCCGGTCTGAGAATTGAACTCACAACCCTTCGATTGCGAGGCCAATGCTCTAACCACTAAGCCATGTGCCAACCATATATATAATATAGAAGAGCTTCTCTTCTATATTAAACATGTATACTCTGCTATGTATTGAGTACCTTACTTACTGTGGTTACCCCCGATCGAACCCGGAATAACTTATATATATATGTGTGTGTGTGTGTGTGTGTGTGTGTATACACACATATATATATATATATGTATGCACATATATATATATATATATATATATGTGTGTGTATGTGTACATACATACATACATACATACATACATACATACATACATACATACATACATACATACATACATACATGGTGGCTGCCAACTCGTTTTCGAGTACGGCCACTACTTTATATCCATGTAGGAGAACCCCTACCGATGCGCTGAACGAATGTAACTTTAGTCCAGCCAGCGACTTGAAAACTCTGGTACAAACACTACACCTGTGACAATTATTGACACATAGTGCTAGGCCCATGGTACCATGTGACGACAAGTGCAGAGAGATCTCCAGATACAAAGCAATGCCTGTGCCGTGAAGCTTTTATAGTGAGCAAAGGCACAGCACAAAGCCAGTCCCACTCTCTTAACCAAGATGATATTTACCAAAAAGAAGAACAAGTCAACATCATTGGATACCATCAGAGTTGCAGGTGTTATATCAGAGTTTTCCTTCTCCTAGAATTCTGCCTTGACAAAGGCTAAGAGGTCATCTCTCCCAGTGATTTTGGATGGCCATTGACTCTTAAGAGCTCCTTTGCCCTTTGACAGAGTCCTGCAGGATGTCCAAAGTCACCCTCCTCACCAAGAAATCTTGGCGGGGTTGCCAGTTTAGTCGCCAACGACCCGACCATGAGGCAGGTTGTACTGGGATACATGTTACCAGTAGCACCAACTGATGACCTGACATACATACATACATACATACATACATACATACATACATACAAATAAGGAGAGAACCAGAACTGAATACCTCAGAAGAGTAAAGAAAATATGGTCATCAGAACTGTCAACGTACAACAAATGCATTGCCCACAATACTTATGCTGTGCCAATTCTAACGCCAACATTTGGCCTGCTGAACTGGTCATTGCAAGAACTAAGTGAGATGGATGTTAGAACTCGCAAACTTCTCAGTGTTACTGGGAACTTTAACATCAATGGTGATGTGGATAGGCTATACTTCTCACGCAAGGAAGGTGGCCGGGGTCTAAAATCAATATTAACAACATATGAGACCCGGATAGTAACACTGAAGCAATACCTTCAACAGAGGGAAAAGGTTGGCAACCATCTTGCCCAGGTTTATGAGCATGAAAAAAATAATATCATTAGAATAGCGACTGATCTGGAGGAGAGATATGGAATAAAGCCTGATATAAATCTCTCACCCAGAGAAATCGGAACTCCCAAGGGATTAGTTTGCCAAGCGTAAACAAGTCAGAAAGGTGGATATATCCTCTTACCTATTTTCTGTCAGGCGTAAACACCTCTGACCTGTGTTTGGCCTCTCCCAAGGGGTTAGTCTCTTGAGCGTAAACAAGTTACCACGGCTTGTCCCAGAGGCGGGAAAGCTCAGATTCGGTTTCGAATCTTCGCCACCGTTATATATTCAATGTTCAAACAAGATAAAAAAATTGACCAATTTACAGAAAAAGTTGTGCATGGATACTTGAGACGTAAAACACAGACCATAGAGGGGATAAACCACTCAAATAGCCTGGCATGGAGTTCCGACAAGTTTATGACATCACACCTTGAGGGATATCTCTATGCAATACAGGAACAAGAACTCCCTACCAAATATCTGCTGCACAAAAGAGGAGGGCCAGCAACTGACAATAAATGTAGGCTATGTAAAACAAAGATCGAGGATGTAAGCCACATTGTTGCCAGCTGCGAAAGAATGTCATCTCGCTACTACCTCCCCATGAGACACGATGGGATAGCTAGAACCATCTGGAACGCACTTCGGAAAACAAAATTAACAACAAACGAGGAAGAATATATTGAGACAGATGGCACTAAGGAATACTGGTGGAACCTGAAAATAAAAACTGCCACCAAATTAAAGCACAACCGGCCTGATATTGTTGTTTGGGACCACACATTGAAAACGTGTTCTGTTGTGGAGATCAGCTGCCCACTTGATGTAAACGTTGTCAGAAAAATACAGGAGAAGGAGGACATCTACGGACCATTGATGAGGAGTTTACAAATCCAGTATCCAAGATACACCTTTAGCTTCATACCCATCATTATTGGAGCTACGGGTTATATACCAACCCGCTTGGACCAAAGTATGACTGAACTTGGATTTGCAGACAAAAAGCGCAGCTCCCTAATTCCTAGTCTTTAAATGGCTGCGATAGCTGGCACCTTCAAAATTTGCAAAACATTCTTGCAATTCAAGGGATGACAATTTCTTTTCTTTTACAACCTTGCCACCAGGAAGGTGGCCGGTCAAAAAAAATATACTCGAAATTAAGAGAAAGAGATATACATACATACATACATACATACATACATACATACATACATACATACATACATACATACATACATACATACATACATACATACATACATGATGGCTGCCCCCTCGTTATCGAGTATGGCCATTGCACGAGGAGAAAAAAAATTAATAAATAAAAAAGAAAATACATACATACATACATACATCATCATCATATATACATACACATCATAACCCTAACTTAGGGTGTATGAAGTTAAAGCAGTGATCTTTTTTAATTTATCACCGTGTAACCCGGTCTTGCACACGACGGAAGTCGAATTGTGTCATGTGACTCAAACAAATCCTCAAATAAATCTTCGCTAAGCAGTGCCACGTTTTGAAGAGTGTTATGCATTTCGAAATTCCGAGTGGAATGTACTATATATATTCTTTGTACAGTTGACCAAAATGAAAACTATCTGCAAATTTATCCAGCGTCAAACATACACCATCCTCTCTTATAAATATGGAACAACATTGCTGTGTTTCGGTATCATCTTTGTTGTCATATCTGCTTTCCATTTCGGAGAAGTAAGTTGTTTAACATTATTTATAGTTACATTAATTTGTAAATATTATACTTGAATTAATAGCAGCATCATTTCGCCTGGGTGGGCAACGAACGAAATCTGCACTCGTCCTTTTACATTAAGTGGTATATTTTATTAAAAACGTTTATATGGAACGTTACTCTCGTCAAACTGCTGATTATTCAATTGTCTAGAAGATGGGTGTGTATGTTGACTCTCAGCGCCGGTTAGAGGTTGGATGTCAGGCGTAGTATTTACCATTGGTCAGTCACGATTTAAAAACAAAAATACTGAATTACTGAAAACGCAATTCTTTATTCTTAGTGATAGTTATAATTGTGTATAAGTACATATAACAGCGAGTTGTTTAATATACAAATCAATGAAAACGGGTTGCCGCATTTAGTGTGGTTTTCTGACACTTCATGATGTAGTAACATTTTGACTTTGTTTTGCAGGATTTTTAATGAGAAATCGTGTGTAAATTTAAGATACTGTAATATCTTTTCTTTTATTATAAAACTGGCCTGTCTCGGCTATCCACGCCGGTGGTTGTTCGGAGACAGGCCCATGATTACTGTTGTGTGTACTAATATACACAAAAAGCTGATGATTGTGCCTGGGAGTCGCTCACACACACACACGTGTGTGTGAATGTGTTTTGACAATGCATCTCATTTCGGACATATTTCCTTAATTATTCAATAGTCTAATTACCTTTCCATTTATTTTAAACATATCTCTCGAGTTTTATTTATTCGACAAATTTCAATTCCATTATATAATGTTTGCAATAACAAAAAGAAAAAGAAAGAGGGAAAAAAATTAAATAACGAAAGTAAGTAAAAGGTTTAGGGGAAGGAAGGGAGAAAGGCAATGTTTAAATAAAAGAAGAGGGGAAAAACTGTGGAAACTTAACAAGGAATACCAAACAGTACTAAAGAACAAAAACATATAGTTTAACACAGTGAAGAGGGGAACTTCGCAGTCAGCGGCCCGACTCCCCTAAACGTCTCGAAAGCCACAGGCTGAAAAAGGTAGCAGGCCGACAGATCAGAGGATTTGAGGGTTTACTCCGCTCGGCTGCGGAAGCTGTGGCTCTCGTCCTAACCGCAACATCCAGGGTGTGGGAGAGAACAAAAGAATCACTAACAGAGACGTTCCATTCTATGATTCATTTATACATGCATATATTTATAGATACCCGTATATATATCTATATATATATATGTGTGTGTACCTGTATATATGTATGTGTATATATGTGTGTGCGTATATATGTGTGTGCGTATATATGTGTGTATGCATATGTATTTGGGTGTGTGTATGTATATATATGTGTGTGTGCATATATGTATGTGATTTTATGTGTATATGTGCATAATTGCATGCGTGTATGTATATATTTGTGTGCATGTATATATGAATGTGCGTATGTATATTTCTTGCCCTAGCACAGCTGATACATAAATGTAAGTATGCATATGTATATGTGTGTGTGTACGTATGCATACTTACATTTATGTATCAGCTGTGCTAGGGCAAGAAATATACATATACATACGCACATTCATATATACATGCACACACAAATATATACATACACGCATGCAATTATGCACATATACACATATAAAATCACATACATATATGCACACACACACACACACACACACACACACACACACACACACACACACACACATATAAATGTTGGATATAACCCATATGTGTGTGTGTGTGTGTACGTATGCATACTTACATTTATGTATGTATCAGCTGTGCTAGGGCAAGAAATAAAATTCTAATTCATATATATATATATATATATATATATATATATATATATATATATATATTTAGCTGGGTATTGATTAAAATTAGTTTTGTAATGGTGTTGTTGCCGGATAGTTTCGTTCATTTGTAGTGGTAGTGATGAAGTGCGAAGTTGATAAGTGAGTAGTATGCTGGTCGAGTAAGTGAAGTGTGTCTGAGTGAGTCGAGAGATGTTTTGCTATGTTCAAAGAAACTAGTAGTAGTACTCGCTTGTGATATGAAGTGATATTACAAATAATAATAATGAAATTGTGTACAGTGCTCAGGTGCACTACAACTCATCAAAGGTGCATGTATAGTACAGAGAATAATGTACAAATGTCAGGAAAATGAACAGTGTACGAGTCATGATATAATAATAATAATAATAATGAAATATTGTGTACAGTGCTCAGGTGCACCACAACTCATCAAAAAGTGCATGTACAGTACATAGGGCAATGCACAAACATCAGTAAAATGAACAGTGCACGAGTCATGATACACACGTGTGCATGTGTATGGAAGGGGTACATCAGGTGTAGCCTTGGCATATTTCGGGAAGCATGAGTGTCTTAAAGGATGCAGTGTCTCGGCAGCTAACAACTGACGCAGGCAGTTTGTTCCATGCTTCAGCAACTCTGAGTGTGAAAAAATGTCTACGAAAGTCATGGGAGCTGTGCTGTTTTCTGATCTTGTAGGCATGTCCACGTGTGTTAGACACATGGAGATCAAAAAGGTGCTCAAGGTTGCAATTGGCGAGATGGTTAATAACTTTGTGGGTATTCACCAAGTCCATTGCCAGACGTCGGAGCTTCAATGAATCCATGCCCAGGGAAGCAAGGCGTTCAGAGTATGGTAGGTGTCTGATGGAGGGTATGCGCTTGGCTGCACGTCTCTGAACAGTTTCCAGGAGGTCAATGTTCTGAGCAAGATAAGGGTTCCAGACTGATGATGCGAATTCCAAGTGTGGTCGTACCATAGCTGTATACAGTTTTAAATAGATGGCTGGAGAGCGGCTAACAAAGGTCTTGCTGAGTGATGCCAAGACACCCTCGGCCTTCTTGACAATCTTAGAGACATGCTTTGTCCAACGCAAATCGCTGCTGACAGTAATGCCCAGGTCACGTTCACAAGAGGACTTCTTGATATCAGTGTTGTGGAGGGAGTATGTGGACGCTGGATTTTTTCCTTCCAAAATGCATGGTGGTACACTTGTCCACAGCCAGCTTCAGTTGCCAGTCTGTGATCCATTGCTGCATTGTGTCCAGGTCTGATTGTAGGAAAGAGTTGTAAATTTCAGGATCAGTCCTTTTGATTTCAAGGTACAGCTTCATGTCATCTGCATATTTCAGTACCGTGGCATTCTGTAAGTTGGCATCTATGTCATTAATATATGCCACAAACAAAAGGGGACCAAGAACAGATCCCTGTGGTACACCAGATGACATCTCATATGGTGAAGAATGCTGTCCTAGAACCATGACTACTTCTTTTCGGCTGAGAATGAAGGATTTCACCCAGTTGAAAAGATCATCCCTCACACCCATTGCAGAGAGTTTTGCTATAAGTCTTTTGTGTGGCACAGAATTAAAAGCCTTAGCAAAGTCAATGTAAACAACATCCACCCATGAGCCGCTGTCAGTGATCCGGGTGATGTCTTCAAGGAACTCGATAAGCTGATCACAGCAGCTGGAGTTAGGGATAAATCCAAACTGTGAGGGCCGGATGAGGCTGTGAGAGCTCCAGAAGTTCCAAAGTGTTTCTCTGACACAGGATTCCATCAGTTTGGCCATACAGCTAGTAAGACTGACTGGACGATAGTTGACAGGTGACATGCGGTTGCCCTTTTTGAACAGGGGAATGACACTGGCAGTTTTCCACTGCTCCGGAGTAGCACCATTGTTGAGACAGTATTGAAAGAAGAAAGAAAGCTGGCGCAAAAGGAAATACCCGCCACGTTTGAGAAGCAGGTATGTCACACCATCAAGACCAGGGAAGGCATAGTTGCGCTTATTCTTAAGGTGACGTCGCAACATTGCAGGTGTAAATTCCATAGTTGTTATGGAATTTGATGTTAGAGATGGTGGAGATTGTACATTCTGGTTTTCAATAGTAAAAATACTTGCATAGCACTCAGCAATGAGTTCTGCATTCTTTGGGATCGTCAGTGACCTGGCTTGTGTGGGGATTGCGAAGAGGACCAACTGGAGAGTGGGGTCTCTGCTTTGAATGAACATATTTCCAGAACACCTTACTGTGAGGATTGGTTGCTATGCACTGTTCAAATTCAAGCACTGCCTTCTTTGTCACTTGCTTGAGATGGTTAGAAGATTTATTCCGCTTTTTTCTGTTGGCATCTGATTTATGCAGTTTATATTCATAGCGAAGATGATTTTCCTAAATCACAGAGATAAGAATCAACAAATGAAGAAGACTGCTAATTTTAATGTTTTTATTTGTAACACATGATTTGCCTGTTTGTTGATGAATGTTGGTAGCAAGCTCAATCAGTGCCGATACCAGCATGGCTGGCTAGCATGCGTATGTGGCTACATTTTGAAGCTGACCAAACAAGCTGTCTGTTAGAGTTGAAAAGCAGACTGTATTTTAGGGTTGATATCTTTTGTGTATATAAGGATTAGGGTTGCCCAGAAGCATTAAACAGAAGACTTCTAGAACTGCCCTCTTTTTGAACAATCTGGTGCCCTGAGCCTTCTACAAGATCGGGGTTGATAAAATAAAGTACCAGTAATGTACTGGGTAATTACTGGCCTTGTGCCAAAAGTAGAAACAATTGTTTAAGTTTGTAGCTCTGTGGTCATAGGTTAGTCTTTTGGTGGTTGTATGACACAGGATCGAGATCTCTGGTGTTATGAAGTAATGCAGAAGACTCGCCTTCCCATGTGCACAGGTTGAAACATGCATCTTGTATGCACTACTTTCCCCCTCACCCTTCCATACACCTCCCACGCCCAAACAACTTTCCCTTGTCCCTGTCCCTCCCACTCTTGCACCTCCCATGTCCTAACACTCCACCTATACTTGAACACCCTGCCATCTCACCTCACATCCCTAGATCTACCTCCCCAATTCCCTCCAAGTCCCCAGCCCACACTGTAAAGTAGCTGGGATGATGACACAGTGCCTAGCTCACTGTAAAGTGGTCATGTAGGTGTCACAACAAAAAGCGTCCAGTCCACACTGTAAAGTGGTCATATAGGTGACACGATAAAAAACACCCAGCCCACACTGTAAAGTGGTTGTGTAGGTGACACAACTAGTGGTTGGTTGTTCTGTCTGTGTGTGTCTGGTTTGTTTTATTAGTTTGCTTCTTGTGTATCTCTGTATGTATTTATCTTGTCCTTAGTTACTAGTTGTGATGTTGCTCTTCCACTCATGTTTTCTGCTTAGTTTTAGTTGGAGTTTGTTTATATTTGTCGTTTCTGTAATCTGTCGGAGCATTGCGTCTATTCTGTGTCAATATTTTTATCTCTATGTTCTCTACTGTGCCCCCATATTCTATTCTGGCATGTTGGTGTAGTTCTGATGAGTTTTTCCCAATGTTCATTCATCTTTTCTCCCATCCTATGGGCTGTCTCTCCATACATCTATACTGTAAACTACGTTCCTAGTTTCGCATCTAATTTGTGGGCTTAATTTGCAGACTATACATTTTCTATCAGTGCAGGGGGTTTTCTCAAATGAATATGTTCTACTAATTAGGGCTTTAATGGGAATTCTGGATTTTCAACTGTCTTAATATTTAATTTTAATTTGTCTAGAGCCCTTCTAAATCTGTAAGCTACTTCACCTCTGGGAGCTGCATTGACGAACATTACAATGGTATTTGCTGCTGTCATACCATGAGTTGATCTTATTAGTCTTCTTCTTAGTTCTCTCTATCCTATTCCAAAATTTGCTCTTATACATGGAGCAAGTCCCATTTGCATCATTTTCTTCATCCATTTGGCCCAGGCTCCTTCATACACCCTGATCTTGTCTCTGATTGTAACCAAAGAACTACGTGCGGTGGATGAAGTGATGTATGTGTCTCTCTAATTCTTTTGGATTATACATGCGGGACTCATTCTTCATCACTCTTACTAAGTTTGCAATTAGTATGTCTACTTTCATGTTATCCGAAATGACTGAGTTTTGGTAGATCAGGTACTTGGAGGCTATGGGTTTGGTATCATGTGAATGGAAGATTTGTGTGTTATTACCAACTAGCAGCAGTACCCAGCGTTGCCTGGGTAGGTAAAATAATATCTGCTTTGATGAAAAGGTGTTGATCTTAGTGACTGCTTCTCGATGACTCATCTATGGCCACAAACAGGCCATGTGGGGGAGGGTGGTGATGACCTTTATCACAGAGAAACGCGGGTGACTGACGAAGGGGCATGCTGGGGGAGGGAGGTAATGACCTCTAACACTAAGCCAAATTTCCTCACGCTACTTGATTGGAAACCGATGAATTCTCAAATACACAACTAAAAGCTCAGATGACGTCAGTGGCCATCGTTTTGCCTTTGACCATCTATAAGATGTGCAATGATAGGTTCTATTGTAGTATAAAAGTTGAACCAAATAAATTGATTTATGTGTGAGGTCGAGCCGAAGTTTCGAATTTGAATGAAATCGGTTGAAAAATGTGGGAGCTAGAGACGAAAAGGTGGTATTTTCGAATATTTAAGCGGATGCCACGCTGTTCCTGAACAAAAAATCCAAAATGTAAAGCCACATTAAGACGTGAAATAATCAGATCTAGCGTAGTGTAAAATTTGAACAAAGTAGGTTCATTAATGTGGGAGCTAGAGCCGAAAAAGTGGAAATTTGAGTCTAAAAGTGGTATTTTTGAATATTTAAGCAGCTGCCACGCCGTCCCTGAACAACAAAATATAACAGCAAAATATAAAGCCATTACAAGATGTGCAATGATAAATTCTATTTTGCTTTAAAATTTGAACGAAATCGGTGGCAAAATGTGGGAGCTAGAGCCAAAAATCTTATTTTTCGATACCTAAAAAAAGGTGACCCCTCCCCCCCCCCCCCCCCTTATCGATTTTTATCTGCAGAATGACCCCGAAATAAAAAAAAATATACGCTGATATATAGAAAACACTCCCCGATGACTAATCTATGAGCCTGTAAAGTTTCATGAAAATCGGTCATAAGATGTAGGCCCCTATAGGTAATACACAGACACACAGACATACTTAATTTTATATACATACAGATGGTTTCTAACCAGAATTCTGTGTCTAAACCATAGATTACCTATGCTAGGCATATATTAAAAGCTACAAATGTTCAACCCTATCAATCTCACCAGTTTAGAATATCCTGCAAAATTTCATGACCACTGCTCTTTTCTTATGTGAATACCTCAGCTGCACCACAATTCCACTGGTCATTTTTCACTGAAACTTTAGCTTTTTAGTTAAACCATTGATTCTTGTTAGTGTGTTGTATCCTTGAACAAAACACTTTATTTTATATTGCTTCAGTTCACTCAGCTGGTTGGTAAAAAAATGAGTTGCACCTGCAATTCAAAGAGCCAACCTCATCGCTCACTGTAACATGCAGAATCTCAATGAGAATCATATTAAGAGTACACAGGTCTGGAATGTTCAGCCAATTGCACATTAGTTTTACAAGCAGACTTTGATCAAATGGAACATTAATCCTCAAAACAAGTGGATGTCCATCATATGTTTATTGTTTAACCCTTTTGCATTTAAACCGGCCATATCTGGCTAGAAACCTCTCACCTCTTTCTGTTAAAATTGGCCATAACTGTGTGCTCATACTTATGTTAAGGTATTGTTCTCAAAATAGATAACATCAAAATCTTGTAAATTAGATATTATGTAAGATAATTTTGTGAAATAAAGTGTTTACCATGAAAATATAATAGTAAATATAGAGTAATGTAAATTCTAAAGGGTTAATGACAGATATTTTAACTTTGTATATATTAGGTATGTGTTTGCTCTTATTATTGACCTTTTAAAATTTTCTCAGTCACCCCTGTTAATCTTAGTTTTGCTGAACTTAAGTTTGAAACTGTTCAATAATATATAATAGCAGATATCTTTTTTGTGTTTTTAACTGCTATTTACATAGCTTTGAGCTTAATTGCTGTGTACACACACATATATACATACGTACATGTGTGTGTGTGTGTGTTAAAACAAGATTGGTTGACTTACAAAGTATTAAGAAATTAAATATTTGAAAATGTAATCAACACTATGCAGATAAGTATAATAATAGTTGATAACTATAAATAACCTCTGGTGAAGGCAAAAAGTAGTGGAGAATTGAACGATGCCTATCTTGTATGCCAAACAAGAGTATTTAACTTTTACACCAAAGGTTCCTTTGCTACGAATTGTAGTTTTATTAGCAAATTTAAGAGTGTAGCTAGAAGTATGATATAACTGGAATATAACATCAAACTAATGCTTTACATTTTCAGTTTCTCAGAGCTTAATCCTTTTAGTCAGTATTGCATAATGTATTGTATCTGGCTCCAAAGTTTTAATTTCTTGTTGAACATTATTTTCCAGTTTCTTGAGTGTTTGGAGCTTGTTTACCTAAATTCTTTCTTTAACCCTTTTGATACCAACTCAACCAAAACTGGTTATATGAAACAAAACTACCCATTTTAAAAGGTCCCTATTTAAATTAAAATCCTCCAACCTAATTTTATGTAAAAACCTTTTGCTGCAAATACTGCTTTAATAATAAAATGAATAATAGTTTTAGTAAATCCCTTCAAATTCTTCATTAATTAATCAAAATAGTGTGCATTTCATTAAAAATATATTCACAAAAGTTAAGATAAATTTTTAAAAATTCATTGAAGTTTTAAAATGAAAAGTGACTTTTGTGCTTCCCTGTATAAACATAACTGTTTCTACTTTTGGCACAAGGCCAGCAATTACCCAGTGCATTACTGGTACTTTATTTTATGGACCCCATAAGGATGAAAGGCAAAGTTAACCTCGGCGGGATTTGAACTCAGAATGGCAAGCGCCGTAAATCTATACGTCAAAGCATGACGTCCGACCCTCTACCGATACTGCCAATCCACCGCTGTATAATCATAACATTACATATGTAGACTAAATGCCCTATGTTGCCCATATCTGTCTTGGAGCTATGTTGCTTCTACTTATTTGAATGGCAACATTGCACAAGCATCTCCAGGATGTTACATGCTTTCTGCATACCTTGATACTAACAGCTACACTCTGTATTGTCAGTGAACTGTATCATATTAACTGGTATACAGGGCATATCAAAAAGAATCATTCGATTTCAAAAGGCTATATTTTTTAATACATGTCTGAATATAAAGTTTTATTTACAATATTTACAATTGCTCAATATGCCCTCCTAGGGTTATAAAAATAGAATAAAACTTTATATTCAGACATGGATTGTACAAGTTACTGCATGATTATATGGTCATTTGTTTAAAAAATATAGCCTTTTACAATTGGATGACTCTTTTAGATACACCTTCATCATCATCATCATCATCATCATCATCATTTAACGTCCATATTCCACGCTTGCATGGGTTTGGACGGGAGTTTTCCCACTTGAGGCAAGATTGGTTGTCTTGCTCGTATAGGACTGTCTGGCGGGTTTTCTACGGCTGGATGCCCTTCCTAACACCAACCACGTTTAGAGTGTGGACTGGGAGGTTTTTACCATGTTACCTACACAGCCACATTACAGCGTGGACTGTGTGTTTTTTGTTGTGACACCTACACGACCTCATTTGTTTCGGGCTGGATGTTGTGGTACCAACATAACTTTACATTGAAAGGGGTGGTGTGGATGAGGTGGGGGTAGTGGGACGGGGGTGTATTTTGTTAGAGGTGCCTACTGACTGTAGGTTTCGCTTTGTACTTAGGCAAGGCGGGTCTTCTGTATTACTGTGAGGCGCCAAAGATCTCGGTCCAGTGACATTGTCTTGGAGAGATGTAAGTGTGTAAGGTCGGAATTTATCAAGTCGTCCCAGGTTTTTCTGGGTCTGCCTACTCTGTGGCTACTGTCTATTTTTATCGCCCTGCACTTTTTTATACAGCTGTCGTCTTTCATGCGCATCACGTGACCATACCAACGTAGTCTTCTCTTGAGTAAACAACATCTGATTCCTCTTATTCCTAATTTCTCCCTTAGTTCGTTTATGCTTTGCCGTTCACGTATATTACTATTACACATCCAACGGAGCATGCAAGCTTCGTTCCTCTCCAGTCTGCGTATATCCTCTGCACACAATGCCCAAGTCTCACTGCCATGTAACATTGCTGTTCGTATGCAGGCATCATACAGCCTGCCTTTCATTTTTAGGGAGAACCCTTTAGCGGCTAATAGTGGTATAAGCTCTCTGAACTTTTTCCATCCCGTTCTGACTCTAGCTACTGTACTTTCAGAGCACCCTCCACCACTGCTGATTTTGTCACCCAGGTAACGGAAGGTGTCCACTATTTCTATAGAACCATCTGTGCACCGGCCACATATAAAATCTATATTCTTAGTTAGCTTACCTGTGATCCCACTACATCTTTTATGCTCCCATACTTTGCATTTGGGACATAAAATGGAGTTTCTGCCTACTCCTTTCCTACACACTGAGCATGGCCATTTCCCAGATGGGACCAGTGCCCTATTTTCCTTCCTACAAACGCCTTGTATATTTGAATTAAAATCTTAGCCAAAATCTCATTATCATCATCATCGTCATTTAACGTCTGTCTTCGCTACTAATAAATCATGGATGGGTCCTGCCAGATCAAGTCAATACTCAAGTGGTGCTACTGACCTCTTATCTCTTTTACATATTTTCTTGCACTCTACAAAGACGCAGATGGGCTGAGGGCCCATATTTTGCTTACATACATTTCTGGGCTTAACCAGGTGCATTTTATCATGACGTCCACACTAGGGAGGTTATCATATCTTTGACACAGCTGAAGATTCCTCCCGACTCTTTATTTGGCAGATTTTCTCTGGCTGAATGCCCTCCCTGTCACTAACCACTTTACAGAGTGTACTGGGTGCATTTATTTTGTCGATCAACAACACTATGGTGGTTGTCATGTCTTTGATACAACTAAAGTGTCCTTTCAACCCTTTGTTTAGTATGCATTCTACAGCTGGATGCTCTTCTTATCACCAACCATCTTATATTATGTAATATTATATTAATGGTAATCACATTTTGGTTTTTAAATCAACCCCAGTGGGATTTGAAATGTAATGATAAAGTTAGTGCAAGTTGCGAACATAGGTTCTTAATGATGAGGTGATACTTAATGACGATAGAATACCAAATAACTTTTTCTCTGGCTGGGGTTGAATTTAGTACTATAAAACAACAGATCACAAATCAATTTTAGACTGCTATCTCTGCTTACAATGATGAACTATACCATCTTACACAGCAAGCTAACAACGAATCCTCAATGTGGTTACTCGACCTGCTAGAAATAACAGCTAAATTACCTTGAAATCACTCTCTCTCTCATTTTAGAAAACCATATGCTAGGTAATATGGTCATGGGTTCCCTGCAAATAGAATAGGATGGTCACAGTTGGAGTGCCTTTATTCATAGATCTGCTTAATAACAACTACTACTATAGATCTGCTTAATAACAACTATTACCCTACATACACCACCACCAGGAGCCTCTATGTGATCACTTGATCTGCTAGAAAAAGCAGCCAATCGCCCTCAAATTATACCCACCACTAGTGTCATTCTTAGTTTCTTGTACAATGGGATGATCATGGCTGCTGGCCTGGAACTAAACAACAATAATGATTTCTGATTTAGACTCAAAGCCAGCAATATTGAGAGTAGAGGTAAAATCAATTAAATCAACCCCATTGCATTACTGGTGTTCTGTTTTAAGCTCACCTCGTCGGGCTTTGAACTCAGAATGTAAAGGGCCATAACTATATGTTGCAAAGCAATAACTACTTAGAAATAGATTCAGCCTCTGAGAGATGTTTTGGCTATAGACACCTTGTATCAGCTATTGCAAGTACAAAACTGTTGTCCTCTTAACTGAATATCCATCTATATAGCCAATATGTTCACTAAAATGATGATACTTGTTATACTCATTCTTCTATTATCCACTAATTTTTGTGAGATGAAAAATGTGTTATTGAAATAGACTGAGGTAAGCAGAGTAATGTATGTACTTTGCCCAGAAGAGAATTCAATTCCAGTTTCTTTTCTTTTTCAGACTGTCATGCAATGGAGCCAGAAGCAATATATCACTATGTTTAGCTCCTTCACAGATAATGTTGCTGGCCATTCATTCAAACACAGGTGAGTATTACTGAAAATATTTTGTAAATAGCTTTCTATTTCATTTAGAAGGATGTACTCGAGTGTCATGCAGACTTTGAAACAGATCTTTCTCAAAGAAGTCTGGATTTTGCACTTTTAAAAATATACATTTTTGTTGATTATATAGTATAGTATTTACTAATGTTCATAAATTGTTTTTAAAATGATCAATAAAAATAAGTTTATATTTTTAGATTTAATATACATAATTACATTTTCTCAATAGTGTAATTACATTTTTCTGAATATTTAATCAATTTGTCTTAAATGCAGCCTTATTAGATTTCCCTTAATGCAACCTCTATACATATAAAAAGGTTTCATCACCTCCAATTTAGAATGCAAAATTATTCTATAAATATATATATTCATATCCAATGCTGGTTTTCTTTTATTTTAATTCTTTAATTTGACATTTCTGCTTTTGAACTTCAACTTTTCTTCTTCCTGTAATTTATTTGAAATTATTTACTTGTTTGTTAAATTTTATTTTTGTCTAATGTAAATCTGATATATTTTTCTCATTAACTTATCTGCGGCAGAGATACAGGATATAAGGCAGTGTCCATAACCTTTTCAGCATGGTTGAGTGGTTTAGAAGTTTGTTTAGCAAACGGGAGGCTTCAGATTTGATCCTACTGTGAGGCATCTGAGCAAGTGTCTCTTAACATAGCTTCAGATCAACTAAATCCTTGTGAGTGAAATTGGATAGGCAGAAACTATGCAGAAGCCTTCCAATAGTTCAAAGATCCTGCCTTGTCATATATTGTACTTTGTTAATTCTCTTAAAGAATTACACTCAGATGGTTGTACTGGTAACATGACAAAAAGCACCCAGTCCACCCTCAAATCCCACTGAGGTTCATTTTACCTTTCATATTTTTGAAGTCAATAAATAAAGTACAAACATCTCTCCTTCAGCTTTCACATCCTGTATGTTCTGCTAGATCAATGAGGGGGAGGCTGTGAGGGTTTCTATGTCTATTCACAACTGCATGGGCACTTAAACCCATTAGTGAAAGCATTGTACATACTATCAAGTCATACTCAATTGTGGTTGACAGCTGTAGCATAGCTGTATTCTGAGTTCAAACTCTACCAAGTCCAATGCTTCCATTCATCTACTCTCTCGAGCAGTGGTTAAAAGTTCCAATTATGTTTTGGTGTCATTCCAGTCCCCTCTCCCCAAAGAAATTTGTAATCTTGTGCAAAAATAAGAAATGATTATCTTTTGTTTTATTGTACTCAACTAGGTTATGCTCTCCAATACCCATAGATATTGTCTACACCTGGGTAAATGGATCTGATCCAGAACTTATTTCAGAACTGCAACATGTCAAGATGATGCTTCAAACTCAGTTAAATGAATCAAGGTAGATATTTCTTCCCCTTTCTTATGTTGCCAATCTTATGTAGTTATTCCTAATGTCTAAATAAACCCAGCTGTCCAACAATCTACCTATCCTTGCACAATGACTATTGCCAAATTGCCTTTTAGAATTTTTTCTTTACTTTTTTTTTTTATTTTGTAACTTATCAAAATGGAGGGGTATATATTAAAGTTTGTGATGATATGTGTTTATTATTGAAGAGATGACTGTGTTTCTGTTGTTATATTTTTATTAAGGACTAGTCATATTTGCACTTGCGAAAGGAACGAAGCATGCATGCTCCGTTGGATGTTTAATATAATATACGTTAACGGCAAAGCATAAATGTGAGAAATTAGGAATAAGAGGAATCAGATGCTGTTTACTTGAGAGAAGACTACGTTGGTATGGCCACGTGATGCGCATGAAAGACGACAGCTGTATAAAAAAGTGCAGGGCAATCAAAATTGATGGTAGTTACGGAGTAGGTAGATCCAGAAAAACCTGGGACGATCTGATAAATTCCAACCTTACACACTTGCACCTCTCTAAGACAATGTCACTGGACCGAGATCTTTGGCGAAACCTACAGTCAGTAGGTACCTCTTAACCAAATATACACCCCAATCCACTACCCCTACACTATCCTCCCACTCCCACCAACATCACCCTCTCTCTGTAACGTTGGTACCACAACATCCAGTCGAGATGGAGATCGTGTAGGTGTCACAACAAAAAAGAAAAAAAGAAAGAAAAAAAACACAGTCCAAGCTGTAATGTGGTTGTGTAGGTAACACAGTAAAAAGTTCCCAGTTCCACTCTGTAAATGTGGTTGGTGTTAGGAAGGGCATCCAGCCGTAGAAAACCTGCCAGATAGCCCTATATGAGCAAGACACGGTCATCTGACCTACCTTGCCTCAAGTGGGACAACTCCCGTCTAACCCATGCTAGCATGGAAGATGGACGTTAAATGAGGATGATGATGATCCAGGAGATAAGATCAAGAAAGTAAAGAATCACCAATGGACCTGGAAGCTTTACTGCCCACTGTTCCAAACAGAAGATATGAGGGTCAGCTGAAAAGTTCATAGGCTGACCAAGATACTGTCATGTGATGTGACCAAATGAGATTTATTTTTCAAGATAGTCCCCTTTGCAGTCTACATACCTCTTCCATTGGTGTTGTACTGCTTGGATCCCATTGGTGAAGAAGCTTTCATCCTGTTGCTGAAAAAAGTCAACAGCAGATATGACATCTTCAGCACTGCAATACTGGTTCCCAGCCAAGTGTTTTTCATGTTGGAGAACAGTTGATAGTCAGATGGGACCAAATCAGAAGAATAGGGAAGGTAATCAACCAGTTCAAAGCCACAGTTACACACAGTAGCCATTGAAATCAAGAACTTGCGTGCTGGAGCAGTGTCCTGATAAAACAAGACTCGTTCGTCAGTTTCCCTAGGTGTTTGGTCTTGATAACCTTCTGTAACTTCCTCAGCAAGTTAGCATAGTACACTCTATTCATGGTGTGGCCCTTTTCAAAGATTGATTTGAATGTAGCACTAAAATTAGTTATCATCATCTTCGTTTAACGAAGTTTCTTTACTATGTATATATTATTATTTCTACTTTTGGCACAAGGCCAGCAATTATCCTAATGCATTACTGGTACTTTATTTTATCGACCCTGTCAGGATGAAAAGCAAAGTTACCCTTCGCGGGATTTGAACTCAGATCATAAAGGGCCGTAACTATGTATATATAATATTCCTCCTTTCCAATGACTACACTTA
This sequence comes from Eledone cirrhosa, assembly GCA_964016885.1. NCBI lineage: Eukaryota > Metazoa > Mollusca > Cephalopoda > Octopoda > Eledonidae > Eledone > Eledone cirrhosa. Next base: position 357,073,897 of record OZ024740.1, read on the forward strand.
GCAGCTAACACTAAACCATCACCGTTATCTGAGACTCACATGTTTCCTGTTATTATTGTTTATTTCAACTTTTTCTGAAACTTTGATTATAAGGAATCTGCTACAAACAATGTCTTCTTTTCCTCTTCCTACTTCAAGGGTTGACTCGTGTATATTTAGTGACTGTGTACCAGCTGCGCTCATTGTCATTGATCCGATGCTTCCAACTTCACTACCTTTGGAACGTCTCCGTAGGAAGTATGCCTTGTTTAAAGAAGCCACTGATGTCGCCACTATGAACTTCACTGACAACAGTCGACTGGTGACTGTTGTGTCATTTGATAATAAGGCTGCAGGTATTTATATTCTTTGATGTCATTTAGAAATTTTGTGCTGGCTAAGAAATTAGCTTTCTTTTTTATCTTTTTATTTCTCTTTCTTTACTATCTATTTTATTGTTCCATGGGTTGGACAGGTCTACTCTAGCTGTGCTGGTGCTGGAGTGGACCTGTCGAACCCATGGAAAAATGACAGAGTTCCTTTGTCATCAACTCTGAGAGGCTCAGCCTTTTGAGATAAACTTTAATCACCTCTGCCCAGGTTTTCCTTGGTGTTTCTCCCTTTTATCCTCTACTACCATCTTCTGACATTTTTTCGCCCAATGTCCATCATTCACATACATCACATGTCGATACCAGCACAGTCTTCTCTCTTGCACACTACTACCCTGATTCTTCTTATATCTAGTTTTTTTCTCAACTCATCTATGTCCTGCCATTCATGCACACTAACATTACACATCCAACTAATCTGAATGCTTGTATTGTTTAAACTATAGTGTATTTTAAGGTTAAAATTATATCTGTGCATGGTTTGATTTGACTGTTAATGACTTATACTGCATGTGACTGCATTAGCAAGACATTCTTAAAAGTACAAAACCACACTATGACCACATCACATTAAAAACTAAAATCTTTACTTTAGTTTAATACAAATTTTGACAGTGTCTTGTCCACTAATAAATATGCTCTAAACATTTTAATTAACAAACCTGTCGTTAGATATTTGCTGATAAATCATTACTGGATGCTAAGAGTTCATACATTTTCTTTTTTTATATATTTCTAGTAACTAGAGCCTTAAATAACAAGAATTCCATTCTCTGGAAGAATAATTCTGTAAATAAGGTTTATTATGTGAGTATTCTTCTATCCTAAAATTCTTTTCTTGCAGGTGGCTAATGATACATAGCATGTGTATGTGTATACATCTATGTGTATGTACATTTACACTCTGACTATAACTTCCTAGAAGAGTTAATTTTGTTCAGAATTACCATAAGTGTATTTAGAAAACATATTGGAATTTTTACTTTTATGTCTGAATAATAGAGCAGTTAAATTCAAAGAAAAGGATGAGGGTGGGGATAAAAGTTAAGACATGTGGTAAATATATGACAGGTAAAAGTATTTAACTCCTGATGGAGTCGTTGGGGTCTCATCCCGACACACAGCATGTCTGGAGCATTTGAAACCAGGTAGAGCCCATCCTTCTTCAGGCCAGGAAGCTGCTGATTTCTTCCAGAGTAACAATGGAAGAATCGACCTGCATTGGTTCTCTATTCATCCACTTCGAAAGGATTAAAGGCAAAGTTGACCTCAATGAGATTTGGACTAAGAGCACAGTGTATCAGAACAAATACTGAGGCATCTTTAATCCAATGCCCAAATGACTCTGCCAATTCGCCACAATAAATATGTAGAAGTGCTAATGATTACTACATTTCAGTCTCACAGATATCTGTATCTTCTTGTCACAAGTATGTTGCTACAATAAGTAGCTCACTTTCCAATCACAAGGTCGTGGGTTCTAATCCTACATTTCTTTCTGTAAATAGTTATTCCCTAAAATTTCACATACATTTAATCCTGTATGTCATTTGTATGCATATGTTGAAATATCATTCATATGTTTAATTTCTTCCACATGTCAAAAACCAACATACGTTATATTTTTCTCTTATACAAACATTTAATTTATCGAATGAAAATTTTCTAGTTTGAATCAGTAGCATATATCTGATAATCATGATATATATAGCATACCAATCCTGGACTCCAAAACATAAATACATATAATGCTGTTTCTATCATTATTGATGGCACAGGTCCACTATATATGATTTGTAAATTATAGTTTATTGTATTGTTGTTTTTGTTTTAGACATCTGACTGGACATTACCACAGGGGATATTATTGAAGGATGTAATCATTATGTCAGGCATTCCTTTCAAACATGGTATGAAAAATGTGAAGAATTATTTTCCAAGTGCATATCAAGATGTATTTTCAAAGGTGGGATTTTCTTTTATGTATTTTTGTTGTTATATTCTTCATATGTGTGTACATATATGTATATATACATACATACACACATGCACAAATGTATATATATATATATACATATTACTAAATCCCTCCAAATTTTTTAGGTTGTCTTTTATTAGAAATATGAAAATGAAAGGGTTAAAAGTATATTGATGTTATTGCTAAATATTTCTCGAATCTTACCCTTTACAGATTGATCCCTTTGAAGATAAAGGTGTTGCTGTTTTACATGTTAAAACCAAAGCTGTATTTGAAGAAGTATTACAGGTATGATATCTCTTAAATCATTTGTGTTTCTTTTATAATTATATATTATAGATATGTTTGTACACTCAATCTCTTAGTAACCACTAAACAATTGCTCACAAATAAATCACAAACTTTACAATACATAATAGGAGTTCAACATGGTACTTGACCTTTTAACAGATACAAATATCTCAAAATTCTCCTGACTACTTACCTATACTTAATAATAGATTATGTTGTCATAAATTGCTGGTTATGCTGTGAAAATGAAAGAATAAGGTTGTGTGCAATGGAGCTAGAGAGTGGTGGTGGTGGTGATGGCAGCAGCAGACACTGAATTTTTTTTCGTTTTTTAATCTCATGTCTTGACGGAAAGGGGGTGATAAGAATATGTGTTTGCAAAAGGGAGAAAGAGAGAGGTGGTGTCAACATTTTTTAAGTCTACACTGTATAAAAATATTGTTTACCGTAAATTATAACTCAGTAAAATATTCTACTTTTGGAGTTTCACTCAATTGTTAAATTTATTTGATTCATATGTAATTAAGTATAGTGTGTTTGTATATATATATATATGTCATCATCATTATCATTTTACGTCCGCTTTTCCCTGCTTGCAAGGGTGGGACGGGTCCTATTCAGCACAGTATCTCTCTACTTGTCACGGTCCTTCGTCATCTCCTCCGTGAGCTTCAGTGATCTGAGGTCTGCTCTCACCACCTCCGCGCATGTTTTTCATGGCCTTCTTCTACTGCGCCTTCCTTCTACTGGGATTTCTTGGCACTTCTTTACCCAGCAGTCATCCTCCATGTGCATCACATGTCCATACCATCGCAGTCTCCTCTCCCGCACACTACAACTTATCCCTCTAATACACAGTTTGTCTCTCAACTCATCTATGCTTGGTCGTTCACGCACATTGACATTGCACATCCAATGGAGCATACTTGCTTCATTTCTCTCCAGCCGTCACATATCCTCAGCAGTTGCTGCCCATGTCACACTACCATGCAGCATCGCACATCTCACACAGGCATCATATTACCGGTCTTTCGTACGCAGGGAGAAACTCTTCTTTGTCAACAAAGGAAGCAGCTCCCTAAACTTCTTCCAACCCATCCTTATTCTAGATACTATTGCCTCAGAGCACCCCCTCCCTTGCTAATCTGATCACCTAGGTACTGGAAGCTATCAACCCCTTCTATAGAACCTACCTGCATTTCAAAAATGTATCTATCTCTGCTACTTCTACTGTCAAATTTCCCTGTACATCTACTGCATATGTAGTTTTCCTTACCTGTTAGTTTGCCTGCTATCCCACTACACCTCTTGTGTACCCAAGATCTGCATTGTGTACATTCTATAGAATTTATGCCAACTCCTTTTCTACATATCAAACATGGCCATTTCCCTGGTGGAATCAGAGTTTTATCCTCCTTTCTACTTTTCAACACTTTTGTCTTAGCTAGGTTCATTCTCAGTCCTCTTGATTCCAACTGCTGTTTCCTTAGCCAGAATTTATATATATATAATAGTAATAAATACATAGAAAATGTATAAAATTATACATTTTCTATGTATTTTATCTGAGGAGGACATGTTTTGCTTTATGTTATATATAAGACTTTACATCTTCGAAATATATATATTGAAATAGAGATGATATAAGTATATATCTTTCCTTTATTACTACTATTATTATTATAATAATACGGGGTCGATAAAATAAAGTACCAGTAATACACTGGGATAATTGCTGGCCTTGTGCCAAAAGTAGAAACAATTATTATTATAATAATACTCCGGATAAATTTATAATTTTACCATGGAGTACTTGGCATCTGTTATAAAGAAGAATGAGTTGATCACAAATCAACTAACTCTTTTTTCATTGATTAATATATATATATAAGTATGTATACGTACATACATATATGTATACAGACGTACAGCAGTATGTATATATATATATACATACATGCACACATATATATATTACGTATGGATTCACCGAACATTTATTATAATGCTTGGTGTGTTTGTAAACAAACATCCTGTATTAAGCCGTAGTGTCTAGCAACCATCGTTGCTAGTTTGTTCAACACTGACAAAGGAATGATGTACTAGTTTCAAGCTTATTAGCTATCGTCAGCAATGTATACCTTCCTGCCAGATGATTGAACGTTTGAAAGTATATACTTTCCTTCTGCATATTAACGGCTGAGTAGCCCAATTTGCATATCAAGTGGGTTAATCGGCCGGGTGCACCGAAAACGATAAATGGAAAAAATGAAATGAAATTTCATTTCCCACTCTTAGTACGGCTGTTACTTAAATATAAGTATGTATACGTACATACATATATGTATACAGACGTACAGTAGTATGTATATATATATACATACATGCACACATATATATATATGTATGTATGGATTCACCGAACATTTATTATAATGCTCGGTGTGTTTGTAAACAAACATCGCGTATTAAGCCGTAATAAGCTTGAAACTAGTACAGCGTTCCTTTGTCAGTGTTGAACAAACGAGCAACGATGGTTGCTAGACACTACGGCTTAATACGTTTACAAACACACCGAGCATTATAATAAATGTTCGGTGAATCCATGCGTACATATATATATGTGTGCATGTATGTATATATATATATACATGCTACTGTACGTCTGTATACATATATGTATGTACATATACATACTTATATTTAAGTAACAGCCGTACTAAGAGTGGGAAATGAAAAATCGTTTCATTCTTTCAAATATATATATATATATATATAAATAATTTATAAATAAAACACTTAAAATGCCATATTGATCTTTAATACTTGGAGATATTTTCTAATTAAATCATAGAATTTCTACAGGGTCAGCTAGTAAATTATGACAATAATAGGGAGTTGCTCCTGATGAAATATGACCCATCTCTCATCCAGAGTGAATGAACATAGACAAATAAATTGACATATTCATGTCTCATTAACACCACAATTCATTTTCTGACTGCATGGTACATCTTCCATGTATTGAAATGTTTTGCTGTATTTATTTCTTTTTTTTTTTCTCATTTTTATGTGTTTCTTCAGCTCAACATGACTATCAGTGAGAAAATAATATCATTTGCTGCAGCCAGTATTGTTTGGGATTTGAATGATGTAAGTTTTTGATTGGTTCTATTATATTTGAATAGCTGTTAAACTTGATTCAATATTTGTGAACTACTTTTCACGTTATCAACTTAATTAATAATTTCCAAGAAGTGAATTTAGTTTGGTTGTTGTTAAACAACAATAATTTTCACCAAACCATGCTTAGTTCATATAATATTGTGAAATACTGCTTTCTTATGCTATTATCAGTCAAGTTAAAATCTCACCAAAGTTAAACTTACTTTTCACTTTTATAGTATCACAGATGAATTCATTCAATGATTTTTATCTTTGAGTTCATGTAAAGAAATCATTATTTGCATTAGGGCGGTGGATTGGTAGTATCGGTAGAGTGTCGGACACCATGCTTTGCAGCATAGAGTTATGGCCCTGAGTTCAAATCCTGCCAAGATTAGCTTTGCCTTTCATCCTTACAGGGTTGATAAAATAAAGCACCAGTAATGCACTGGGTTCGATATAATCAACTTTCCCCTCCCCCTATTTGTTGGCCTTGTACCTATAGTAGAAATCATTATTTGCATTTAAATTACTCATAATTCAACTGTTTAGGATGTGATTTTAATCTCTTTTCATAAGATTGATGCGACTAATACTTAGCTTGCAGGAAAATTTACAGTCCAAATGCTTGAAACAGAAAACTCCACTAAAGCATTTAATGATCAAATGGTGATGTTAAAAGCAAGGCACTTTCACTAAAATAGTTATAAGCTAATCAATTTACTTGTATACACTGCTTTGTAATGATTAGCTATGCAGTATATAGTGTCACTAATCAATAAACATTTTAAGGCTACTTTCCCTGCTAGGGAGCCCCCATCATTAACCTCATATTGATCGTGACTTCCTTTTTTCAGTAATGTTTTACAGCCACATGTCCTTCCTGACACTAACTCCTTTTGTTGTCTCTTATAACATGCAGAGATATAGTGTATCTATTCTAAACCAGATACCCGGTGTAGCTGTTGGAAGATAATGCTTCTGCTCTTTTTTTTTTTTTTTTTTTTTTTTTCAAAATTGTTTGCAATATTGATAATTCCAAATATGATTAAAGGGCCACATTTTACTAAGTTGTTGTTTGATGAATATTCACTACTGAAGACTTACAGGTAGTCAATTAATTAGACAACTTGTGAGTAGAATAGTTTATAATACAGGTATTTTTGTGTGTTGTGTCTGCCTGAAATTGAGTGGAAATATGGTGAGCTATATTTGATGATTCTAGATGGTGTTTCTATACAATCTATAAAATAATTTTACTATTAATGTAGCAGAATTTAATATATTTAGTTGACCCATATATTTATTATGGTACAGGGTTTTTTTCTTTTTACTAAAAAAATATATGAACAATAGACTGTGATATGCCTAGTGAACTTTGCTGTAAGCTTGAAAACACACACATACACACACATATATATGAATGAGTATATCAGGTCACTAGTTAATCTATATCGATTTCAGTATTGTAAACAAATATACATGAAAAGTGTAAAAACAAAAATGACTGCTTAAACAGAATTCGTTTTTGCTATAAAATAAATATGCTTGTGAAAATATGTAGTCTTGTGAAATTGGAATTATTTCAGCATTTCTTTTCATTTAAAAGCAACCACAAACAATTTTGCAAATGATATTTACAAGAAGCAACATGCAACTTCTTTATGCACCAAAGGCTGAAGCCTAAATGTTATAAACACAAAGGATATGTGAGTTATATAGGTATAGATATGGTATTTAAATTTTGTTTGTCCTAATATATTCATTGATAAATTATGTTAATGATAGGATTTTAGATTCATGGCATGGGAGCACTCATCATTTGCATCAAGGGCATATCAGTCTCTCTAGTATCAGTGATATGATAAAGCCTACCCAGTACACTCTGTCAAGTGGAAAGGCATCCAACCCACAGAAAACTTTCCAAAACAAAGGGTAGATAGGACTTTTCAATCCATTTTCTCTACTAACAAGTGTTAGAGAGGTCATCACACATCAAAACTACTGACCTCTCAGATAGACTGGAGAATATATCTCGCTTACATATATTCCTATACACTATCGAATGCACAAAGTTCATTTTATCATGACACTAGCATTAGGAGGGTTGCCATTTCTTCTTTTAATGTACATAGCATGTTGTTTTCTAGATGGAATAAATAATATTCAGTCTCTGCATTAAATTTTTAAAGCATTAGTTCTTTTCTTTTCTTTTTTTTTTTCTTTTTTGTTTTACTTTTAATTATGTTTCATAAATTCTAAATGAAGATTTTAGAACATTTTGTTAGATTTAATGTTTGTGTGACAGACAGCCAAAAAATGGCTACAAGCATTATAATGTAGATTTAATAAATTAACTCTATTTTGCGCTACTTTTACTTTATAAAGCTGTCATTATCTGTTGTTGTTTTTTTCATTCCTTGAAGTATTCTCGCACTGAAGACTTTTCTCCAAGCCGATTTGAAGATAATGAGGTACATTTTTAATTAAAAAGCAACAAATTGGTCTTCTCTTTTGATTCTTTTTTTCTTTCCTTCTGTTTTATATAGAATTTTCTGAAGACTTAAATAAAAGGGATGATAATATAGAGAAGCTTTCACTCAGTGTGTGTATCATTATCATCATCATCATCATCATTTAACATTTATTTTTCCATGCTGGCATGGGTTGGATGGATTGTCACAAACCGAATCAGTATTAGCTGAGGAACACATCTCACATAAGTTCTTGTTTTAGCATAGTTTCTACTGCTGGATGCCCTTTCTATCAACAACCATTGTACAATATGTATTGAGTGAATTTTGCTGTGGCACCATGATAAGAAAGACAAACATGCAGACAAGTTTATCTTGCATGCCAGGACACTCAGAAGCTGAAAAATCAGAAACAAATATGACAAAGCATTTTATCCACTGTTCTATAAATGTTGCTTATCTACTACTCTAAACTGTTGATCAATTTGTAGAATTATTAGAGCATCCTAGGAATGCCTGGCAGTATTTGTTTTAGCTTTTGTGTTCTGAGTTCAAATCCTGCTGACTTCAACTTTGATTTTTATTCTTATATATATACATACACATATATATATACACACATACATATATATATATACACACACACACATATATATTTATATATATATATATATAGAGAGAGATTTTTATTCTTATATAGACCTGACCCCCCCCCCCCCCCCAGGTACAAGCCGAAGCTGAAGCATATAGACAATATGTCCACACACCCTCCCACTGCAAAGTGGTCGTGGAGGTGCCACGGCAAAAAAGCACCCAACCCACACTGTAAAGTGGACGTCTAGGTGCCACAGAAAAAAAGCACCCAGCACTCACTGTAAATGAGGTTGGTGTTAGGAAGGGCATGCATCTGTAGAAATCAAGCCAGAATCCTGTATGAGCAAGGCATGATCAGCCGACCGGGCACTGCCCACAACAGGACAACCTGTCTAACCCATGCTAGCGTGGAAGAACGTACGTAAAACAGTGATGATGATGATATAAACCCATACTAGCGTGGAAGATGGACGTTAAACAATGATGATGATATGACGTCAATAGCCATAATCTCATGAAGGAGATGACACAGGACTAAGCTGATTGGCGATATGCCATAATGTAAAAGACTTGTCCACCAGTACAAGCACAGTAACACTAAAAGTAAAGCTAGTCTGAGATCAAAGTCAAGTGTTTAGCTATCAAGATCTAATAGAAGCAGTATAGGATCTGAGAGGACTGTTCAGTCTGGCATAGCAATCTCTCTAATGCTGGTGCCACAATAAAATGCACCCAGTTCACTCTGTAAAGTGGTAGTGCTGGAGTCATGAAAAATACACACCACAATTTCTGTAAAGTGATTGGAATTAGGAAGTGCATCCAACTGAAGTGTAATATGCAAGATTGGTCACTCACCCATCTGGTTTTGAACTGTAACAATTCATCCAACCCTTGCCAGCCTGGAAAGGAAATATAAAATGATGATATATCATCATCATTTAACGTCTATTTTCCACGCTAGCATGGGTTAGACGGGTTTGTCCCATTGGAGACACGTTGGGCAGGGTGACCCTGTATTGCTCATATAGGACGGTTTCTGGCTAGATTTCTACGGCTAGATGCCTTTCCCAATGCCAACCACATTTACAGTGTGGGCTGGGTGCTTTTTGTCGTGACACCTACACGACCACTTTACAGTGTTTTATATATATATCTTTATCATCACCATTTAACATCTATTTTCCATACTTGCATGGGTTGTCATGTTATATGGCTAGCCAGATCAAGTGATTACATCTATATACTGATTTGTTGTTGGCTTGGTTTATATGGCTGGATTCTCTTCCTAATGCCAAGCACATTACAGCATGTACTAGGCGCTTTTTTTGTTGCACAACCACAACCACTTTACAAAATGGAGAAAGTGCATTTTTGTTGGACTACAAGCACTTTCACCATACAAGGTGAGCCGGGTGTATTTTGTCATGGCACCAGATCTGAGATAGCAGGTGTTGAGCATATTCAGCTTTCCATACATGGATTAGGCAGGAGAGGTATGTGTGTGTGTATATATAAATATGTATGTATGTATATATATATATCTATATATATATATATACACACACACAAGAAGTAAGCATATGTTTTCATGGGAACTCAGTTTCTTGATAGTATCTGATTAATCATAGCCCACGAAAACATGCTTACGTCATGTATTTTAAGTAAAAGTTCCTCTATGTTTACATACAAAGAGCTCATTTTTTTTTTCTCTTTTGTAATTACAATTCACACCCACACGACAAAAAGCACCCAGCCCACACTAAAGTGGTCGTGTAGGCGACATTAAAAAAGCACCCAGTAAATGAGGTTGGTTTTAGGAAGGGCATCCAACTAGAAATCAAGCCAAAATCAGTTCCATATGAGCAAGGCATGGTCACCTGACCTGGCATTGCCCACAACAGGACAACCCGTCTAACCCATGCTAGCGTGGAAGAATGGACATAAAACGGTGGTGATGATGATGATATATATGTAGATAAATCTACCAAAATAAACAGTATTATATTATATCATGTACTTCAATAGCAACTTGTAAGTAAAATTATTCTCTCTTTGATTTTCTCATGTTAAAGATGTATTTTACTTTTACAAGAACCAATGGACCATTATAAATCTATGTAGTCATTAGAACTTAAAGTATCTACTTTCTACTTTTGTTTTTAATTGTCCCATCATCCTATGCAAACATTTAGTGTGTATACATATAGTCACATACATATGTAGTGTTTGTGCATGTGTAAACATTTATGTATACAGTGTATTTATTATAGGAACTACGATATTCATTGAGATCTATTGAAAAATATGCACCATGGGTTCGGAATATTTTCATTGTTACTAATGGTCAGATACCATCCTGGTTAAACTTGGACAATCCACGACTACATATAGTTACTCATAAGGTTTGTATTGTTATAATTATTATATTTACAATAGCATATTGATTAGTTTTTAACAGCTACTATTGTTATTTTACTGTTATTGTTCAGCAGAAGTTTGGATATGATTTGAGGAAGATGTTGCTATTTCTAGCAGATTTAGTGACTACATAGGAGTTCCATTGTTTGTTTGTAACAGCTGCATTTATGTGATTTGATATGACGTTGATATGACTGGCAAAATATTAGCCTAGGTATTTGACTTTTAAATGACCCAATACATCAAGCTATGAAAACATTCTATGTAATTATAATTCACAGCTGTGTGTAACAATGTAGTAGCAACAGCAATTATATAACTAAAAAATTTATTTCAACCTGTAAAGTTGTAAAAGAAAAGTTTATGTGCAGTGAGAAGTGAGTTTTGATATTCTGGGAATGACTCTTCTCCAAAGAAACACCTTTCCTAAAACTTTAAAACTCTCTTCTCATTATCCTATTTTACAGATGTTTCTTTGTTGAGGCACACTATCACTAGTATTCTGGGATTTTCATTTTTTCCTCATATTTGTTAAGTTTTAAATCTTCCCTTCTGTATGACAAACCCCGTCACTTCTGCCTGTTATGCTGAGGAATGGAAGATATTCCAATTCTCTGACTTGACCAACTGCTTTCTATTTATGCCAGTTACTGTTTAGATCTCAGGTCTCCTGAGCCCCTGAAATGCCGTTTTCCTAAAAAAAATATTGGGAAGAATACATCTCTTCTGAGGAAGGAGCCTCCTGAAGTAGAGTGGTTGCTGCAGCATGTGTCATTGGCTGTTGTTTGTGGGGTGAAACTGAAATATATCACATAGACAGGAGTGTAGAATCTGCCTCTTCCTCCCAGCTTCCCATTATTTTCATTATTTAATTTTTTTTTTTCTTTCTTGCTGTTTATTATGTGAAATATTAATCTAAATAAAATTTGGATTTATCAGAGATCATGAAAAAAAAAATATTGAATGTCTTGCAAACTTAATTGTTTTTTTTTTTTCTTTTCTTTTCATTTACATTCTTATATTACATATACTCTACAGGACATCTTCTCGAATAAAAGCCACCTTCCTACTTTCTCTTCACCTGCAATAGAAGCCAATTTGCATCGTATTCCGGGAATTTCAGATAAATTTATTTATCTCAATGATGATGTCATGTTTGGCAAAGAAGTTTGGCCTGATGATTTCTATTCTCATTCTACTGGACAAAAGGTAGGGTAACCAGTATCATTCATTACTAATTTGGTTTCAATTAGAAACAGAAATATCAGACTATTCTTTATAGTCCACCTGAATGCACTACTTGCTTGAATCCTTTTGTTACCAAATTTTTAATGAAATACACTGTATCTGAATTAGTTATTTTCAAATGTCTAGACTAATAAGTGCATTCACTGATAGTATTCAAGTGTGCTCTATAAAATGGTGACAATCAACCAGACAATGTACGGTTCAGAGGATCCTTTAATTCTGAAAATATAATGATCTCTCTAGTGCTGATGCTACAGTTAAAAGCACTGTCTAAACTCTGAAAAATTGTTGGCATTAGGAAGACATCCAGCCATGGAAACTATGCCAAAAATGGAAAATATGAGCAAAATCTGGTTCTTCAACCTGTCTACTCTCAATCTAAGTTTGCATTGGTCAAACATGATTTAAATTCATAATTCATATTTCTAACATACAGTTTTAGTCTTGGGTTGTTACAAGCTTTATAAAACTTAAGACAAACATCAAACAACCCTGTAAACATTTGTAAACATTTGCTTTTGCACATGAAGGTTATTTAAACAAATTTATTTACAGGTTTATTTAACATGGCCTACACCTAATTGTGCAGAAAACTGCCCAGCAATGTGGATTAAAGATGGCTTTTGTGATAAAACCTGCAATAATTCTCGATGTGACTGGGATGGTGGAGACTGTAAAGGTAATACTAAAATATATTATACAGATATTTACCAACTTGTTTAATACCAAATTTAACTTTTTTTTTTTTTTACTGAGATACACACATACTTTTCCCCATTGTATATATATTCTTTTCTAATAATTGTTTTTACTTTTGGCACAAGGCCAGCAATTACCCAGTGCATTACTGGTACTTTATTTTATCGACCTCGTAAGGATGAAAGGCAAAGTTAACCTCGGCGGGATTTGCCTTTCATCCTTCTTTTCTAATAATGTTTCAATACCAGAGTGGTTAGTTCTCATTAATGTGTTAATAAACACATTTGACACCAAGCTGTATTCTCAACTTGTTTGCTGCTCAGCAATTCACATAAATTGAGAGCACATGTTCAACACAATATGCACATTGCTTTGAAGTTGTTGCAGATACACCATGCACGTTTATGCATTACATCCATTCATTCTAGACATTCCATCTCACCCAACCATCCATATCTCTCTCATAGCCCATTCATCATTCTATTTCCAAACAAATAATGTCATACCTGATGAACATGCAGGAAAAAGGAAAGGAGCTAGGCGTTCTGCCAAACAGCTCCTTATAAACTAACTGTTTGGTTAAATTTTACGAATGTATCCACACTTTTAAAAATAGGGAGAATGTTGCTGGAATATTTCATTGAAAACAGCAATTTAGTGTAAACACAACAAATCTGATGTTGTTCTGTATGACAAGAAACAAAAGTCTGTTACCCAATGGATATGAACATATATAAGGTTGGGGGAAAAGATGATTTATGGTGAAATAATTTGGAACATACAGCTCTGGCATCCTGACTACAGATTTACATTCATACCTATTATTTTAGATGCACTGAGCTATCAAACTTGCATATAAACCTAGAAATGCTGAAGTCTTCTAAGAAATGACAAAGCAAATGGACTTGCATCCTTCAAATCCAATTGATTACAGTAAAGATTCGCAAAATAGCCCAAATATTCTTCATTTGAGTTTCTTGGAATAAACATGTATGCATATAGCATACGCACACACACAAACACTTGTGTGCTAAGAGACATGGCCATTCAGAATATGAATGCAAGTACATATAACTACATAAATTCAAAAAGTCACTCACATATCTACAAATTCCTACAATGTTCTTGACTCAATTAAAATGTCTTGTCACTTTAATAGTGACAAGTTTTAATTTTACAAAGAAGAAATGAAATAAATTACTGAAAAAACTTGCATGCATCCATGTCATCGTCCTCATCATTTAACATCCGCTTTCCCTTGCTTGCAAGGGAGGCATTGGTCCTTTTCAGCACAGCATCTTTCCATTCGTCATGGTCCTTATGTATGTATGTATGTATGTATGGCAATTTCTTTGACAGAAGGAGTATACATACGTTTCATCATCATCGTTTAACGTCCATCTTTCACACTAGCATGACTTAGACGGGAGTTGTCTCACTTGAGGCAAGGTTGGTCGGGTGACTGTGTCTCGCTCATATAGGACTATCTGGCAGGTTTTCTATGGCTGGATGCCCTTCCTAACACCAACCACATTTACAGTGTGGAACTGGGAATTTGTTACCGTGTTACCTACACGGCCACATTACAGCTGGGACTGTGTGTTTTTTTGTCGTGACACCTACACGATCTCATTATCTCGTGGTGTTGGTGGGAGTGGGAGGATAGGGTAGGGGTAGTGGATTGGGGTGTATATTTGGTTAAGAGGTGCCTACTGACTGTAGGTTTTGCTTTGTACATAGGCAAGGCGGGTCTTCCGTATTACTGCGTAGCACCGAAGATCTCGGTCCAGTGACATTGTCTTAGAGAGGTGCAAGTGTGTAAGGTCGGAATTTATCAGATCGTCCCAGGTTTTTCTGGGTCTACCTACTCCGTAACTACCATCAATTTTGATCGCGCTGCACTTTTTTATGCAGCTGTTGTCTTTCATGCGCATCACGTGAACATACCAACGTAGTCTTCTCTCAAGTAAACAGCATCTGATCCCTCTTATTCCTAATTTCTCATTTAGTTCATTTATGCTTTGCCGTTCACGTATATTACTATTACACATCCAACGGAGCATGCATGCTTCGTTCCTTTTCAGTCTGCGCAGGTCCTCTGCACGTAATGCCCATGTCTCACTGCCATGTAGCATTGCTGTTTGTATACAGGCATCATACAATCTGCCTTTCATTTTTAGAGAGAAACCTTTTGTGGCCAACAGCGGTATAAGCTCTCTGAACTTTTTCCATCCCGTTCTGACTCTGGCTACTGTACTTTCAGAACACCCTCCACCACTGCCGATTTCATCACCCAGGTAACGGAAAGTGTCTACTATTTCTATAGAACCATCTGGGCAATAGAAGGAGCTAGTATCCTATGGACACTTGCTACTTATTGCACTTGAGCATTGGCCACATATAAAGTCTACGTTCTTAGATAGTTTACTTGTGATCCCACTACATCTTTTATGTACCCATACTTTGCATTTGGGACACAACGTTTGTGTGTATATATAATATATATATAGTTTAAGATGGTAGTATGGACGAAACAAGAGAAGAAAAAAATCCTTCATCAGCTGTAAAACCGAGATCAAGAAGTTTTGGTTTTTAATATCCTTTTGTTTTCTTTATTAGGTCAACAGAACCAACCATCATATGGCAACATGGCAAACCTGTGGCCTGGAGCCATGAACCTTCATGACAGTTTAATAGACAGTAAGTTGATAAATTTATCATATCTATTTGTCATCGCTTTTTTCATATTCATTTTTCTTAGATTTTCAATCTCTGGGGCGAACTAGGCTAAAAGCTTATTTGTGAAGGATGACCAAATTGAAAATAGAGAGAGTTTTTACATGCTAATCAGTAAAGCATTAGACTAAATGCCTAACTATTTAGTTTTTTTCCCTTTATATTCTAAGCTCAAATCCCTCTAGGAGTTGACCTTGACATGAATAGCTCCAGGGTCAATGAAGTAAATATCAGTCATATGCTAGAGCTGACTCACCTATCTTCTACTTTTTAAGTTTGTTTCTACTCATATAAAAGAATCTTTATTCACACTGTTGTTACCATTATAATTTAATCTATAATGAACAACATGAGTTTCTGTTAAAAATCATCTTGACAGATGCCATAACCAAGGCATTCAGGTCATCTTATAGACAACAGAAAGCAATATAGGCAATTTAAGAATGAAAGAGGCCATTAGCATCAACCAGGAAAAATAGATAAATAATAGATTGGAAATATATGAAGCAGACTAGTTACAATAGTGGCTTCATGCATGTGTGTTTCAGACATGTAGGCCAGCTAAGGAAGAACACATCAGTCATTTGTTTTGTTTTGAACTGTTTCAACTCCACATTTGAAAAGAGGGTGATAGCCCTGAAATATCATGTTGAAATATACTGGGTAAAAATATTACTCTGTTTTGTTTTATTTGTCATCATTTGCCCTTTATATTTTTCTAATGCATTGTACTGGCTTTTTGAAATTTATCAGTCTTATATTTTATATATATATATCTATGTATAAAACAAATTAAGATGACAGAAATAAGTTCTTACATAGTTTATATTTGATACAACCTTATTGCTACTTCTTACTTGTGTTATATATATATATATATATATATATATATATGTTTGTGTGTGATTATACAAGTTTTTTATATTTTCTGTTTCAGTGTACTGTAACACTGGATGTGCTAATAGTTGGTTAGCTGATCGTTACTGTGACCAAGTGAGAAGTTTACCTTGAAATCTTATTTATTTTTATTTATCTTCAGAATCTTTAAAAACATAAATGTAACAAAAAAGTTAGCAACATCTTAAATGTTTCCTACAGCAAAATCACTGGAACATAGTTAAGCTTCTATCTGCATTCTTCAGTATCATTTTCTTCCTGTGTGTATATATACTTTAACAATTTTTGTTTGTAAAATTGTTATATATAACAAACATTTAAAGAATTATCATCTATTGTGAACTTCTAATTTTTGTTGGCATTATCTCTCAACCATGAAGGTTTCCTTCTTTAATTTTTTCCAGCTGAGCTGCCCCTAGGGTGGTAACTGATAGAGAATGAGCTGTCTGAAGGTCCTTAAAGGCTATCTGTAAATCATCTCTATCACCGATAATTTGTCACAGGATCAAGATAACTCCTCTTGATCATGTATCATGTTGGTAACCCTGAGATCTGTTCTCACTACTTAGATTATCCATACTTACGTAAAACAAAATATTTATTTTTGTATTAAATAAGATTCTATCTCTGAAAAAAAATAAGCTTTGGTGCTTGAAAGCACCAATTTCTCCATTGGTGTATTGTATCCTTAGTAAAATACTTAACCGTTAAGAGATCATTTCCACTTTGCTGTAAAATGAAATTAGACAACAATTAATTTGCTAACCCTCATTTCACAAAACTCCATGCATTGATTAAGTAAATTCTTGAATCACTACTATTTTTATTTATTTTAGAGCTGTAATGTATTCTCCTGTGGCTTCGATATTGGTGATTGTGGTCTTAAAAATTACTATGAACTACACAAAATTGAACTTCTACCTTCTCAGACAGTTTACCATGTTCCTCCAAGTAAGTACAGCAATCTTGGGAAGCTTAATTTAACAGCTACTGAGAAGGTTTTGTTACAGTGTCTACTCTGAGATTAGTTTGATTTTAATGTAACTTACTGTATATACTTGAATATAAGTTAACCCCCTATTTTATGTCTGAGAAATGGATAAAAATCCAAACCTGTTTATAAGCTTAGACAGGTAATCAACTCATTTAGATGGCTTGCTTTTGAAATTCTCATGAGTATAAAATATATTCATGAAGTTTTAATATTTTGTTATTTAAAATGTTTTAAGTGTTGTTTAGAGTCTAGTTTTTGTTTCAACAACTTCATTATGAATTTTTGTTTACTTCCTGCCAATCACATGCTGGGAATAGTTGAAAGCAAGAGATTGAATAAGAGAACTTTGTATAGGGAGGGATTTATTGAGTAGAAGAGAGAGGAGGCAACAGCAAGTGAGAGAGAGGAGAGGTAGTGAGAAAAGGAGACGGTTAGAAAAGAAGGAAGAGAGAATGAGAGCTATAAAACACAAGTCAGAAGTAAAATTTCAATCTTACGTAAGATTAAATAAAAGGTATTATTAAGTCAGAGAAAAACATTCAGTGCATGTGTGTATGCACTTGTGCATGTATATGTATGTGATATTTATCTATTAAAAAGTTAAAATTACAAAAATTTGTTGGAAATATTTTAAAGAGAATGCATAAATATCACTAATGATAATGATGTAAATATAGAAAAATGATGTTTCATTGTAAAATAATCTCTCCAGATATCTTTGCACCTTATTTACGTAGAATTTGAAGTTTGAAGTTGGTGAAAATTGGCAAAATATTGACCTCGAATATAAGCCAACCCACCATTTTAACATCGATTTTTTTTTTTTTTTTTTTTTTTTTTTTTTTTTTTTTTGCCCACATATTTCTTGGCTTATTTGAATTTTTGTTATTTGCTTCTTTCCCAACTCAACATTTTCTAAACTCAGTTTCTTTTATTTTATTAAAATATTTTTTTTAAATTTGAGAAACGAAAATACTGGAGATGAAACCTTTACATGTATAAACATTTTCTCTTGTAATAAACCAGCTCAGCTCTTCACTTCATTAGAATTTTAAATATTTCTCAAGCCTAGAGGCTCCTCAGGTCAAATCTTATCCTGGTTTCATATAGCATTAAGTGATTATGTAGTTCAGTTGATTGAACAAATAAAATACACATCTTAACACCATGTTAGGATGAGGTCTTCATGGACATTTTTTTCAGTTCATGCTTGCTTATGTTAATAGAAGCCTTCTTATTTTAAATGTCTTAAATAAAGATTTATTTTGACTAGGCAGAGATCTTTTTGATACTAACCTGGCCAAAACCGGCTCTCGTCATCATCATCACTGTATAATATCCATTTTTGTATGCTAGCATGGGTTAGACAACTAACTCTAGTTCTATGAACCAAAGTCATCCATTCTAAAGGGTACCTATTTAGATTAAAATCTCCCAACATCATGTTATATAAGAACTATATATTAAGTTACTATCTTAGTAATGATATAATTAATAATTTTAGTAAACCCTTCAAAATTCTTCATAACTGAATTGAAATAGAATGTATTTCATTAGAAATACAATAATGAAAGGATTAAAGAAGTAACGTCAGTTGAATTGAACCATTATATAATTATCTAAGTTATCAGCACTGGGTGAAGATAAAAGATAAAGTTGATACAGTGGGATTTGAGTTCAGATTTTCCTAGGATAAACTTAAATATTACAAATCATTTCTTTCAATGTTCTGCCAGCATTACATCTTTTTATCTTAATACAATACCCCAACTTATTCTGACATTCTATTTCTAGGTAAAAACATTGTGTATTTTAACCTCTCAAATGCCATGAGCCTGTTGGGGGAAGTAAAGTCAGCACAGATGGACAATGAAGAACTGGTGAGGAAAGCAGCCATTTCCCTGCATTTCAAAGTGATGACTGTACTTGTGTATTCAAATCGTTCAGAAACAACCATTACTTGCAATATGACATTCCACAGTAAAGCCCTTAATGCTACTAATAAGGCAAGTATTATTCATAATTGATTTTTTAAAAGATTAAACTTATTATTATCATCATTGTCATCATCATTATTAATTGGGTAGTAAAGTTGCTATGCTATGTTAAATCTGTTATGAAGATCATTTAAACTAAACATTCCATATACCAGTTGTATCTTTATGTAGAATAAGTGTTCTGGATTTAATAAGTCAACTTTGCTTTTCATTATTCTAGCATAGAAAATGTACTGATAAATATTGGGGTTTATAGAATCAACTGTGACTTCCCCATAAATCCTGAGTTCACGCTTTACTTTTCATCTTCCGGAGTACAAGGCTCAATAAGAATAAAATACCATTCAAGTACTAGATCGATATAATCAAGTATTCCTTCCTAAAATTTGTATCCTCATACCTATGTTAGAAATAGTTATTATGAGGGTTGAGAGTGGCAAAATCTATAGTGCATCAATCAACTTGCTCTAGTATTTTATGCCCAAAACCTGCAACAGCTGACTTTGCCTTTGATTCATTTTTTCTTTTTGGTGGAGTGATCAAGAACCAAGGTTGGTTTAAATACCTGTTATCAACCCCAAATTTCTGATTTTTGCTGCTCATTTTTTTTTTTGTCGTGTTTTTAAATTACATTCAATATCATATGTTTCGTGTTAGTGTTAATGTCTTTTCATATCTTTAAATTTCCACAGATTTCCTTTCACTTAATTGTTAATACAAACAAGAATAGTGCATTTAAAGCTACATTAGAAAAACCAAAACCAATCATACAACTCCCTAAAATTTCTATTAATGAAACAGAATCTATAATTATTAAGTTGAATCAAATACCTGAGTCTTTATTGTAAGTATACAATGTTTTTGTCAGTTTGTTTTCAATATCATGGTTTTATGTTGTGTTTGTCTGGTTTAGAATAGGTGCACCATATCCTTGCATGTAAAACTAAAAGGATTACCATGAGGAAGGGCATGCAACTATAAAATGAGGAAGGGCATGCAACCTCAAAAAGGACACCATGCTAAGCCTGAAGTTTGTCATGGGACTAAAATATTTTAACAGGAGAAAATGGCCTTAAAATACTTGTTGTTCTGTTAACTCATTGGAGTAAGGCCAGCTCTACAAAAGTATCATTGTGTTGGATAAAGTAATGTTATTTATTTCAGTTATAGTCCAACTGGTGCAGATATAAAATGGTGATGATGATAGTATAGGTATTGTCTTACAAGCATTATGCTGCTAATTCTAAATGAATCTAATTTTTTACACAGAACATACCAAAGATCAAAATATCACCCAAAATATTATTTTTACAGACATACACAATCATAATCATCATTATTCATTTTACATCTATTTTTCATGCTGGCATGGGCTGTACATCACAATCTAAGATAAGGAGAGGGAGGGCTAAGGAACCACATCTTGCTCATATGTTTCATATTTGGGGTTTGTATATATATATATCATCATCATCGTTTTTACGTCCGCTTTTCCATGCTTGCATGGGTTGGACGGGTCCTTCTCAGTGCGGCATCTCTCCACTTGTTGCGTTCCTTCGTCATCTCCTCTGTCTGTTTTAGCGATTTGAGGTCCGCTCGCACAACCTCTGCCCAGGTCTTTCTTGGTCATCCTACTATAGCGGCTTCCTTCCACTGGAATTTCCTGGCATTTCTTCACCCATCGGTCACTGTCCATGTGCATCACACACATATATATATAATCTATTCTATATAAATTATTTTGATTTATTAAATTAATACATGAAGTTTATAAATGAATGTATTAATCTTCAGACAACCTAACCCCAAGAAATCATCAGTAGTTCTGCTTGAGGATAAACCAAACATTACTTATGAGTCTCTACCCAAAGATGTTCAAGAAAAACTAGATTTCCTGAAACGGCGCTTAGAAGAAGGTGAGAAATGTATACATTGTCTTGTGTGAGTATGTGCATGTTTCATTTATAGACATTGTGTTAACTTTTATGATCTTTAAATGTTTAAATCCATTTCACAATTAGCACTGAAAAACTGTCTTGCTCAAAACATACTATTTCTCTTCCCAACATTACTACAAACATCACTAACCACATTTGCTAACATAAGAGAACAATAGTTTGCTGAAAATCTAATTATCTTTTCTCACTTTAAATTTTTGATATCTTGTAATGGTTTAGCAGAAAATATTTACGTGTGGGTTTGTTGATTCAAATATTTATAGTAAGTAACTTTGTGAAAATTTGCAGATGTAGTTGTACTGCTTTTTTGTACTTTCCAAGAATGTCTTGCTAATGCAGTTTCATGTGGCACATGATATTAAGAGTTAATTGATTTACCATTAAAGCAAATTGTAAGAAATATTCTTAATGACTTTGTTCACTCTTTTATTTGGAGTACAAATCCTTTGATCTACAATTGGTCAGTCCTTATTTCCTTTCAATCATTTCCAAAATTTCTAAAAAATATTTGTGTTATATTTTCGTAGGTGAACTTACAGAAAAGGGATACAAAATTCAAAAATACTCACTATGGAAGCTATGGCAAAACAAAAATCTGTCACAGTCAAACGTACATACTGAAAAAATCTCCAAACCATATTTAAACACAAAAAAAATGGTTCTTGATGCTATACACAATCGCTTTTGGAAATCTTCACCAAGCCCACTGACTAAAACATCCAGATTAAGTGAAGTGCAGAGAGTGTACAAATCAAGGAATCTGATGTCTGCATTTAATTTGCCTTTCAAATCTGGTGTTTTTCCATGGGAGAAGTCTGGGCCACTTGTGGAGTTGCAAGCTGTAAGTATATATATCTATCATTTCCTTCTTTTTGTTTATTAACTTTTAACATCCTGTTATGATTTAGCAGAAAATAGGTTTGTTAATTCAAATGGTTATAGTATCTTTATTGGTGGACCGATCATTGTGAACATATGCAGCTTTAGACTTAAATAAACACTTAAATATATTAAATGATACAGTCATAAAGCTGTTTGTACTTTTCAAGAATGTCTTGCTAATGCAGTTTGGTGCATCAAAAGGACATTGAGACTTAACTGATATATATCATTTATAAAACTCGTGTAAATCTATCTGAATCAAAACTAGGCAGCACTCCTTGCATTCAGAGAAATAAATTACATACTTGGAGTTCAATTGCTAATCTCCTTCACAGTAGGCCACTTGTGCCTCCACACACATAGCTCAGTAATTTTGCCACTCTTTAAAGCATGTTTGGAATGCTTCTTCCAAAATGGCTCTCTGCTCCACTGTTGCATTCTGCATGATGTTCTCTGGAACAAATGAGCCAAGCCATTGTTATGATGTAGCTATTGGTTTGGTAAGGGGCCTCAGGACTGATTTCTTGCAGTGAACTGAATCATTAAGATGTCTGAGGACTTCCTGATAGTACTACTCCTTTGTGACTGTTCATCCTTCTGGTGCATATTTCTGATACACAACACCTTGGTTGTCAAAAAAAAAAATCACCTTCATTTTGCTCCACATCTGACATGTTTTGGGGGACTTGGCAACATTGGATGTTTCTACTGTGATGACTGATCTTTGTTTTCTGAGTCATACCCATACACCTACATCTCACCTCCAGTTATTACAGTATTCAAGAACTCAAGATTCCCATTAACAGTATCAGAGGAAATGAAAATGTGATGGCTGCCTGATGGTGACTGACACATCCAGTGAATTCACCCAAAACCATATGTGTATGAATGTATTCAGCTCCACTGCACACATTTATTTCTCATACATCATTAC
The DNA here is from genome assembly GCA_964016885.1 of Eledone cirrhosa. Lineage (NCBI taxonomy): Eukaryota > Metazoa > Mollusca > Cephalopoda > Octopoda > Eledonidae > Eledone > Eledone cirrhosa. Next base: position 357,097,533 of record OZ024740.1, read on the forward strand.
TCATGAGAAAAAAATGAAGTCAAATACTTTTTCAATAGATGTCATGCATAACATATAACATGGTTTCTATTTAATGAATACCCATACCAGGTAATATTTTGAGCATCTTTCTGATGTTATATCACCACCAAGATAAGTTAAACGTTTATTCGGGCCTGTATTAAGTTTAATGCTGCTCTTCCCAACATTGTTTTCACTCACCCTATAAGCCAATGAAAGAGTCTATGTGTTTGGATAATCTGCTAGAAATAACAGCCAAAACTCTTTCAAAGCATATTCTGCTATCTTCAATAGGATACATTGGATAATGTAATTGGAGGTACACTATGCTTGCAAAAAAAAGAAGGTATCATTATAGCTGGAATGCCATTGATCATAGGTCTGTTTGATCAGAGCCAACTAAGATACAAATAATAGGAAAAATATTTTTCTTACCTGTTTTACTCTGGTTCCTGTTATCAACACCAGCTCCTGCTGGGCTTAAATCCTGCATTAGTCACTCATTACAATCATGTTAACTATCAATGTCTTTCTTGTGTGCAGTTTCTAATATTTCAAATATGAAGCTGCTTTTCCAGTACATATACAATCAAACTATCATACAAATTCACACCTTTCACTCAACATATCTGAAAAATCATATATTCAGCTCATTTCTCTCATAATTCTGCCATTATATATTCTATCTTTCTATGAAGCAATACACACAATAAAACATTATTCTTATACCAAATTCGTTTGTTTTCCTGCATGAGTTCTTACTTGGAGCTAGTGAATAAAACTGTATTCCTCCAGGACAGTATGTTCTGTTTTGGAATTGTACATAGAGCTAACAATGTTTAACCTTTCCTTTCAATCAGGATTTTTTCTCCTTGTGAGAAACTTGAAGAAAGCTGATAATATAATTAGCTATACTCTAAATCTTAAGAAAATTCAAGTCGGCCCAAATGCGAAGTCTCATCAAGCTTTAAGCAACTGAGAGTATAAGAATCCCCACTGAACCAGTCCATTCCAAGGTTAACCTCCAACTACTGCTAGTACTCATTTTCAGCTGATTTGACTGGAGCAATATGAAATGAAGTGTTTTGCTCAAGAATGCAATGCTCTACCCAGTCCAAGAATGAAACCCCCATTATTATTAAGTCCAATTTCCTAACCGTTATATCATGTGCCTTCATTCTTAGTTTTAAGGAACTTTAAAGTACAGGTTTTTTTTGTCTGAAGAAAAAGAAAATAATGAAATTAGAAAAATAGTTTCCATTGACTGTGTATATAATGTTGCTGCTATTATAACTTTCTTTGGTCTTTAGAAATTGGATGCCTTGAAGTATAGAGAAAAATACACTGTGAATTCTGTAAAGCAGAGGAGATTACTCGATACATTTGCTGACTCTATCCTCACTGTCAATCGCATATATAACAGAGCCTTTGGTTATATTACTCGCAAAGTTCCTGCCCACATGCCTCATATGATTGACAAAAATATAATGTCAGAGCTTCAAACCCTGTAAGTAGAATTTATAATATTTATTGTAGAATGGAAAATAATGGCATTTCAGCCTGTGGTATTCAAGATGATTGGGGGAGCTGGGCTACAGACAATGAGGTGGTAGTCATTGTTGGTGGCTCATCGTACAAACGTATTAGGTGATGCTCGCGAGGATGCATGGTTATTCCAATGACTTAGCCTCGCTATAACCTGTAGCAATGGTCGCGAGGATGCATGGTTATTCCAATGACTTAGCCTCGCTATCACCTGTAGCAATGGTCGCGAGGATGCATGGTTATTCCAATGACTTAGCCTCGCTATCACCTGTAGCAATGCTCGCAAGGATGCATAGTTATTCCAATGACTTAGCCTCGCTATCACCTGTAGCAATGCTCGCGAGGATGCATGGTTATTCCAATGACTTAGCCTCGCTATCACCTGTAGCAATGCTCGCAAGGATGCATGGTTATTCCAATGACTTAGCCTCGCTATCCCCTGTAGCAATGCTCGCGAGGATGCATGGTTATTCCAATGACTTAGCCTTGCTATCACCTGTTTGATTCCTGGGCGATGAGTTATGTCCTTGAGCAAAACACGTTGCTCCTTCTGCATGGATTTGTAACCGGTAGATATTATTAACAATCGGAAAGACCAATGGAAACATTGTTTCCTCAGTCTGATTTGAGCAGCTCCCCCCACTCATTAAGTGAATGAGGTCTGGAATCTTGTCAATCGACTGATATATATAAAATCCTTGATAGCAGGGAAAGTGGACATTAAAATGACTGATGAGGACATATATATATATATGCTATGTATTTGTATTTGTTTCTGAATATATGTGTGTGTGTATTGATGTCATCATGAATATATGTATTAATATATGATATAGAAGAAAGTGATATCATATTGCAGGCATACTAAACCTCATGCTAGCATTGATGTTGAAGAATGTTTCAATGATGATAATCATCAACATTGATGTCTTCATTGTTATCATCACCACCAACATAACGATCAACTACAACAATTACATCTGTAAGGACAAATCATTTAGATATTTTATTTATTTTTATTATCAAACTGTGAAGTCTAAAATAATTATTAAGCACATGTGAAGGCATATGGCTTAGTGGTTAGAGCATTGGGCTTGCAATCGAAAGGTTGTGAGTTCAATTCTCGGACCGGGTGATGTGTTGTTTCCTTGAGTAAGACACTTTATTTCACATTGTTCCAGTTTACTCAGCTGTAGAAATGAGATGATAGGACTGGGTTCTCTATCATTCTACGGCAAAAAAGCACCCAGCTCACACTGTAAATTGGACGTGTAGGCGCCACGGAAAAAAAGCACCCAGCATTCACTGTAAATGAGGTTGGTGTTAGGAAGGGCATCCAGCTGTAGAAATCAAGCCAGAATCGGTTCCCATATGAGCAAGACAAGGTCAGCCGACCGGACACAGTCCACAACAGGACAACCTGTCTAACCCATGCTAGCGTGGAAGAATGGACGTAAAACGGTGATGATGATGATGATTACACACTTCTACAACTAGGTTTCTTCACCACTGAGCCATGCCTGTGGCTCGTATAAATCTATGTGCACTTGCATATGTATAATAATGTCTATCCTTTACATGGAATTTCTTTAAATTGGTGTAGGTCAGTAGTTGAACACCTAACATCATTGTTTAAACTTGTATTTTAACCATTTTGAAACTAAACTGCCTGAATCTGACCTGCATTTAATATACAAAACTGCTTATTTTAGAATAGTTATATTTATAATAAATCCATCTATCATAATTTTATTTAACATTTTTTTGAGAAATAATGTCCTAAATATCAGCTTACTAATGAAAAAGTTAATTACTTGATTAAATTCTTCCCAATATTTGATTATTTTCAAAATTAATGTATTAGTGTATTTCATTTACAATATCCTCATGAAAAGGTTAATGTATCTACATTTCAGTTTTCCTCAACAATGGGCAACTACATCATCACATAAGGTACGCAGCTCAGATGATATGCAATTTGCATTTGCCTATTTCTACTATTTAATTGGTGTGAAAGAAAATATAACTGCTGAACAAATCTTTGATGAAATGGACACAGACTCATCAGGGTAAATATAAATGTTTTATTTTGTTATTATTGTTACTGTTGTTTTTGTTATTTAACCCTTTTGATACCTACCTATCCTAAACCACCTCTGGTGTTAGAGAACAAAACCACCCATTTTCAAGGATTCCTATTTGAATTTAGATCTTCAGCTTAATTTTGTATAAGAACCCTACATTAGTTTCAATTACCATTTTAATAATTGTTTCTACTTTTGGCACAAGGCCAGCAATTACCCAGTACATTACTGGTGCTTTATTTTATCGACCCCGTAAAGATGAGAGGCAAAGTTAACCTCGACAGGATTTGAACTCAGACTGTAAAGGGACATAACTCTACTAGAAAGCATGGCATCCAACTCTACTGATACTGCCAATTCACCGCCCTTACCATTTTAATAATGAACTAATTTTGGTAAATCCTTCCAAATTCCTTTTTAATCTTTTCAAACACAGTGTATTTTATTAGAAATATGGTAATGAAAGGGTTAACTTCCCATCAGTCTTCATTGAGTAGAACAATGGTCAAAAGTGTCTGAAATGTGATCATCTCACTTCTTTGTATATCTAGGATTACATTGTCCAATGTGTCCTTTGTTTTCTTAAGATCATACAGTCTAATTTGAGGGAATTTTGCCGTTATTTTGAGCAGGTTGAGAAAATACATAAAGGCTGTCTCTCTTATTTTCATATTTGATACCCTTTAAATTGAGATATATCAATTACAGTTTCAAAATTGGTGTTTTGAATATTACTATTACTAGTACATGACCTGTTATTTTGCTAATAAGATAAGTAATATTTGGTTTGATTGTGTTTCTTTACTGAACCGTAAAAAAACAGGGTTTGTAGATTACATTCATATATACATGTGTGTGTGTGTTTGGTTTGATAGTGATTTGACTTAGATTTCTAGCAGATTGAAAGACCACATTAAGGCTGTCTCAAGGAATGAGCTAGTTAGTTACAATATATGTATATATATATAAAAGATTGGAGGCCACATTCAGTTGATTCGGGTTTATTTAAATCTCCGTTTACATATTTCACTGAGGACTATCAACTATGATAGCCTAAGCTCTTCAAATGCCAAAACCTAAAATAAACATAGAAAGTTCCTAAGAATCCTTTAAATTTGGAAAAATCTAATAATTTCCCCCGAAAAAAGATTTTCTTTTCAAGAAACAGGAGGCAGGCCGAACATGTGGTGTTGTTTCTTCGACGGCTGGCCCCTGTATGACCCCAAGAGTTTTGGCAGAAGTCCTGATCAGTTTAGGAAGTAGGGAAATTATTAGATTTTTCCAAATTTAAAGGATTCTTAGGAACTTTCTATATTTATTTTAGTTTTGCCATCTGAAGAGCTCAGGCTATCATTATTGATAGTCCTCAGTGAAATATGCATAACGGAGATTTAAATAAACCTGAATCAACTGAATATGGCCTCTGATCTTTTATTAATATATAATTCTCCGTCTTGTACCATTTATACAGGTCGTTGAGCACTTCTTTTTATTTGCTTCACATCTGGATCATAATGTGATCTGCACATCCCTGTTCTGTTAACCCCTTACTCTATATATATATTTGTCTCAATATTGTTTATTCATATATAAATTTATTTTGCTTTTTGCTTTCAGTGTTCTCTCAGACCGTGAAATCAGGACATTGGCTACCAGGTTATTTGATCTTCCATTAGACTTAACTGTACGTCATCATCATCATTGTTTTACATCTGTTTTTCCATGTTTGCATGGGTTGGACAGGTCTTTTTCAGCATAGCATCTGTCCACTTTTTGTGGTCTTTCATCATCTCTTTTAAGGGTTTTAGCAATTTGACATCAGCTCACAATCTTGGCCTAGATCTTCTTTGGTTTCCCTCAACTTCAGCTCCTTACCACTGACAGTTTTTTTTAAAGTAAAAATAAAATAATTTAGATAATTAAATTAAAGGTTGGTGTACCGAATGTTGTACTGAATGTCATGCACAAAAATAATTGAAATTTCGCTATGAGTTGGAGAAAGAAAATATATATATATGTTAGTTTCAAAAAAGGCCCACATGAACAAGTCTTTAAAATATTAATTCAAAATAGAAAGTGCACAGGATGTGCTGATGCCCATCTTTTCTCATTCAGTTGGTTTATAAGCCCCATTATTATTAGATTATTTCAGTTAGTCAAAGTTATAGCAAAACCTTCTAATTTAATTTTCATATATATATATATGGTGACTGTATTGCTCATACAAATCTGTATTTTGGTTTAGGATCTATGGCTGGGTCCCCTTCCTAACACAGTGTGGAGTATGTGCTTTTTATTGTGGCACTAAATCGACCATCAAAGAGGCTGGAATGGATGGTTTTTGAGTCTCCAGCATGACCACCTTACAGGGTAAACTAGGTGGTTTTTGTTGTGTCACCAACACAACTGCCTTACAGGGTGGATTGGGCACTTTTTGTAGTGTAACCAGCATGACCACCTTACAGGATAGACTGGGCACGTTTTGTCATGTCGCCAGCATGACCACCTTACAGGGTGGACTGGGTGCTTTTTATCATGTCACCAGCATGACCACTTTACAGGGTTGTCTGGGTGCTCTTTTTTTTGTTTTGTGTCACCAACACATATAATAAATGTCCTACTATTATTCATCAATATCTGCTTGTATCTATTGTTTTCATTTATCAATATTGTGTTTCTATTGCAGACATTGTTGAAACTTGAAAATACTTTTATAAATTGCTCAATATCATTTTCAACATCAACGGAATCATCATCACTGTCATTATTATCATCTTTACATAAACGAAAAGCAGCTGAAACTACTGAAAAATACTATGAAGGGAATATGGTAAGTAGTTATTTTAATAATAGTATATGTATGCTGAATCTACTATATTTATACTGTAAAACCACTGCAGGGATGCTGCCATAATAGAACAATCATATTATGACAATACTGTTGCCATACTATGACAATACTTATGTCATACTATGCTAATAATGTAATTTTCCTGTAACAATGCTGTCATCATATAATGGCAGTAGCGCTATAGTGGGACAACATTATAATTATTTCATTTAGAAGTCCCCAGAAATGAAACAATTTATCTAATTATTTGTGTTTTTACTTATGCTTCATCTTATGTACCTCAATCACTTAGCAAACACCATAGAACAAAAGATAAGTCCTCATCAATTTAAGAACCATGACAGTTTCTCCCCCAGTTTGATGAAAGTTTATTTCATTTAAGCTACTAATACTCCTCCTTTTTTGAGATTGATCTGGAGAAAGGAGCCATACCCATGGTCTTCGTAGTCACTGGTGAGGCATGATCATAATATCCCATTTCTTCTCCTCAAATAATTTTCTCATTTTATTTTCTAAAACTTTGTACAAATAAATATTTATATTTATTTGTACATCTGAGAAATCAGTGGCTTTGCTTAAGTACTGACTTGGTCTATGTCAGCTCATCCAACCCATGCTAGCAGGAAAAACATGTTAAATGATATTGATAATTAATGCCAATGACAGATTTTCTGTATCTTCTTTAACTTTGCCACTGTCCTACAATCTTATCAACCTTTACTTCTGTGGTCATTCTCTTATATTAAATCTTCCACTGATTACAACATTTGAGCTGTACCTATCCATGATATCCATTTATAAGGTTGGTTTTTATTCTTGAGAGGAAAATATTTTGACCATGAATGCAGTGAGCAAATACATCTTGAAAATATAATAATTGTATTTATACTTATAAAACATACAAACTATTATGCCAAAGCATCCCAAATGAAAACAAGGAACAACTACAAAGACATACATATAGCCTGAGGAGACAAGTTAGTGTGTACACCTAAAAAAATGGATATTTCTATTACTTGACAGCTGCTCAAGCAAACCACAGAGCTGACAGAACAAACCACAGAGCATTCTTGCTGGGCATTGGAAGCTGGACAGAATGCAAACTTAGCTATCAACTCACACTTCTAAAGAATCTAAGCATACTTATGGAGATCAACTTCATCTTCATTCCCACTCTCACCTACTAGTGCCAAACCTGGAATCTGAATAAAATCGTGGAACAAAAATGCAGAACTTGTGTGATGTTTCTGGTGAGCAACTGGCAAAACCAGAAAGAACTGGATCTAAAGCAAAGACATCAAGCAGACGGTTGGTGCCATGCCTTTCATCTAGTTCATTTCCCAACAATGCATAAAGTGGTATGGCATGCTGATAAGAATGCCAATTGGCTAGCCAGCCCTTTAGGCTTATAACACCAAGTGCTCAAGCTTCAGACTGAGGGGAAGATCACATAGACAGGGTCCAAACCCACAACATGACAACGCTAGAGTCCTCATGCCTTGCTGCAGATTACCAAATTAATCTTCCTATATCATCTTCCCTATAAAAGCAACTGACCACCCCACCTCCCCAGGGTGGAAAAAACAAATACAAACCATGTATAGAGGAGCAGTCAGCAAAGTTAGGATTAGCAATGAGTATAGCAAGGAATTTAGCGTACAGGTCGGTGTCCACCAGGGCTCTGTTCTTAGCCCTCTCCTGTTCGTCATAGTCCTGCAGGCAATAACGGAGGAGTTTAAGACTGGATGCCCATGGGAACTCCTGTATGCAGATGACCTCGCACTTATAGCTGAATCTATGGTAGAACTAGAGAAGAAATTCCAAACTCGGAAGCAGGGACTAGAAAGTAAGGGTCTCAAAGTCAACCTGAAAAAGACTAAGGTCCTTGTAAGTAGACGAGAAAACAGAACCCAGATCCCCTCAGGGAAATGGCCTTGCTCAGTGTGTAGGAAAGGTGTAGGTAGGAACTCCATTCTCTGTCCCAAACAATGGGTACACAAGAGATGTAGCGGGATCTCAGGAAGCATAACTAAGAATGTAGGCTTCACATGTAGCAGCTGTGCTGGGACAGCAAGCAGCAAACGCCACAGGAAACAAACACCACCAAACTCTGGGAGGGCTCTGTTGAAACAGTAAACAGCTTCTGCTACCTAGGTGACCGAATTAGCAGCGGAGGTGGGTGTTCGGAAAGTACAATAACTAGGGTAAGAATGGGATGGAAGAAGTTCAGGGAGCTACTGCCACTGCTAGCTGCAAAAGGCTTTTCCCTCAAAATGAAAGGCAGACTGTATGATGCGTGTGTACAAACAGCAATGTTACATGATAGTGAGACCTGGGCGAAGTCTGTGGAAGACTTGCGTAGATTAGAAAGAAACGAAGCCTGCATGCTCCGATGGATGTGTAATAGTAATATACGCGAACGGCAAAGCATAAATGAATTGAGAGAGAGACTGAGCATAAGAGGAATCAAATGCTGTGTGCAGGAGAGGCGGTTGTGTTGATATGGACATGTGATGCGTATGAAGGATCACAGCTGCATAAAAAGGTGCAGAGCACTAGAAGTCGATGGAAACTGCGGAGTGGGGAGACCCAAGAAGACCTGGGATGAGGTGATAAAAGCCGACCTTACCCAATTACACCTCTCAAAGGCAATGACACACGACCGTGACCTCTGGCGTCATGCAGTAATACAGAAGACCCGACCCCCCCACGGGTACAAGACAAAGCTGAAGCATATAGACAATATGCCCCCACACCCTCCCACTGCAAGTGGTCATAGAGGCGCCACGGAAAAAAAGCACCCAGCACTCACTGTAAATGAGGTTGGTGTTAGGAAGGGCATCCAGCTGTAGAAATCAAGCCAGAATCAGTTCCCGTATGAGCAAGACAAGGTCAGCTGACCGGACACTGCTCACAACAGGACAACCCGTCTAACCCATGCTAGCATGGAAGAACTGACGTAAAACGGTGATAATGATGACATACCTGGAGGATAATATTGATAAGCTGAATTCTGAAAAGACATATTCTTCACATTTGTGTGTCTGTGTCATGATGTTGTTTAACTCTAGATCACCCTCATCAAGTAGGTCTATAATCAAAGATGTAGCAAAGCTCATCTAATATCTCCTTTTATTGAATGTGTTCTTCTCTTTTTCAAGATGGTAGGGTGATTCAAAGAAGATTTAAATGCTATTTCTAGCAAATTTGGTAACCATTTAGAGGCTCCTTCTCATCTTGTTTGTAGGTGCTATTTGTTTAAAAACTGACATGGAAAAATATGTAGATGTTACTTCTTGCAATCTATCTCCATTCTTTATTTTGTTTTTGTTTTTTTATTTTTTGGTACCCATAAAGCTTAACTATTAAGGCTTATTGAGCAATTTTCACTTAATCTGCTTTTTCCTTAAAATGTTTTACCCAAATAATATACACCATTGTCATGACAAACATCTCTTCCTCTCTCACTGCATTATTCTCCCCCTCTCTCTCTCTCTCTCTCTCTCTCTCTCTATCTCTCTCTCTCTCTCTCTCTCTCTCTCTGTCTCTCTTTATTTATCATTGTTGTGATTATAAATTATGGCCACATACATCTGGTCATTTTATTTTTGGTCTCACACTTTCTTAACTTTGTGTTTACTCTGAACAAAAATGTATTAACTTTTCACATCATCGAGTTTGAAAAGTCAATACATCATTTTATACAGAGTAAACACAAAGTTAAATATACACACCGTCAAGACAGATGTTACATTTGCATAATTGATTTATTGCATAATACATATTTCAATGACATGGCGGTTAGTAATCATGTAATGATTACATCATTAATAGAGAGAGAGGGATATATATATAAACGGAAAAAATGAAACGAAATTTCATTTCTCACTCTTAGTACGGCTGTTACTTAAATATAAGTATGTACACGTACGTACATATATGTATACAGATGTACAGTAGTATGTATATATATATATACATACATGCACACATATATACATGTACGTATGGATTTACCGAACATTTATTATAATGCTCGGTTTGTTTGTAAACAAACATCCCGAATTAAGCCGTAGTGTCTAGCAACCATCGTTGCTCGTTTGTTCAACACTGACAAAGGAACGCTGTACTATAAATGTTTGGTGAATCCATACGTACATATATATATGTGTGCATGTATGTATATATATATATACATACTACTGTACGTCTGTATACATATATGTATGTACGTATACATACTTATATTTAAGTAACAGCCGTACTAAGAGTGAGAAATGAAATTTTGTTTCATTTTTTCCGCTTATCGTTTTCGGTACCCCGGCTGATTAACTCACTCGATATGCAAATTAGGCTGCTCAGCCGTTAATATGCATAAGGAAAGTATATACTTTCAGACGTTCAATCATCTGGCAGGAAGGTATACGTTGCTGACGATAGCTAATAAGCTTGAAACTAGTACAGCGTTCCTTTGTCAGTGTTGAACAAATGAGCAACGATGGTTGCTAGACACTGTATGGATTAATTCGGGATGTTTGTTTACAAACACACCGAACATTATAATAAATGTTCGGTGAATCCATATGTACATGTATATATGTGTGCATGTATGTATATATATATATATACATACTACTGTACGTCTGTATACATATATGTATGTACGTATACATACTTATATATATATATATATATATATACAGCCCTCCTCAATTGTTTTACATTTTTAATGCTTTGTTGATTTATACTATGTCCACCTCTCAGTTCTCATGTGTACATACTTAACCCTTTCATTCAAAATTTTGATTTGATATCTTGAAAATTTTACAGCCACAAGTGAACAGGAACTTTTTTCAAAGCTGTCCAGAAATTCAGCAACTTATTCAGAAAAGTTTTAAGCCTAAACCAAAATATAAGTAAGTATTTTGATAAAGCAAATTTGTTTTTACAGCAATATTGTCATGTTAACCTTTCAGCATTTAAACCAGCCGTATCTGGCCAGAATTCTCTCACTTTTTTCTGTTCAAACCAGCCGCAACTGGCCACTCATACTGATGTTAAGGTATTGTTCTCAAAATAAATAATATGAAAATCTCATAGATTTGATATTATGTTAGATAAGGCCTTTACCTTGAAAATACAATAGTATATATATAGAGTAATGTAAATGCTAAAGAGCTAAATGTGAAACAAGAATTTTGTAATTCTATATATTTGCATATGAGTCATTAGAGCAAGTACATTTATAGCTGTTTACCCTTACCTTTTCCATTTATTCCTATATTTTTATATATGTAATAACTGGAAACTCAAATAACCAATTTTGTCCCAGCTTCACAATAAAATGTACCCTGCTCACTCTGTAAGGTGGTAGTACTGGTGCCATGACTATAGCACCCACTCCACTCAGTAAAGTAGTAGTGCCAGAGTCATGATTAATGTTACCAGTACATGCTGTAAAGTGGTGGGTTTAATAATATAATAATAATGAAATTATTGTGTAAAGTGCTCAGGTGCACTACAACTCGTCAATATAGTACATAGAATAATACACAAATGTCAGGGAAGTACATGTGTGTATGTGTTAGCTGTAGTGTTGGCGGATCTCGGGAAGCATGGAGGCCTTAAAGGATGCAGTGTCTCGACAGCTAACAACTGATGCTGGTAGTTTGTTCTATGCTTCAGCAACTCTGAGCGAGAAAAAATGTTTACGAAAGTCATGGGAACTGTGCTGTTTTCTTACTTTGTGGGCATGTCCACGTGTGTTAGACACATGGAAATCAAAAAGGTACTCAGGGTTGTTGTTGGCAACATGGTTAACAATTTTGTGGGTGTTTACCAAGTCAGTTGCCAGGCGTCGGAGCTTCAATGAATCCATGCCCAGGGAAGCAAGGCGCTCAGAGTATGGTAGATGCCTGATGGAGGGTATTCGCTTGGTTGCACGTCTCTGAACAGTTTCCAGGCGGTCAATGTCCTGAGCAAGATGGGGGTTCCAGACTGGTGATGCAAATTCTAAGTGTGGTCGCACCATAGCTGTATACAGCCTTAAATAGATATCTGGAGAGCGGCTGACAAAGGTCTTGCTAAGACACCCTCGGCCCTCTTGACAATTTTAGAGATGTGCCTCGTCCAACGCAAATCGATGCTGACCGTAATGCCCAGGTCACATTCACAGGAAGACTTCTTGATATTAGTGCTGTGGAGGGAGTATGTGGACGCTGGGTTTTTGTTTCAGGAAGGGCATCCAGCCATAGAAACCATGCTCACTGTACACACTGTAAAGTGGGTGGCATTAGGAAGAGCTGTAGAAACTCAGCTAAAACTGAAACATATGAGCAAGACATGGTCACTTGACTAGTCTAGCCTCAAAACATAACAACCTGTCTAACTCATGCTAGCATAGAAAATAGACATTAAGTTGTTATGATGATGATACTGTACTAGATAGCTATCATTTGTAAATTCACTAAAATATTAAGGTTAGATAACATATGCAAACCAGACAAATAGTGAATTTTGTCTGATTTCAAACAAAAGAGATATTTGATGGCCAGGAACATGCTGTTGCGTGATTCTAAGTAGATTCTGCTATTTATTTTGTTAAATACTTTTGTGCCAATCTAATAGTAATTGTTTCTTATTGATATTAATTGTAAGTTTCCAGCCCTAGTGGCCAATAAAGTAGGATTTTAATAGTAACTTAAAAACTTGAAAATTTGTGACATTTTATAAGAATAGAATTTTGTTGTCACAAGAGGATACTGGGCAAATTGATGGATAGCTTTGTTTTGATTTGATAAAATCTTTAAAACAATAGCATTGAGCTTTGGCCTTGTAGAAGTAAAATATGTAGAGGTTAGAAATATCTGACAGTGTAAGAGATCATAGCTATGTGCCAAGTGTAGTTGAGTTAAAAGTAAAACAATGATTATCAACAATTTGGCAATGAGCAACAACAATCTAGTTTAGATGGTCTTAATAAATTTGTCATCTTTGGTACAGAAATATATCTCCATACTTTCGTAAATAATGGTGACTGTTTTTTCTGTGTGTATCCAGATTAGAATTAGTACACCATATCTCAGAATGCTGTAATTGGCAACTAAAAGAGTTTGCTCCATCTTCAAGGGATTTAATTGATCCTATCAACTTCACTCTTATTTTTTATCGATGGTGCGTATTTCACCAATCTCTATTTGCCATACTACTATAACATAAATGAATAACATTGATATTCAAGCAGTAGATGTGAACACAAATACAGATTATGTATCATCATCATTTAACGTCTATCTTCCATGCTAGCATGGGTTAGACGGGAGTTGTCCCACTTGAGGCAAGATTGGTTGGGTGACCGTGTCTCGCTCGTATAGGACTATCTGGCAGGTTTTCTACGGCTGGATGTCCTTCCTAACACCAACCATGTTTACAGTGTGGACTGGGAGCTTTTCACTGTGTTACCTACACGGCCACATTACAGCGTGGACTGTGTTTTTTTTTGTCTTGACACCTACACGACCATATATATATAATGGGTATGAATCGAAGTTGTAGCTGCCATATGTGTGCGTGTATATATATATATATATGTTTATACAAATAAATGAGGTTGTGTAGGTGTCATGACAAAAAAAACACACAGTCCACGCTGTAATGTGGCCATGTAGGTAAGATGGTAAAAACCTCCCAGTCCACACTGTAAACGTGGTTGGTGTTAGGAAGGGCATCCAGCCGTAGAAAACCCGCCAGACAGTCCTATACGAGCAAGACATCACGTGGGACAATTCCCGTCTAAACCCATGCTAGCGTGGAAGATAGACGTTAAATGATGATGATGTATATATAATGGTTTTCATCTTCCAAATTTCACTCACAAGGCATAGGTCAACCCAAGGTTATAGTAGGGAACACTTACTCAAGGTGGGACTGAAACTGAAACCATGCTTCCATACTTGTTCCTATGTTATAAGATATGCCGTAGATATATTTTTGTAATTGAAAATTTTAAAAACTATTTGTAACATTTAGAACTGTCATTGATCTAATGAATTTTCTTTTTTTTTTCCACCTTTGCCCAGACATGTCACAAGAGGGGATGAAGAAATTGCATTCAAAATGATAAAAACCAACATTTCATTAGTTGTTGCACAGCTTGATGACATTCGCAAACATCCAAAGTGAGTTTGGTATTGTTTTTCTACTTTTATGTATTCATTTATTTGTTATTTATACTGTTAACCACCTCATGTAGGATAGTAAATGTAAACATTTAATATGCTATCTTTAATCCTTTTGATACCAACATACACAAAACCAGCTCTGGTTCTATGAAACAAAACCAACAATTTTAAAGGCTTTTCATTTAAATTAAAATCTTCTAGCATAATTGTATATAAGAATTATATAATAAATTACTATCTTAATAATGAAATAATTAATAATTGAAATAGAATGTATTTCATGAGAAATATGACCACAAAAGGATTAAGGTATAACACAGAAACTGTAGCAAGTAATATCTGAATATTAAGTCATCCAACATCTAAAACCATTGTTGTTCCTCAGTGTTAGTCACGATTCTTAAAATAAATTGTGATGATAAGTTATCTTTATCTCTCTACTCTTGATATTTTGTGTCCATACTCAGCTCTTTGACTTTCAAGAGGCTTTCTAAGACATGACAAGAAAGTTAGAGATTCCAATCCAATATTTGTTTTTTGCATTATCTTACAGAAAGTTCATCTGTCTAAATGATAATATTGACCATGCAAAAGCTGAAGCTAAAATGGTAAGTACATTAAAGTTTTGTATTTTATGAGCTGCAGTAGTACTATTTTTCACTATTGATAATGCTATGAAGTTCTCTCATCTATTACATTCTAATTGCCTTATTCAGTCACTGCAGCCATGAATTTCATACTTAACTTAACCGTTTTGATAACAAACTACCTGAAACTGCCCCAGCTTCTACAAAACAAAATCATAATTTTATTTAAGATCCTTTGTTTCCAACACTGGCATAATAGAGAAAGTTAGTTATAAACTCTTGATTATTTTCAAAATCACAAACAATGTCTTTGAAAATTTGAAAATCACAAGCAATGTCTTTCATAAGAAAAGGATTCATTTCTTTAGAATTCACACTCTCATCCAGATTCTAGTATCAGAATTCTGTAGATAAACTAGAATCTCCATTAACCCTATACATTCCTGTACAGCTGATATCCTTGTATACCTTATGTTTTTCCATATATTTACAATTGTTAGGTTGATTTTGGCAATGAGTAACTTTGTTTTATAAAGTGATGGCTCTTTCATTTTGGAAAGTGAGGAAGAAGCTATATTTCTTGAATTACACTCAACTAAATTTTGGATGGATTTTTCACAGAAGTAGTTATATGATGTTATTCTTATAGTCTATGCATCAAATACTTGCATTTTGGTTAGCCCAATACCGCCCCTGACCAAAGGAATGCTAGGATCAAAGGTGTTCCTACTGGAACCATCATGTCTTTTATTTAACACACTGGTAGTTGCCAGAAAGACAAAGTGTGACCTACACATTCATCTTCCCAATTATACCAGTTAAAGGTTGCTATAGTTTTTGTCTTATATAGTTTTCCAAAACTGTGATTAACAAAATAAATTTACTAATTTACTTTTAGGTCAAAGCTATTTTAAATGATTTCTTTGAATCAATGTTTCCAATGCAATCACATTTTGAGCTCCCAAGAGAATACCGGAATCGTTTTCTTCATTTACATGAACTTCTTGAATGGTAAGCATTCAAATTTTCTTAAACACATGTAAATTAGAATAAATATGTAATATATATATATATATATAAAGTTTAATATAGAAATGGCTTCTACAGGACTAGAACTGTTTCATTCAAAAGAAATCATCAGGGTTCAGGGTTTTCTTGATGGTTTCTTTTGAAGTCCTGTAGAAGCCATTTCTATATTACACTTGATGTTTACACTCTACCTTACTAACTGTGGTTAACCCCGATTGAACCCGGAACTCATATCATCATCATCATCATCGTTTAACGTCCGTGTTCCACGCTTGCATGGGTTTGGACGGGGGTAGTCCCACTTGAGGCAAGAGTGATTGTCTTGCTCGCATAGGACTGTCTGGCAGGTTTTCTACAGCTGGATGCCCTTCCTAACACCAACCACATTTACAGTGTGGGTCTGGGAGGTTTTTACCGTGTTGCCTACACGGCCACATTACAGCGTGGACTGTGTGTTTTTTTGTCGTGACACCTACACGATCTCATTTGTTTCGGCCTGGATGGCGCGGCACCAACATAACTTTACATAGAACGGGGTGGTGTGGATGGGGTGGTGGCGGGACGGGGTGTATTTTGTTAGAGATGCCTACTGGCAAGGCTGGTCTTCTCTGTTACTGAGTACCGCCAAAGGTCTCGGTCCAGTGACATTGTCTTGGAGAGGTGTAAGTGTGTGAGGTCGGAGTTTATCAGCTCGTCCCAGGTTTTTCTAGGTCTGCCTATTCCGTGGCTACCGTCTATCTTTATTGCCCTGCACTTTGTTATACAGCTATCGACTTTCATGCGCATCACGTGTCCATACCAACGTAGCCTTCTCTCGAGTAAACAACATCTGATCCCTCTTATCTCTAATTTTTTTCTTAGTTCGTTTATGCTTTGCCGTTCACGTATATTACTGTTACACATCCAGCGGAGCATGCAAGCTTTGTTCCTCTCTAGTCTGCGTATATCCTCTGCACACAATGCCCAGGTCTCACTGCCATGCAACATTGCTGTTCGTATGCAGGCATCGTACAACCTGCCTTTCATTTTTAGGGAGAACCCTTTAGCAGCTAATAGTGGTATAAGCTCTCTGAACTTTTTCCAACCAGTTCTGACTCTAGCTACAGTACTTTCAGAGCACCCTCCCCCACTGCTGATTTTATCGCCCAGGTAACGGAAGCTGTCCACTATTTCTATAGAACCCTCTGCGCAATTGAAAGAGCTAGTATTTTGTGGGCACTTGCTGCTACTTATTGCACCAGAACACCGGCCACATGTAAAATCTATGTTCTTAGTTAGCTTACCTGTGATCCCACTACATCTTTTATGCACCCATACTTTGCATTTAGGACATAAAATGGAGTTTCTACCTACGCCTTTCCTACACACCGAGCACGACCATTTCCCAGAAGGGACCGCCGCCTTGTTTTCTTTCCTACAAACTAGAACTTTGGTCTTAGCCAGGTTAATTTTAAGTCCTTTTGACTCTAGGCCGTGCTTCCATGTTTGGAATTTCTTCTCTAGCTCGGCCATTGATTCCGCTATGAGTGTCAGGTCGTCTGCGTATAGGAGTTCCCATGGGCAGCCTGTCTTGAACTCCTCTGTTATAGCCTGAAGGGCAATAATAAATAGTAGGGGGCTGAGAACAGAGCCCTGATGGACGCCAACTTTTACGCTAAACTCTTCACTATATTCGTTGTTAATTCTAACCTTGCTGACTGTTTCTTTATACATCATTGTTTAATGTCTATTTTCCACACTAGCATGTCTGGTTGGTTTTCCTTCCTAACGCCAACCACATTTACAGTGTGTGCTGGGTGCTTTTTGTCATGACACCTACACGACCACTTTACAGTATGGGCTGGGTGTTTTGTGGTACCAACATTATATATATATATATAATGATGATATATGTAGAACAACTTATAAATATCACTAACAGGTTAATAAAATATTGTTCCCTTGGAATATATAAAATCTCAAACAACTTAAATATAAGGAGCCTGATCAAAATCCCTGAACATAAGAACAGTCTGAATTGAAAAATATACAGTCTCAAGCATCATAGAAGCAGCCCTGACCTTTTCCTAGAAACCTCCTTTACTAATTAAATCACCTCGGTAATATTAATACTAATTTAACTATAGTGTGTAGGTTATGTTGGAATTGGGGTTTTGAAATGAATATTCTGGATCTTTCAGGCAGAAATATCGAAACTGGCTGCGATTTTGGACTTATTTAACTTTGAGCATTTTGGTGATGCTAGCAATTTTATCTTTCTGTTCTGACCGAGTAAGTATATATTTCTGTCTGCTTTTCTCTCAAGAGGTTAACTTTATCAAAGTAAATTTCCAGTTGTATGATTGCAATAGTCCTAATAAATTGGAGTGTAAAATTGTTCACACCATTCACTGTAAGAAAGACACCAAATGTCCTTAAGCTTTTAAATATGTAAACATATTTCACCATTACTATATTGGAATGTCACATTAACTTTTAACATACTGTAATGATTTAGTTGAAAATATTTTTAAATAGATTTGTTAATTCAAATATAGTATCTTTATTTACTTGTGTACAGATTATGTGGAAATGTGTATAATTAAAATAAAGACTTTTGTACTTTTCAAGAATGTTTTGCACGTGTGGAACAAAATGTTAAGAGTTAAAACCCAAATTTAATGAAAAAATTTTTCTCAGATGAATAATGAAGATTCCAACTTTAACAAAGCTTTCACCAGATTCCATATAGCTGGTGGTGTTACATGGGCCCAGTCATGGATGTGTGGTTAAGAAACTTACTTTGTAATCACATATCTCCAGGTTCCATCCCACTTTGTGGAAACTTAATCAAATGTCTTCTATTTTAGCATAGAGCCAACAAAAGCCTTGGTAGATGAAAAATTGTACTGTTCTTCTTATGTAGTAGAGCTAATCTGTTATTGAAGTCCAAGCTATTTCAGGAATTCAAGCCAAATTTCTTGTTTAATGATAACTTCATTTTTTCCTTCCATCAGTCTCAAAGGCCTTGAAATGTCATGGGAACAGCCTTATTAAATTATTTAAAACAAAATTATTATTTTTGAATGTTCTTTCTTTTAGTTGTAAACAGTTATCTAAGTATTTTATATAAATCTTGAGCTTATATTAATTTGATTTTAAACAAAAAATTGTAACTGAAAAATTCCTCTTTTCTGCATATCAAGTTTATAGAATATAATTTGGTCAGTGCTTAGTGCCATGAATAAGGATAAATTTTTCTGGATAGATTGTCAGATCTGTTACACAGCTAAGCATGAGAAATGCATTAACATGATGCACAAGGAAGACCTTGCTGTTAATTAATACTGTAAACATCTGAATTTGTATTCCAATACCATCTATTTCCATGATGTTGATGAATTTTTGCTATCTTATATCTTAAACTTGACTAGGTCAACTAAAATTAGATGAAATATAAATATATTTTTCAATTATATTTTATTTCCTGTTCATTTTAAGATTGAATCATTACATAGAAGATTTTCACATCGACGTCCACCTCGAAATAGCAGCAGACAATCATCAACCAAGAGAAAAAGCAATAAAAACCCTACAACAGGACCGGAGCCACAGAAATATACAGTTTAACCAAACATATTTTTCTCATATATTTATATGTGTCACTTGTAATAGTTGACACCTCTCATTCACAATGTCTTCATATGCCAACTGAAAAATCCTCTGGTTTTACTCTATGCACACTAACTACAGTAAAACAAATGTTCAGGGTAACTTTTTTTCCCAGTGTATCGTGATGCAACAGTCTTACTATTGCTGTAACAAATAGTGATATATTTACTGTTAACTGCAGAAATTATTTCAATCCTTTGTGATTAACATTACAACTACATGATTGAAACAGATAGCCAACATACTAAAGAATCTAAGCAGAGGTTTGAAGGAGAGTATCATTTTTCACCATACATACTCATATTATAAAAAAGTGTAATAAATTAATGGTAAACCATACAGGGACAAAAACATATGACATACTCAGTGTCAAAAACAACTCACATCATGAAAATAATATAGCAGTCTTTTTGTTTTTTAATTATTTCTTTGAGGTCAAGAAGATAGCAAAGCACTATAAATTTTCAGTATTTAGTTTCACTTATCTATTTAATCTAAATCTTGCCAGGAGTTGACATTACACTAAAGTTACCAGTGATACTGAAGTCAGTTCAAAACGTAACAATCAACATTAACTTACAAAAATTGGCATTAGTTTTTTTTTTTATGTTCATTTCTTGTTTAATTTTAATACAATGAGAAATAATTATTGTAAGGTTAAAGTACAATTTTGTTATGACCTTTTGGCTAAGTTCATGAATATGCTTACCTCCACCCACCACATCTTCTCAGTATTTGCTTAATTCACAAGAGATTCTATTCTTTCTGCCTCTCAGAAATGAAGCAATTGCTTCAACAATATGCAAATGTTTAAATTTGCAATAAAAATAAAACTTCCTACTCATTCTTGGACAGAGAAACGAGTGTAAAAAAAAATCTTAAAGATTATATAAATAAACTAAAACCCTAAAAAACAAATTCTAAAGTAGCTGTAAATACATACATCCATTTTCTGCTTTCTCATTATTTAAAGTAATTATATATTGACTAATTGGTGAATTGACCAAAATAATTCAAACTGAATCAATGTAAAAATCTTTGAACCAAATATTCTTTTAATTACATAGGACCAATTTTTACAAATATTTAAAGATTAAATATTTTTTATCAGTATTGTTATTTTCTATAAAAAGAAATAACTGTGTTGTCGTTTTTTTTTTTTTTTTGTTTTTTTTTTTACATAATTACATCGAACAATATACACCTGCATCCCCCTGAGCATCACCAATATCTACAGATAATAATAATATCCATCTGAATACTGTCATGAAATCACAGTATTGATAAAGTGATATAAAGCTACCTGTCTGTGTGTGTGTGCGCGTATCATCATCATCATCTTTGTTTAACGTCCATCTTCCATGCTAGCATGGGTTAGACGGGAGTTGTGCCACTTGAGGCAAAGTTGGTTGGGTGATCGTGTCTCGCTCGTATAGGATTATCTGGCAGCTTTTCTACGGCTGGATGCCCTTCCTAACACCAACCACATTTACCGTGTGGAACTGGGAACTTTTCACCGTGTTACCTACACACCCACATTACAGCGTGGACTGTGTATTTTTTTGTCGTGACACCTACACGATCTCGATCTCATTATCTCATTTATTTGGACTGGATGTTGTGGTACCAACTTTACAGAGATAGGTTGGTAGGAGTGGGAGGATAGGGTAGGGGTAGTGGATTGGGGTGTATATTTGGTTAAGAGGTGCCTACTGACTGTAGGTTTCGCTTTGTACATAGGCAAGGCAGGTCTTCTGTATTACTGCGTAGTGCCATACAGACAATTCTATAAGTTGATAAAACAACAGAATGGCGTTCAGACATTTATTTAACCCTTTAGCATTTACATTACTCTCATCATCATCATCATTTAACGTCTATCTTCCACGCTAGCATAGGTTTAGACGGGAATTGTCCCACTTGAGGCGAGATTGGTCGGGTGACCGTGTCTCGCTCGAATAGGACTGTGGCAGGTTTTCTATGGCTGGATGCCCTTCCTAACACCAACCACATTTACTATATATACTATTGTATTTTTGTGGTAAAGGCTTTATCTTACATAATTATGCCACATGATACTGAATCTGAGATTTTGATGTTATTTATTTTGAGAACAATACCTTAAAGTTGGTATGAGTGGCAGGTTATGGATGATTTGAACCAAAAGAAGTAAGAGAATTCTGGCCGGATATGGCCGGTTTGAATGCTAAAGGGTTAAACTTCGAATGTATTTATTTTATATCCAGAATAGTGAGAGATATTTCAGGGGTAAACTCAGTTGGTATACTTCCAGTCATCTTAGATTTAAATCACAGAACATATATTAACGAAGAAATAGGTAACCATTATTTATTTAATCTACACGTGTTTCATTCCCTATGGATATTATTTACAACACCCTTATAAAGAAATCGTCAGGATCAATTATATATACAACATATTAAAAATGTTTAAATACTGTTTGATGTATATCCGTATCTGCATGTTGTAGTCACAAACTGTAAACAAAGCTTTTACTAAGGTTATGGAAGGTTAGAATTGCCGGTATTACATAACAGTGCTTTTCATAATAATTGTTCTACCTGGTATTGCCAGTGGGTAGAACAAAATGAAATTTACCATTAAGTAATTCTGGCAATTCTAGCCTTCCTTAACCTTAGAGAAAACTTTGTTTACAGTTTGTGGGTTCAGCATGGAGATACAGACATACATCAATCAGTAATTAAACATGTTTTAATATGTATATATAATGAGATGTAGTGGAATGTTAGGACGTGGGAGGTGTATATATACTAGGGAAAAGAAGTTTTTAAGAAGATTTATTAGTAACAGCTTTACCGGTTTCACAGTTGGATGATTTTCAAAAGTTAGCCACACATCTCTCCCTCATAGATATGTCATGATGTTTGTTGGTTTGGGAAATTCCTTTTGATTTTATGCAAAAAAGTTGCTTAAATTGCTATCTGTTTAAAGTAAAATTGGATTGGTTATGGAACAGCATGGGATTAGATAGAGTTTTGTAGTTTTTTTTGCACCAAAATTAATGATCATGTGATTCGAAATAAAGCTTTGTTGTAGATTTTGTCCTCAAAATTGGGAGTGTCATAGTTCACTGAATGTGGGAAATGACAATCCCAACAGAAATCCATGTTTATTTTATTATGTTAAGTAGTCAAGTCTATAGAATAGTTTATGACAATCCCCCAAAATTCAAGTGTATAGGACAGCAGTTGTGAAGGTATGATAAAGGAAGTGAGAAGTTGTGATATGAAGAAAATGATAGAGATATGTCGGTTAATGGTGAAAGATGACTGTATTCTATCAGATTTGGAATTGAGTATTCTCATCCCTCTGTGGAAGAGGGAAAGGCAATCCTCTAGATGGATTGTATAGAACATGGAATGAAGGTTATTGAAAAGAGGATATGGAAAAAGTGAAGATTGATGAAATATAGTTTAGAATAGAGAACACTAGTGTATCAACATTTTAGTGAAAGAATCTGTTTGAAATCTTACAAATTATTCTTGCGGATTACGTCAATATAGTTAAAATATTATTAGTTTTACAACACTGCCATGCCCTAGTCTCAGAGCCTATCACCCTCCCCTTCCCATTTGTCTGTGACCCTAAGAGTCCTTGTCTTTCCTTCCTTTCCCGTTTTTAAATATTAATAAAGTTTAGAATTGTACCGGGAAAATGAACAACTGATGGAATTTACAGAAAAAGTACAGAGACAAGAGGTAGAAGTTGTTTTAGGATTTGGGAGTTGATTTGGAGAATGATTTCAATAGGGTTCAATGTGAAGTAGCATGGATATTGAGACAGTTGGGAGTGGAAGAATGGTTGGTTGGTTAAAGTAGTAATGCCAA
This sequence comes from Eledone cirrhosa, assembly GCA_964016885.1. Lineage (NCBI taxonomy): Eukaryota > Metazoa > Mollusca > Cephalopoda > Octopoda > Eledonidae > Eledone > Eledone cirrhosa. The sequence goes on from OZ024740.1 coordinate 357,121,329, forward strand.
TGTATGAGAGTGCACACACAGTTGTATGGATGAACGACGAGAACAGTGTAAAGTGAAGGTTGGAATGCATTAGCAGTCAGTATCAAGCCTGCTATTATTTGTAATTGTTTGAGGTTCTGGCCCAAAATGTGAAGGAAGTTTTACTATTTTAGTTGCAGTACACATGATTTGGTGTTAATAGTAGGGAGTATGGATTAACTGAAGAAGATGAAGTAAAATATATGAAATTGAATATCAAAAAGTCAAATGTGATGGAAAGTAGAAAGCCTGTGGTGAAGTGGAAAGAATGGGAAGATAGCCATATGTAGTATGCAGGAATAAATGAACTTCATTAAATGTACAATATGCACTGGGTGGATACATTAAAAAGGTCTTGACATGAGAGGATCATTAAATATTGTTGCAGTTAGATTTAAGTTTAAAGTGTATAGGGGAGGGAGCAGGGAAGTTGCAGATAGGATGTTGAGCTTGACCTTGTGAATAGTATAAAGATGTAAGGTATGAAAACATTTTGTTACGTAGGAGACATTGGAGAAGAGGGTTAGTAGCTAGAATGAGATACACATGGAACAAGATCTGGGAACTGAGTGGAATTCTAATGAGGCAAGGTTTGTCACTGAAAGGAAAGGTGTATGCTTGAATGAGAAGTGCCAGATTTATGGGCGAGCGAGATATGAATAATGATTGCAGTATAGCAGAGAAGGTTAGAAAGAATGGAAATTAGAATGTTTCAGTGAATGAAAAGAAAGTTGCTCAGAAAGAGAAAGACAAATAATTCTACTTGACCTTGTGCTACACATGCCCATGGACATCCCAGTGAGAGCCTCTTTGAGTGGAAGCCAGGATGAAGTGGCTAGAAAGTGAAGTTGAAAACTGAAGAAGGATCAGGTAAATATGAATCCAATCTGGGATCAGGCTTGCAATTTTACTGGATGGACATATCTTGTCCTCCAATACTCCATAAGGTGCAGAAGGAACTATAATTACTTGATAATTGTTTAGTTTCAGTTTCCAGTTAAAAATCGATGTTTCAATACAAATATTTTTAAATGAATAATAATTGAAAATATATTCTCATGTAATGTAGAAAATTTATTGAATATATATATATGTTCATATATAACTTTTTGTGTATATACATTTAGTTTATTCTCAATAAACTATCAACATATGTGTATACATATAATGTAGATAGTTTATTGAGCATACACATGCTCATATATAATTTATTGTGGATAAATATATATACTTCGTTTTTGTATTTGTTTTGCAAGATTTTTTTATCTGAAAAAGTGTGTTGAAACAGATATTGTTATACTTTGGGAGGGTCATGCTTCCAACGAATAAGCAACCATCCAATTATTAAACTAACCAACTGGAAATTATAATAATAAATTGGAAGTGAAATCTAACAGGTGTATGTGTATTTTATTGCAGCATGACCCTCCCAAAGTACAACAATATATATATATATATATATATATATATATGAAACATCAAAGGGACAATGAGAAAAATGAAAAGATTTATAAGTGTCTTACTGATAAAGGACAAAAAATAATTTCAAAAGAGAGGAATTTTGGCATTTATTCATTTTAGTTTAGAAAATCGAACCTACTAAACTAAAATGCATAAATGCCAAAATTTGTCTCCCTTTTGAAATTATTGTTAACTCTCCCTGCTAAAGTCTATACTAAATGCCTGGCAAAGAGATTCAGTGAGATTGTCAAGTCCAAGCCAGCTGATGAACAGTGTGGTTTTCAACCTGGACACAGCACAGCCGACCAAATATTCACACTGTGGCAGAGAAATCATGGGAGTATTGCCAAAATGTATATTTTTGTTTTGTTGACATTTTAAAGGCATATGACCGCATTCCTGGGATCTGCTGTAGAAGGTTTTTCAGGAGTATGGGATCGATGGTCAGCTCCTTCCTGCTCTGATGTCTCTATACGAATGCCCAAGTATTTGTTTTCGGATAAATGTGGCTAAATTGAAACCATTCAATGTGGGAGTTGGATCCCACCAAGGGTGCGGACTGTCACTTCCCTTGTTCATTATTTTCATGAACACCATTGACATGCGCAGCTGGATTGGAAGTGATATGACTGGTGGGTGTAAGATCAGTTGACTGGAATTTGCAGATGACAAAATACTAATTTAATAACTAGTTTTACAAAAAAATACAAATAACAATGTCCAATGTGATACAATTGTTAAATCTGTCTCAGTGTACGTGGTGTGGTCTTTATATCATCAGAATAAAATCCCTTTAAAAAGTGCAAGGCTGTGTGTGTAATAGCAAAAATCTAGCAATAGCTGTAATTATTTTGGCCTGTTGATGTTACAGGTGAAATATTGCAAAAATGTTAGGCTGAAAATCCCAACTATCTTTCTCATGATGATTCGTTACTTAGAACTGTCTCATTTTGCCACTATGATTCTCCATTGGGGAATTTATGTCTCCAAAGTCATGGGTCAGTGCCCTGGTAGTTGTAGCCTTCGGAAAATCACCTTGGGAAATGTTCCTACCTACATATACATAAGTTTAAATGATATATAAAAAGGGTATATATCAATTGAGTAACAAGTAGTATTTTGTACTTATATACAGAGCAAATAATATATAAGTAAATATACATATTTCCAGGTGGTAACATGCCTATATTTCCTTATACAGATCTGTCTCATAAAATCAAAAGAATGAAGCAAACCATTAATCTAAGTAATTAGTATCAATCACCAATTATCGATGTTGGTAATAAGTATCTCAAGACCAGGTATTTAATCTTCTGTAAGGATTCGGTCTTCTATATATATATTTCTCACACCGCACAAAATAATTATTTACCTACCCAGGGAAGAAATTTGACAGAAGAGCATATATTAGAGGACAGGTCATAAGAAGTGCTAGAAATGGCTCCAAAAAGGTCCCAATTATGACAACTCATCAAATTAAAAAAATTAGAAACTGACTAAGATTAAAGGAGTTATAGTCTTTATGTATATGTACCCGTTTCGAGCTATTTTTAGCACTTTTAAATTGAAATTGAATTTTTATCATTGTTGTTGTATAATTCAAAGACAGTTTTTATTTCTTTTGAGTCATTGAGTTTTAAGCTCGATTAAGTATAAACATTTCTGTGAAATAAGGGCACTAGTTGTTCTTATTGCAGACCTATAATTAAAGGTGTTCTAGCTTCACTATCATGTTAATGGTCGGGCTTTGAATACTCCGAATTACATTATTCAAGGTGTCCCATTTTGATGACGGTAGAATATGATTTATGGGCAATTTGGCTGCTATGCCTTTCAGATCAAGTGATCACATAAATGCTTCCTGGTCGACTTGCATCGAGCAATAGTTACGTCTAACCTTGAATTGTTAGCCCTAAAGCGATATTCATTCATAGTTAGCCATTTGGGGACATTCTATGCACATTTTCGACCTGCTGGAAATAATAGCTAACCTTTCTGGTTACATGTGACAAAACCATAGTATGGTCGCAGTTAGAAAGTATTTATTTATATAGCTCTACTTGAACAGGTCTGACCTGGTAATACCATTTACAATGTTAGTTTTGTTATTACAACCGGCATCTACGTTCGATAACTCCAAGGGAGATCACTCTATATGTTCATAATTCACCATGGACGGAGAGAAGAAGAAAGTTCTGTTCGTTTGCTTAGGTTTGTAAAAAAAAAAAAAAAAAAGACTTGTACAGTTTGTGTTCTACTTGTTATTGACTATTTTATACATACATACATATATATAACATTTATGCACATGCCTTAACATATGCGCCCTCACACATATAATGTCATGTAAATATATTATGTCGTATGCTTGTTAATTGGGCACCTTATATAGAAAGGTGTATGTCGTATGTCTAAATGAAATGCTTGTAAATTGGGCAAATGATATAGAATGCTATATGTCGCTTGTAGATGGTTCTCGACAAAATGTCTAATAACTGACTTAATTGTAGTTGACAACTTTTGATAGATCACATGTGGATCTTATTTAAATCATTACCAGCAAATTAATTTTATTAATGAAAATAAAGGAAAACGAAATAATTATCTACGATGAAATTTTAATATACCCGGGCGTTTTCACTCTCTTAATAAGTAATTTCTATGTTAAATAGAACCAGTTTAGTTATTGAGTGATTAGGTTGTACTTAATTATATTCTAAATAGTTTAGTACTGTATAGTGTAAGAATCGTATGATTGTAAACTTCGTATTAATCGTACAACGACTGAGCTGAATTTAAAATGTTTGGGTACTTGTAGTCATTTTTATCTGTTATTGGGTGATTAGTCCTAATGTCTTCAGTAAAAAAGGATAGTTATGTTCTAAAAAAAAAATATAGATGGTGCTATAACCAACAATCAAAACTTTGGCTAACTAACGAGCTAGAAATATCAGCCAAATCTCCTTCAAATTACACCTTAACATCTTAGATAAAGAAGGATACTTTAGATAATGTTGTTCTACATGTCCCTAAAAGGGCAGAATGGTCACAGGTGAATAAACTTTGATCATGGAACTACACAATCAAGCTTGTCGTAGGACAACAACCAAATCTCTACACCGTCTGTATCATACATAACGAAGTTTTACAACACAAGCATTTTCTTTTTCAGTGTTTTTTCTTCCCCTACACTTTCTTACAGTCGGAAAGTAATTTGAGACAATACTTCGATATAAACTGTATGAATGCTGAGGGATTCCAAAAAAGTGCCTCTTTTATCATATAAAGACGAACTTTTTTCCTTACTCCCGTTGCACTACCGTATACGAAGTCTGCAAGCGTCAAAACCCCCGTTCGTGAATTTCAAACAGTACATTTTAAAGTTACCCCCTATTCTTTTCTCTTCAGAGATCTACTCCAATTTGTAAAAAAAATCACAAGAACAGCCTCTTCTGCCAACTACTGATTCATAAACCTCACTTCCAATATCCCAAAAGTGAAGGAGAGCGTCTTAGATCCTTTAAAACCTCCATGCTACCCGAGATTCGCCAACACTACACCTAATGTTCCCCCCCCCCCTCCATACACATATGTATATCATGACTCATACACTGTTCACTTCCCTGACATTTGTATATTATTCTATGTACTATACATGCACCTTTGACGAGTTGTAGTGCACCTGAGCACTTTACACAATAATTTCATTATTATTATTATAACTATTTCCTTCAACACATTGAATGTCTTTCACTTCTTAGTGAGCATCAATTTTGGGACAGCCAGATTTACTTGAGATTACTCTCCTGTCACACAAACCAATGAGGGAATCTTTGTGTGGTCATTTGACCTGCAACAAATAGCATCTAAATTTCCCTCAACTCACACTCACTGTCTAAATAAAGAACATGATAGATAATGTAGTTACTGATAATATAAACAGACTTGATGATCACAACTGGAATGCTTTTAATGTCAGTTTTACTCAATTAGAGCTAATTTGGGACTAAATAACAATTGCACCTATCTGTGATCTGTTTCCCCTGAGAACCTCTATGAAAGTAATGTTGCATCCTTTGATATTAGCAAAACATTTGGCCATGCAAATATGAAGTTGACATCTTAGGTTTGTTTGATCATAAAATTCCTGTTAGACCATCCCATTCTGGCCATACACTGACTCTGACACACATTCTATTAACTCTGGTGTATTTAACATCCTGTGATATTTTCCACTCTATTCCTTCAGTACATTAATGACCTGCCTGCACTTACATCTAAACACACACACACATATACACTCCTATGCAGATTCACTCACCAACAAACCACAATCATTAACTAACAAGCAGAAGAAACATTCTTCTGCTTGTCTTTTGTATTACTTCTCCTTTGAAATAGTTAGCTGCATAGCACCTCCACTCAAGGCCATCTAATGCACTAATTTTTCCTTCTCTTGTCATTATTATTGTTTCAGCCTTTAGATCAGAGTTTCCCAACCTTTTTCATGCCTGCACCTCTAAACATTTTTTCTATGTTCCCACACCCCTTAAAAAAGTAATAATTTATTTTAGGATAAAGAAGACAAATTAATACTAAATTTGAGCAACAAATTTATATAATCTAATTTTTTAATAAATTGTAAACAAAAATGAAACATGGAAAAGAAAAAATATAACAAATTAACCCTTTAGCATTTACATTACTTTATATATACTATTATATTTTTGTGGTAAAGGCTTTACCTCACATAATATTGAATCTATGAAATTTTGATATTATTTATTTTGAGAACAATACCTTAACACCAGTATGAGCAGCCAGTTAGGGCCGGTTTGAACAGAAAGAGGTGAGAGAATTCTGGATGAAAATGGCTGGTTTAAAATGATAAAGGGTTAAAATTTGAATAAATCCTAAAAAAGAATTAAATTATCATTCATGTTTGAAATACTGAAATGTTATCTCGCACCCCTGGTTGGGAAACCCTGCTTTAGATCTTTCACGAGACAGTTCACCCAATCCTTTCTCCACAGACATCAAATCTCTGGAATTCACTCCCTGCACATGCTCACTTACAGAAGTTCAAACTGAACATTAAACTACAACAATCCTATAAGATGGATGACTAGTTTTTAAAAAAGGCACCCATTAAGAAAGTGGTAGTTGTAGTTGTTCATGTCCATTCAATAATTATGAATACATATATTATAAACAATATTTTTTTGCTAATAATAATAAAATAATAATAATGAAATTATTGTGTAAAGTGCTCAGGTGCACTACAACTCGTCAATATAGTACATAGAATAATACACAAATGCCAGGGAAGTACATGTTTGTATGTGTTAGCTGTAGTGTTGGCGGATCTCGGGAAGCATGGAGGCCTTAAAGGATGCAGTGTCTCGACAGCTAACAACTGATGCAGGTAGTTTGTTCCATGCTTCAGCAACTCTGAGCGTGAAAAAATGTTTCCGAAAGTCATGGGAACTATGCTGTTTTCTTACTTTGTGGGCATGTCCACGTGTGTTAGACACATGGAAATCGAAAAGGCACTCAGGGTTGTTGTTGGCAACATGGTTAACAATTTTGTGGGTGTTGACCAAGTCAGTTGCCAGGCGTCGGAGCTTCAATGAATCCATGCCCAGGGAAGCAAGGCGCTCAGAGTATGGTAGATGCCTGATGGAGGGTATTCGCTTGGTTGCACGTCTCTGAACAGTTTCCAGGCGGTCAATGTCCTGAGCAAGATAGGGGTTCCAGACTGGTGATGCAAATTCTAAGTGTGGTCGCACCATAGCTGTATACAGCCTTAAATAGATATCTGGAGAGCGGCTGACAAAGGTCTTGCTGAGTGATGCTAAGACACCCTCGGCTCTCTTGACAATTTTAGAGACGTGCCTCGTCCAACGCAAATCGCTGCTGACCGTAATGCCCAGGTCACGTTCACAGGAAGACTTCTTGATATTAGTGCTGTGGAGGGAGTATGTGGACGCTGGGTTTTTACTCCCAAAATGCATGGTGGTGCACTTGTCCACAGCTAGCTTGAGTTGCCAGTTTGAGATCCACTGTTGCATTGTGTCCAGGTCAGACTGCAAGCAAGATCTATAGTATTCAGGATCTGTCCTTTTTATCTCAAGGTACAGCTTGATGTCGTCTGCGTACTTTAGTACTGTGGCATTCCTTAAGTTGGCATCTATGTCATTAATATATGCCACAAACAAAAGGGGGCCAAGAACAAATCCCTGAGGTACACCAGATGACATCTCATATGGTGAGGAATGCTGTCCCAGAACCGTGACTACCTCTCTTCGACTGAGAATGAAGGACTTCAACCAGTTAAAAAGATCATCCTTCACACCCATTGCAGAGAGTTTTGCCATAAGCCTTTTGTGTGGCACAGAATTGAAGGCCTTCGTAAAGTCAAGGTAAACAACATCCACCCATGAGCCGCCATCAGTGATCCGGGTGATGTCCTCAAGAAACTCTATAAGTTGATCACAGCAGCTGGAGTTGGGGATAAATCCAAATTGCGAGGGCCGGATAAGACTGTGAGAGCTCCAGAAGTTCCAAAGTGTTTCTCTGACACAGGATTCCATCAGTTTGGCGATGCAACTAGTAAGACTGACTGGACGATAATTCACAGGTGATGTGCGGTCACCCTTTTTGAACAGAGGAATTACACTGGCAGTTTTCCACTGTTCTGGAGTAGCACTGTTGTTCAGACAGAATTGAAAGAAGCGTGATAACTGGTGTAGAAGGAAGTACCCACCACGTTTAAGAAGCAGGTACGTAACACCATCAAGACCAGGAGAGGCATGGTTGCGTTTATTTTTTAGGTGACGTCGCAGCATTGCAGGTGTAAATTCCATGGTTGTAATAGAGTCCGGTGTCATAGGTGGTGGAGATGGTACATTCTGGTCTTCAATGGTGAAAATGCCTGCATAGCATTCAGCAATGAGCTCTGCGCATTCCTTGGGGTCGTCAGTAACCTGGCTTGTGTGAGGATTGCGAAGAGGACCAACTGGAGAGTGAGGCCTCTGCTTTGAGTGAACATACTTCCAGAACACCTTACTGTCAGGGCTGGTTGCTATGCGCTGCTCAAATTGAAGCACTGCCTTTTTTGTCACCTGTTTGAGGTGGTTGGACGATCTATTTCGCCTCTTCCTATTAATGTCTGATTTGTGAAGTTTGTACTCACGTTCAGCATTGCGCCGTTCTTTTCTGGCAAGACGGACTGCTGCAGTCTCCCAAATTGCGCTTTTAGGATGTTTTTTAATCTTGATTGTTTCATGTCAGCTCTGATTGAGCAGGATCTATGATCAAATGTTTCTCAGCCATGGCCATCTTGTTATATATTTCAAGCATTTAGAACTATATTATCCAATGTGTCCTGCTTTTATTAATTTGGTAGAATGTAATTTGATTGCAAGTTTTAGCAGGTTGGATGCCCACATATGGATTCCCACGTTGGCTTTATTACTCATTGATAATCTATAGCACTTACATTTTTATGTTAAATAATAATTGTTTCTACTTTTGACACAAGGCCAGCAAATACCCAGTACATTACTGGTACTTTATTTTATCGACCTCGTAAGGATGAAAGGCAAAGTTAACTTCGGCGGAATTTGAACTCAGACGTAACTATGCTGAAAAGCATGTCCGACCCTCTACCGATATTGCCAATTCACCGCCCTATGTTAAATAATAATGTTGATTAACAATAATTTTTTTAATAAGAATTAGTATTACTTTTTAATGATTCAAATTTGATAGTGGTGATGATGATGATGGTGGGGTGGGTGGGGTGTGACTACAAAATCTATGGGCACTGCTATCCTACTCTGATTAATTAAAAAAATACACATTTTGAAAGTGGATGTCATTTACATTCAGTCAATGAAATGAACGATTATATTATGCATCATAATACATTTGTCTAATATATTAATTATTTTACACTGCTTTCTTTTGTACTGTTAATGTTTTGTTTTCTATTGTTCCCCTTTATAACAAGCATTTTCAGCAGTATATCAGGAATTCATTATTCTTACAAAAATTATCAAGTCAGTACTTGATTTAGTTGGTTGTCTTTGCCTTAATCTCCCTTGTTAACTCATTCCAGTTAACATGTATTTGGCTTGGGAAGGCTCGTTGCTTCGTAAATCTGGTGTATTGCTTCTTAGCCTGTTATTATTTTATCAGCATATATTGGATGGAATATAGAGAAAGACTGAACTTCACCTGAATAAGGGGGTTACAGTGTTTAAGTATACCCTTCTTTATTCTGAGTTCAATTCTTGCTGAAGCAACCACACTTTTCAGTCTTATTTGACAAACTGATCATCCCACTCATCAAATTAATGTGTAAGTAGCTGAGTATTTCACAAAGACATGTACCCATAACATAATTCTTAGGCAGAATCAGCATGGCACAAAGTGACAAGACTGAACCTTTGAATTACAGGTACAATCCATCTGATAGGCTTCTACATAGTTTTTATTTACTGAATTTCACTCAAATGTTTCTGTCAACCTATGTTATGGTAAAGAAACTTGTCCTAGATGTTATATAATGTAATTGAACCTGAGATCTCATTATTGTGAAGCAAACTTCTTAACTACTCAGCCACACCTGCATTCAACAGGAAGGTAAAGATAGCATGGTATGTCTTAAGTGATTAAGGTCATAAAGATACAGACAGCTAGCTGAAAGGCCCATCAGAGGTAGTTAGTGAGATGTTGCAAGCATTACGGCAGTTGTTTTTAGCCTCATCTCAGCACAAATTTAGCAAATGTTTGATCAAAGGTGTTCCAGTTGTGACTATCCTGTCTTTTTTCTAGGCACTTTATGTGATACTTTAACGAATGTAACAATTTGACACCTTAATTAACTATACTTTCCCCAACAAAATGTGTGTTTTTGTACCTATGTATTAAAGTCATAGATATTATTCTGAGAACTTTGTAGAATGAGTGAAGCATCAGACAAAATATTCAGCAGTATTTAGTTATTCTTTGTGTTTGAAGTCAAAACACTTCTGGGGGTGGAATTAACTTGTCTTTCTATCCTTGATAAAATAAGTACCAGTCAAATACTCGTGTTGCTGTTATTGACTTTACCTCTTTACCAAAATGTATTGCTTTGTGCCTGTATTATAAATCATTGCTGCTGCTACTACCACCACCACCACCACCGTCATCATCATCATCATATAAATACCTTTTCTGTGTATTTCAGGTAATATTTGCCGTTCACCCATAGCACACGCTATTTTTGGACTTCTGGTTAAAGAGAAAAATCAGTCCAATATGGTTAGTAGTTATGTACTTTATATATTTTTATCTGAGCTGTTATAAATAATTGAATATTAGAACAAATATCTTACAGTTTCATACCTTTGCCTTTCTCTCTCTTTACAATTTAAATTCTACAAAGCTTCATGTATTTCATACAATGATCAATGATATGTAACTAGTGAACTCTGTTTAAAACAACCACCAAATATTAAAGATCAATATGACATTTTAAATGTTTTATTTAATATAGAAAAGCTTCTACAAGACTAGAACTGTAGAAGCTTTTCTATATTAAATATATATATATATATATGTACACATGTATATATACATATAAAAATGAGAAAACTCATCGCTAGAATACTCGTTAAAATTCTGTCAAATACAGCAATGGGCAAAAATGCCTGAGAGGACAGAGACCAGCAGCCAGTTGTCAACAGAGAGACAATCTACAAGGCAGATGAAATATAGAAAAGATTGAAAGAGGAGGGGAACAAGGAGAAGTGTGTTGGCTCATATAAGTGACCAGAAGAGGAAATAGAGAAAGGCGATATACAAGACAAGTTTACACACACACATACCCTTATCAGCTCAAATATACTCGCTTTGTCTCGATTAGAGACAACATTGTTTTTAACTTTATCATAGCTATGATTAGCTTTCTATTTTTGTTTTCTTTCATCCTTCTATCTGTGCTTTTTGTTTTATCACACACTCATCAAGCCAGCAAAAAGATTTATTTTTCTGTTACACAATACAGCATTTTAAAATGGTACTCTCAATTAAATCATGCGAAACCATTTTGCTGGTTTGAGAACTGATGAGGGTGAAGATGTGTGTATAAACTTGTCTTGTACATTGTCTTTCTTTATTTCCTTTTCTGGCCTCTTCTGTTACTTGTGTGTGTGTAAGTGAGACCCAGAATCCTGGCTTGTCTGGGAAATCAGTAAGCCTACTTCAGTACTGACTTGGTCTATGTAGATCCCTCCAACCAACATGCCAGTTCTACTATATAGGTAAAGGAATTATTGAGGTTTCCATTATTGTTATATAAAAAAGTATTTGCTAAAACATTGTTTCCCAAAACTCCTACTCCTTCCATAGAGATCCTTACTTATTTCTATTAAAAACAACATTATTCATAATAGAATAATAACAAATGAATTAATATAGAAAATTATGAAATAGCAGACCAAAACTCAAAGTTGTAGTAATTTAAAAAAAATATTTAATGAATAATTATCCTTGATCTGTTGAGCTGAATGTTTGTACTTAAAAATACTGATAAAATTTCATTTTTAATAACCATTAAGTGGGAAATTGATAGTGCAGCCATTGGAGATTGGCACATTGGAAATCAACCCGATGAAAGAGCCTTGAAAGTCTTGAAAGAAAATGGTTTAAATTTTAGGCATGCTGTAAGACAAGTGAGTATATGATTTGCTATATGTGTAGATAATCTTTAAAATATTTCTATTTTTGAACATTTCATTTTATTTAGCATCATTATTATTATTGTTGTCCCATTTTTACTTATTATAAGTTGGATGATTTTTCTACATAACTAATTGATACATGTCTTTTTAAAATTTTAAAAATTCTTAGTCTAAAAATGCAAAGTTCTCCAACAATCTATCCATTAGTAAAGATACAATGAACATTTAAATTAACAAACCTGTTTTCAGATATTTTCTCTAAATCATTACAAGGTGTTAATAGTTAATACTCACATCTCTGGATTACCATACATTGTTTCTGTTGATGTTTTCGAATGTTTTAGACAATTCTGTTTTAATAAGATTTATCAAAATATTTTGTATATCAATTTTTTTCTGTAAATGCAGTATGAAACTAACATTAAAATATGTATTAATATTTTTAGTACTCGTTCTAAAAATGTGATTCATTATATCTATTTCATTTTTTAAAATCCAGATTACTAAAAGTGATTTCAAAATATATGACTATATCTTTGGAATGGATGAACAAAATATGCAGTATGTATTTTTAAACTTATAAATGTTTGAAACAAAGTATAGGTATATGTTAGTGTAAATTCTTCTCTGCCACCACTATGCTTTACTACATTGTGAAATGGGAAACATAAATTTGTTTATCTTGCTGGTCCTGTCCTAATCATCACTTTTATCTAGCAGCATATATCTGTGAAACACTACCTATCCAGACTGATGAGAAATCATTGGCTCTACCTAGAGCTCAATCACAAACATGTCTACAATCTATAGCAAAGAGAAAGAGGCTCACTCTGTCAATGAAGCAAGCCCTGTCACTAATCTCCTTCTGTTTATGTGACGACACAGACCCTTTTCTTCGGGCAAGGCCACCATAACTTCACATACATAACTCCAGACATATGTTTAAGTAGCCCAACTAATATTCACCTAATACTCTAACAATATTTTTTCACAACCTTTCAAATATGGTTATTTCTCATTAATATATAAACTGACTGTGTTCATTTGCTTATTCCTCATTGATTTATATGCTAGTCAACATGGATGCAGCATACCCAAATTATGAAGGAATTCATTTTGCAATCATTAGGTCTTGGGTTCAATCCCACTGCCTGGTATATTGGGCAAATGTCAATTAACATTAGCCATGGGCTGGCTCATATATTGTGAGTGAAATTGGGTGTACATTTGTCTTTATGTCACATAACATAGCAGTTCAACAACAAAAAATTGATAAAGTATTTATCAGACTTTAATAATACTGGAGTTAATGACTTCTGTAGATTTTGTCTACCAAATTTCAGACAAACATTAGTCAACCTGCAGCTTAATAGGAGACACTTGCCTAAGGTGCCATGCAGTAAAAGTGAACCTGAACCTGAAACCATGTAGATGCAAAACACACTCATTAACCACATATCATGGCGTGAGTTGGATAGCTTGTCATAGTCTGATTCGGCTCTATGGAATTGCTGTCTTGACAGGCCAGAATGAGTGAGCGCATTTTATCTTTGCATCAATACCAGAAAGAATGTCATGTCTTTGGTTTGACTAAAGTGTCCTCATGACCTTATGTTGTTTCTGCTCATTTGCCTAACATTATACCCCCCCCCCCCCGCGCCAGGGATAGTTGCCTAGTCCTCATTACTCTATGGTGTCTCCATCCACTCAAAGCAACATGACCAAGAGCGTAAATAGAAAAGAGTAATAAAATTATGTAACTTCATCTTTGTGTTCTTCTATCATTGTTTTATACATACATGCATGCATACATCATCATCATCATCATCATTTTACGTCCGCTTTTCCCTGCTTGCAAGGGTGGGACGGGAACTGATATATACATTAAAATGATATGTTCATTTTAATTTTAATTTTAATTTTATATTTTTTCAGAGATTTGTCTACCCTTTGTGGCAGTAACAAACAAAAAGCAAAACTAGAACTTTTAGGAAAGTGGGATCCTCAGAAAGTCCTCATTATTCCAGATCCATATTTTGTAAGATTTTCTGTTTATTTGTTTTTTCTATCATTTTATATAATTGCTTGAAGTAGTTCTCATAGTAGTTCTGTTTGTGATTTCTAAATCATTTTCAGAAGAATACAATCAAGTAGATTCCTATTGTCTATTACAAATAACACAAATCTTATTGATAACTTTTGTTTCATTTTTCAGGATACACAAGCTGAGTTTTATCCTGTTTATGACCAGTGTTACCGTTGCTGTAAAGCATTTTTAGATTCTTTTAATTAACTCTGAATAAACTGTCTCGATTCTTCAAGTTCTTTCGAAATAAAAATGGACAAACAAGCTTCAAATTGCCTAAGATTATATAAAAAAAAAATACTCGAATTAATTTTTAAAATATTAAAATATTCAATAATATAATAATAATAATAAAAGCATTTATAAATTTTCATTATTGGTTTCTTTTTATTATATGCAAAGCTGACTTTACATCAATGTCCGAAAAGAATGCCCAATTTTTAACTCTTTCAATGGTCAGAAAGGTAATGAATCATAAAATTACAAGCAAATGAAATAGACAAAATGTTAGGTTAAATTCTATAAGAATGTTAGTACATTAGTACTGAAGACCTGTCCAATCGATACCAGCATAAAATAATTGACAGATGGTGATGCTAACTGACTCCATGGTATTTGTAGTGTAAAAAAAGATAAATAGCTTCAATTGGGAATTTAGGTTACAAATATCTTAATAGTAATATAAGGAATTTTAGTAAATCCTTTCAAATTCTTTACTAATTAATTCAAATACAGAGTATTTTATTAGAAATATAGTAATGAAAGGGTTGAACCTACAAAAATCAAAAGCAAAATTCTGTTTGGCATTGCATATCTAGGAACATGTCCTGCCCTTTTTTTTAAGGAGACAGAGAGGCATGTGATTTAAAGTAGATTTGGTTGCTTTTCCAAATAGTTTTAGCAACTTTGTAGAAGCTTCTGCACTGGTTCTCCTATGATGTAGTTATCTGTTAAGGTATTCATACAGATAATAATAATCTTCCGTGACTATCACATTAAATGCTTTTACCCTTTTCTTGTTCATGAAAAATAATGAACATGAAACAAATTGTTTACAGTTAAGATTTCAACAAATAAAAATGCCATTAAGAAAGTGGTGAAAGATGAACTCATCATCATCAGTTTTACATTGATTTTTCCATGCTGGCATGGGTTGGATGGAACTTGCTGAGCCAGAATTCAAGAGTTAGATTGCTTCTTAGATGTGATTAGAATTATGATAGAAGACAAGACAAACTTGGACAGAAGGAAAAAGGAAAACTTGATTCTGGTGGAATTTTAATTCTGAACAAAGAAGAGATACAAAATACTTTAAACCAGTAATGTAATTTCTCACTAAAAGTCACTTTCACACACTTTCATGAGATGAGAGACAAGCTGGAAGATTTGCTACAGAGCTAAATGATTAACTTGAATCTGGTCTTTGGCTCTATGCTATATGTGCTAAATCAATACTTTTCATCTGTCAATATGTGATAAACCCATACTTTACTATGTGATAAACATGTTCTTTTCATCAGTCAATGTTATAAACATATTCTTTTCATCTGCCAGTGTTATAAACGAATTAGTTTCATCTGTCAATATGTGATAAAACTATTGTTTTAGTCAGACAATATGTGATAAATCCATTCTTTTCATGTCAATATGTGATAAATCCATACTTAACACCTGTCTATGTGATATGTTCTTTTCACCTGTCAATGTAATAAAGCCATTCATTTCACCTGCCTATATGTGATAAAACTATTGTTTTCATCTCTCAATGTAATAAAGCCATTCCTCTCATCTGTTAATATGTGATAAACCCATTCTTTTCATCTGTCAAAAGTTTTATGTTGTAAGCAATGAATGCACTGTATCACCAATAAGTGCAACATTTACTTGAAGTGCAGGCTTCTAAACATTTTATGATTGAGGGATATTAGAAAACTGTCAATAATTAGTGTTATAGGGAGGTGAAATCCTAGCAATTGAAATTCATTAGTCAGATTGAGTTCCTAGTAGCAGATCGAGATTAACCATTAAGCAAAATAAGCACATGCTTAGGACATCAAGAGAAGAGAACACCATTTTATTCAAATTAAATATATTTGTTATTCCCTCCAAAATATTTTAGCAGACATCATATAAGATGGTGGGGGTATCATACTATTCTAAGTGCTTAGGGTTTCAAAAGGTTTTTAGCAAACTTTATATGGGGGAGGGGGACACACACCACATTCTTGTAAATGCTTAGGGTTTCAAAAGGACTTAATATGACACTGCCTAGTCGGATCCACTTCATTTATTTCATTACTGAGGGGTTTATGATAGGTGCGGTATAGGTGAAATTTTCTTTGGCAAAGGAAAATCTGTTAGGTATTAGGAAATGAATAAATGACTATACAAAGAAACCTTACGCTTTTTGTTATGCAGAAGCAAAAAAAAAAAAGTTTTATCTAAATCTGTGTAAATGAAAAAGAAAGCAGAAAAGTCATAATTAATAAAATATAATAACAATCTTGCAAATTGCAAACAGGTCCAAATATGAAATAATGCTGCGTAAATCGGGATATGGGTGGGGTTAAATATATTAAGAGTTATCCCCCTTGAATTAAACAAGTTAAATATTGACTAATGTACACCAATTCGAATAATATAAGTTTTTCGCAAATTATAAGAAAAGAAAAGTTACATTTATTCTTTTGTGATAATTAAGTGCTTCAAATAAATTTAAATTATAAAACTGATCCATTAATGAATCCTAGATTCGAAGCAAAAGGATATTATCTCAACACTCTTATGCTATCGTGTCACTTAAGGAAAATTGAATATGGCGTTAAGTTCAGGAAACAGGTGATGAGTATCGAAGATGGGACATGAAAACAATTATCCGATGCTTCAGTCATCGACGAAGCAACTTTTGTTTTCCAAGATAAACTCGGATAGCATGACTCAAACATTTCTGGCTTGTGTGTTTCTGGCAGGCGTCGTTTCCGCCGTCCTAATTGTATTTGTGTCTTCTTTCTTTGGCTACCTACCTCACAGTTTGTTAAACATTAAAAAGGAACTCAGAAAAACTACTAATAGTAATTTACATTTCGGAACATCGATGATATGGCGAGGGCGACAAAAAACAGCTACCAACCTAGGTAATGAATTATTTGTTTTTTGGTCTTTCATCGTTTTGACACATTGAGAACTCTTCTCGTATGACAGAAATGACATTTTGTTTGCTATGACATAAAATGATAAAACGAAAAGACTCACTTCAGATTATGTATGTCATTTAAATCCGTTTCGCTGTTATTTAACTAATACACAATAAACGAAAGAAATTAAAACATACACACACGCACACACAATAGTTTCTATTAGGGATTTAATGTATAAAAAAATTTGACAGGCTTCACAAATATTATTTTATACATATTTCATATAGAAAAATGGATTATATGTAGCTAGGTGTACTATATAAATATTAGAATGGGTGTTAAAAATACAACACTTAAAACATTAACTTAATGAGCACTCAATACGTCTAAGTAGACCATTTATTTCAATGTATACAATATGTATGTATATTATCTTTCACTGGTCTCACTCATCAAAATGTTGCCATGAGGAGACATTGCCTTGATTTAGATGATGTTATTGAGACCCCAGTACTTTTTTTTAAAGTCAGGTGCTTATTTTAGTGATACTTTTTGTCGAACTGCTAAGTTACGGGACATAAACATGGACGGACAGATGCACACAGATATATATATATATACACACACACGACGGGCTTCTGCAATATCCGTCTACCAAAATTCCCTCACAAGGGGTTCTCGGAGAAGACACTTGCCCGTCGCTCCACACAACTGGACGAACCCAGAATTACATGATTGCGAAGCGAACTCCTTAACCACACAGGCTGATATGGAATGTAAATGATGATATATTACTAGTTTTACGAATCGCTATGGTGTGTAACCGAATGTATGATGGCACATGTAAACAATCTAATTTTTGTCACCAAAAAGACTTTTGTTTACATTCATCCTCCATAACACACCATAGCGATGTCTGTTTGTTGTACAATTGACAGTTTATCCAACATATATAAAACCTTTGGTTCTACACATCTTCTTGTGTATGAGGTAGCCTAGATTGTCATTCTCCTGATCGAGATTAGTGATCAGTTTCCAGGGCCCATCGCGAGGAGGTCGTCGAACTTGGGCTTCGATTAAAATAACACGCATATGCATATATATATATACACAGGATGTCCCCAAAAAATGTATACCCACTGCAACAGCATTCTAATAACATGAATGGTTATCAAATTGTGTATACATTTTTTTTGGGGGGGGGGGGGGACACTATATATGTGTGTGTATGTACGTTTATATATATATATATTTATATATATAGGCGCATTGCTTAGTGGTTAGAGTGTCAATCTTACAATCTTGAGGTTGTGAGTACGATTCCCGGTCTGTGTGTTGTGTCTTTGAGCAAGACACTTTATTTCACGTAGCTCCAGTTCACTCAGTTGTATAAATGAGTTGCGACGTCACTGGTGTCAAGCTGTATCGGTGACATTGAGAGGGGAGATTGGTATGTATGGGCGACTGCTGGTCTTCCACAAACAACCTTGCCCAGACTTATGTCTCAGAGGGGAAATTCCCATGGTCGTCTGCAAGTCTTTATCCTTTTTATGTATATAATATGGTGCCACAACCCTTTCATAACCAGATCACCCAGTTCCACACTGTAAAGGTGGTTGTGTTAGAAAGGGCATCCAGCTGTAAAAAACTGCCAAAATGCAGTTCCATTTGAGCAAGGTACAGCATAGCCAACTGGCGAGGCTTGCCTCAGACCCATGCGAGCATGTAAAATAAGTTAAACGCTGAGACCAGAGAGACCACAAATCATGGGAGTTCTCAATACATGGGAGTACTCAATACATGGGGATATGCAGAGTGGGTATAGAGGAAGGTATAAATACAACTGTGACTCCAAGTGGTTTCTGCTTGTGCTCAGCTGGCCTTTTCTGTACTGGGATTAAGAACATTTTTTTCTCTTTGGAATTTGCATGGTTTGAAGAATTAGGTTACTAACTGGCTTGATATAACTATGGTCAAAATTGTTGTTTAGATAAGCTGACGTGGAGGGGTGGGTCTAGAACTTGGCGTGCTGAACACAAGCTGAAACCGTTTGGTGCCACAGTTGGCTTTTGATTTATTTACCATATTGATTGATTTTTTTCAATGATTGATTACATAGATTGATTTTTAGCCACACTCTCCAAGTATGAAATAGTGCTATAAGGTTTCACTTATGATTCCACCTATGTACATTTTCTTCTATAGAATATGTATTTGGTATTTATACAATATACTGTGTTTCTTGTTCGATATATGGCTCTTTCTCTCTCTGTATATACATATATCTTTTCATATGGCTAATCACAAACTTTCTGCCTTGCCCGCTAGCCACGTGATAGTTCTTAGCCATTTTGAATTCATTTCTGGCGGGGATCATGGTAGAAGTAACTTAGTCTAGTCTGGGGTATCGCCTGATGACTTCCAATCCTCGTGGATTTATTCAAGACTGAGTATATCCAAAAAGCGGAACGAAACCACCGGTTGGTAGAGACTAATAGAATTTTGGTAATATTTATGTGCATTTTTTCTTCAAACTTCTATTTTGTACCTAATTCTATTTGTCTAGTCAATTTCTACAGGCTAAAAGAAATAATTAGATATGTGCGGAAAATGATCTGTATCATTTGTCTATTATTTCTTCATAGTTACATTTTTAACTTATAGCCTCATTTAAATGATTTTTTATGTGGTTGATTTATACTGATTAGGAGAAGAAATACTGTATATAGTTTATCTAATGGTTCTTTAGACTTACATTTATATATATATATATCATCATCATTTTACGTCCGCTTTTCCCTGCTTGCAAGGGTGGGATGGGAACTGATTCTGGCTTGATTTCTACAGCTGGATGCCCTTCCTAACACCAACCTCATTTACAGTGAGTGCTGGGTGCTTTTTTTCCATGGCACCTCCACAACCACTTTGCAGTGGAATGATATGGACCCCAGTCCTATCATCTCATTTCTACAGCTGAGTAAACTGGAGCAATGTGAAATAAAGTGTCTTGCTCAAGGAAATAACACATCACCTGGTCTGAGAATTGAACTCACAACCTTTCGATTGCAAGGCCAATGCTCTAACCACTAAGCCATGTGCCTCTCTCTCTCCCTCTCTCTCTCTCTATATATATATGATTGCAAGAAAAATGCATCTGTAGGCAGTATGCCAGTTGAGCACTCAATGCTTGCGCAGAGCAGAGTATAATACTATAAGAATAAAGGAACAAGGATTCAGTGTTGCATCATAACATATTACATGTTTCGCTATAGATCAGCTCGAGGAATGACCTAGTATTGATCGAACCTGACTCTGTAATCGAAAGGTCATCAGATATGTTTCCTATGTGATCTCGTCTCCGATTCTATTGATCTTTCAATTACAGAGCCAGGTTCGATCAATAATAGGTCATTCCTCAAGCTGATCGATTGTGAAACATATGTAATCATTTTCATTTTTTTCATTTCATTTTACGTCCACTTTTCCCTGCTTGCAAGGGTGGGACGGGAACTGATTCTGGCTTGATTTCTACAGCTGGATGCCCTTCCTAACACCAACCTCATTTACAGTGAGTGCTGGGTGCTTTTTTTCTGTGGCGCCTTCACGACCACTTTGCAGTGGAATGATAGGGACCCCAGTCCCTATCATCTCATTCTACAGCTGAGTAAACTGGAGCAATGTGAAATAAAGTGTCTTGCTCAAGGAAACAACACATCACCTGGTCTGAGGATTGAACTCACAACCTTTCGATTGCAAGGCCAATGCTCTAACCACTAAGCCATGTGCCTCCATCTAATATGTAATATGTTATAAAATATGTTATGTTGCAACACTGAATCCTTGTTCCTTTATTCTTATAGTATATATATATGGTAATTGAGAGGAAGATCTTCAGTGATATAAACCTTTTCCAGTCACAGGAAAGGTCCATAGAAGTGGTTGATAGCTTCTGCTATCTAGGTGACTTAATTAGCAGTGGAGAAGGGTGTTCTGAGAGAATAATGACTAGAATATGGATAGGATGGAAAAAGTTTGGAGAACTACTCTGTTTTGACCATAAATGTTTTCTCCCTATGTATAAAAGGAGGATTTTATGATGCCTGTGTTCAAAGTTGGATGCTGTATTGTCGTAAAACATGGGCTGTGACTGTAGAGGACATGCATAAACTGAAGAGAAATGAAGCAACCATGCTTAGTTGGACATGCAATGTAAGTGTGAGAGAAAGACAGAGCTTGGACAAGTTGAGGGAGAAGCTGGGTTTAAGAGGAACCTGAGGTGGTGTGTAGGAGGGAAGACTGCATTTGTATGGACATGTGATATGCA
Source organism: Eledone cirrhosa (assembly GCA_964016885.1). Taxonomy (NCBI): domain Eukaryota; kingdom Metazoa; phylum Mollusca; class Cephalopoda; order Octopoda; family Eledonidae; genus Eledone; species Eledone cirrhosa. Next base: position 357,143,088 of record OZ024740.1, read on the forward strand.
TGAATGGTGATCGTTGGGTGAAGAAATGCCATAAAATCCCATGGAAGGAAAGTGCAGTAGGGGTAGCCCAAGAAAGACCTGGGCAGAGGTGGTGTGAGATGATGGAGATGATAAAGGAATGCAATAAGTGGAGAGATACAGTGATGAGAAGGATCTGTCCAATTCATGCAAGTGTGGAAAAACGGATGTAAAAACGATGATGATGATCATTATATATGCACATATGTATATATATATGCATATGTATTTGTGTATATATAGGTATATATATAATTTCAATTGCGCAGAGGGTTCTATAGAAATAGTGGACATCTTCCGTTACCTGGGTGACAAAATCAGCAGTGTTAGAGGGTGCTCTGAAAGTACAGTAGCTAGAGTCAGAACTGGATGGAAAAAGTTCAGAGAGCTTATACCACTATTAGCCACTAAAGGGTTCTCCCTAAAAACGAAAGGCAGGTTGTATGATGCCTGCATACGGACAGCAATGTTGCATGGCAGTGAGACCTGGGCATTGTGTGCAGAGGATATACGCAGACTAGAGAGGAACGAAGCTTGCATGCTCCGCTGGATGTGTAATAGTAATATACGTGAACGGCAAAGCATAAACGAACTAAGGAAAAAATTAAAAATAAGAGGGATCAGATGTTGTTTACTCGAGAGAAGGCTACGTTGGTATGGTCACGTGATGCGCATGAAAGACGACAGCTGTATAAAAAAGTGCAGGGCAATAAAGATAGACGGTAGCCACGGAGGAGGCAGACCCAGAAAAACCTGGGACGAGCTGATAAATTCTGACCTCACACACTTACACCTCTCCAAGACAATGTCACTGGACCGAGACCTTTGGTGGTACTCAGTAATAGAGAAGACCCGCCTTACCTAAATACAAAGTAAAACCTACTACAGTCAGTAGGCATCTCTAACAGAATACACCCCCGTCCCACCACCCCCACCCCATCCACACCGCCCCTTTCAATGTAAAGTTATGTTGGTGTCACAACATCCAGGCCGAAACAAATGAGATCGTGTAGGTGTCACGACAAAAAAACACACAGTCCACGCTGTAATGTGGCCATGTAGGCAACACGGTAAAAACCTCCCAGACCCACACTGTAAATGTGGTTGGTGTTAGGAAGGGCATCCAGCTGTAGAAACCCGTCAGACAGTCTTATGCGAGCAATGACAATCACTCTTGCCTCAAGTGGGAAAACTCCCGTCCAAACCCATGCAAGCGTGGAACATGGACGTTAAACGATGATGATGATAATGAAAATATATATATGTGTGTGTATATATCATCATCATCATCATCACCATTTTATGTCTATTCTTCCACGCTAGCATGGGTTAGACGAGTTGTACTGTTGTGGGAAAAGCTAGGTCAGGAGACCATGCCTTGCTTATACAGAACTGATTTTGGCTTGGTTACTACAGCTGGATGCCCTTCCTAATGCCAACCTCATTTACTGAGTACTGGGTGCTTTTTGTTGTGATGCCTGCATGACCACTTTACAGTGTGGTCTGGGTGCCTTTTGTCATGATACTTACATGACCAACATACAGTAGGAGGGTGGGGTGACACATGCTGTATATATGCTTCAGCTTCGACTGTGCCCATGGGAAGTCGAGTCTTCTGTGTGTATTTAAGGGACAGTAACATCTCTTCAAAACAAAATTCTAGCAGATTTGAAGAAATTATTTCATATTTTACTGGTTTCATTCATTAGACTATGGCCATGCTGGGGCACCGCTTTGAAAGGATGTTGTCAATCATATTGACCCCAGTATTTATATTTTCAAGTGTGGTACTTATTTGGTTGATTTATTTTTGTCAAATTTGAATTTTGAATTCCATTGACACTGAAGCACTTCACAAATCATTACTCTGAATTTCATGTTACCAATCTTTGGGAAAGGAATTGATAATTTGGGAAACTTTTCAATTTTGATAAAATCATATGTATGATGCCACAAGAGACAAAGAAAAAATTGATTCTAAATATTGTCTCTTCAAAAATTGTAATATGCAGTAAGGTTATTGCTGGTGTGCTAAAGGACAATATATATATATATATATATATATATATATTCAATATATATATATATATTCAATATATATATATATATTCAATATATATATGAAATGAATATATATATATATATTGAATATATATATATGAAATGAATATATATATATATACACACACACAATAGAATGCTATTGAAGTGTGTATACATTTTTTTAGACACCTTGTATAGAGAAAAAAAGAGAGAGAGGCATTACCAAATGAAGCATTGATCTTACTGTTTTCATCTAACAAGAACTTTTGAAACAATTTATAACAAGTTAGTTTCACTTGTTAGTTTGAGAGCAGCTTATTTATTGACTAAGAAAAGAAATCTATTTACAAACATTGGATTAATTAAATCTTGTAAGATAGCGACAGCTGAAGAAGTTTGTCCAAAAAAAGAAAACATTTTTATTCAAGAATATTGGTTATTCTGTAAAAGCATTAGACATAGACCACATCATGTGCTAATTAACCTATAAATACAAGATTTTCTATGAGTTTTCTTTGCTTGTTAATGATTTGACAGAAGTGTCCAACAATTAGGAAATTAATTCTAACATTGAAGTTACAGAAGAACTAACTCCAGTAAATAGCATGCATGGAAAAACGTACTTGTAAAGACATTTTTAAAGAGGTGAAGAAAACTGTGACTAAGTACAATTTGGTTTGGAAATATCTAAAACGTATCACAGCTACAAAAATATTTGTGGTGTAGGGAAAAAGTTTCTTTGAACAAGTCTACAAAACAGTACGGGGGGTACAAAATCTATAGTGTTTTAATGCATCATTCACCAGCAAACACTTTATGGAAAACATATATGTTGTAGAATAGAACCAATCATATCAGCAGTGAAGATGACTCAAGAATGGATAAGTTACAATCTCCATGATCACATCACTCCAAACATATGGCTACCTAGTTCTTTAGACCTGAATCTGTTGGACTATTACATATGGGGCATAGTCAAAAAGAAAGTCAATCAATGCCCCCATTACACTTTAAAAATCTCTGAAGTCCACCATAACTAGCTCAATGTCCAAAATAGATGAAGACCATATGATTCAGGAAGCAATCATTGATACTAATGGTGAATTCATTGAGTAGATGCATCAAGAAGAGTTTCAAGATTATTCATGCCAATTTTTACTAAAATAAAGCTCTTCTTTCATAACTTATGAATCTTTTACTAAATTTATGACTGTTTATTGCTTCAACTTTCCAGCACTATTCATTATGATTGAATCATTACTATTAATTATATTAATTGTTTCTACTTTAGGCACAAGGCCAGCAATTACCAGTGCATTACTGGTACTTTATTTTATCGACCCCGTAAGGATGAAATTAATTATATTAATGATACTATATCATTCTGAGAATAATGATACTATAGTGCCAGAAAAAATACCTTACTGGTACTTTATTTTATCGACCCCGTAAGGATGAAATTAATTATATTAATGATACTATATCATTCTGAGAATAATGATACTATAGTGCCAGAAAAAATACCACTTGGTATCGACCCCGTAAGGATGAAATTAATTATATTAATGATACTATATCATTCTGAGAATAATGATACTATAGTGCCAGAAAAAATACCACTTGGTATTAAGTTGTACTCTTTCATATTATGGCAACAACTCCTACTGAGGTCAATTAGGCTTTTCATCATTTTACAGATTGATAAATAACAGTGAATTATTGGTATCAATATAATCCATCCCCTGAAACTTTTGGTTGTATGTTGTTATTGTTATTGATCGTTTACTGAACTGTTTTGTTAAATGCAAAGCACATAAATGATTTAGAGTGTTTATATATATCCATACGCACACACACAATCTTCCCATTCTTTCTTATTTAACTCGAGATGGATATTGACTGACACAGCCCACACTGTATAGTGGTCATGTAGGTATCATGACAAACAGCACCCAGCCCACACTGTAAAGAGGTCAATTAGGCATCACACAAAAAGCACCCTGTACTCACTGTAAATGAGGTTGGCATTAGGATGGGCATCCAGCTGTAGCAACTAAGCCAAAATCAGTTCTGTACAAGCAAAACATGGTCACCTGACCTAGCATCGCCCACAACAAGACAACTCGTCTAGCCCATGCTAGTGTCGAAAATAGATGTAAAACGGTGATGATGATGTCACCTTGCATAATTGTATTTACATGCAAAAGAAGCACAACTATATTATAATGGTGAAATAACTGATATTTTTATCTACAGTAGTGAGATAACTTACTATATGATATATTTGATGAAAGCATTCATGGAAAATATTCATATATTCCATCTAATACATTTCGACTTTGGTTAAAAGATACTATTGATTTATTTGACATATCTGAGAAATGTATTGTCATAAATCAGAGACAACATCAGTGCATAATTATTATGTTACAAATAAATATATAGCTCACTCTTGCCACATCACTCAAGCACACCAACATCACTTATCTACCAGAACATACTTACTTCCCCTCCCTCCAGCCTTTGAGAGTCCTCTGCAGTCAAGGTCTAAGACTCATCAACATGCATGCAAGTATCAGACAGTATCACAGTCTTCTCCCCATCCATGCTTGTTAGCAAAAATACTAGCTCTCTAACTTCCTCCAGTCTTTTTTACTCTGGCTACCACACTTTCAGAGCATCCTCCCACCTTCCTCCACTACAGACTGGTCACTCACGCAACAAAAGTCTTTAACAACTTCTGGGAGCCTCTTGGGCAATTGAGTGAATCTTGAAGCAAAAAGTGTTTGATAATATCTAAAACTAACTAGTTATATTTTAACTGAAATATGGCAACTGAAATGTGGCAACTGAAAGATAATGTATGTTAGCGAAGGAATATTCAGAGTTGAAAGGTCAAGGAATTTATCCTGCTATCATCATATTTCTAATTAGTGAGTGGCATTTTACATATCATGTTTTATATGCTTGTTAGTAATTAGTGATATAAAGACATTAAGCTCCCTATCCATTTAGCTGTATATACTTTTGTTTGCTGACAAAAGTTCCTTGTCTCTGAAGTTAAAATACAACTAATAGTGTAGTGGGTATGTTTTGGAAGCTCCTGCAATATTGAGGTAACAAAATTGCATGAGGAAGGGGAGAGGTGAGATTGAGTACAAAAAAGGAAAGATGGAAGAAAAGCAAGAAATGAGATTATGTTTCCTTGGTAATATTTAATTATTCCAATATGTTTTGGATATACTATCCATTATCAAAGGATCTGTTGAGAACTTCAGAGAATATCTGAGAGGACATTTTTGGCCCCTATGTGGCTTTTGTTAAAGTTATGACTGATTGAGTTCTGCACACATGCTTAACATGCATGTGGCATTCATTTGGGTCTATCCTGATTGCAGTGGCTGGTGGCTTTATCAGGTAGGTATTATCTGTACTTGTTGGGGTGGTGGTGTAGCCAGTAGGTTGTCTGACCATTTCAGTGAAGGCTAGCAATATGGCTGTTACTTTTACATATCATCTTAGCAACATGAGTTATATACTCATTACTTCCATAACCTTAACCTCTTCAACTGCTTGGGATAAATGTTGAGGTTACTTAGTTTTATTTTACAATTTAGGCTTTGTGAAGAAAGCAACATATTAAAATGTAATGAAAATAAGACTGGCACAGCTCATTTACATAATGCTACAAAATATCATCATTGTCATGCTAGCATGGACCGTGCATGTTATCATGGTCCTTGACAAGATGGGGCGGATAACCATAATTTCCATATTTTGGTATAGTTCCCTATTGTGAGATGGCCTTCCTAACTTCAACCACTTTGTAGAGTGTACTGAATGCATTTTTGTCATGACACCAGCACTAGAGAGGTTGTCATATACTTGGCAAAACTGAAGAGTCCTCTCTACCATATATTGTGTCTATTCATTTGTCAACCACTTTATAGGAGTCACAGAGTGCCTCCCTCCCATTGTCACATAAACAGACCTCCTGTAGGGTTAAAAGTGACATCTCCACCCCATGCAGTCTTTAATCATTCACCACATATACTTTTAATGTTGAAGTATTTGTACAGGTGGGTGTGTCTTTTCTAGCATGGTTGGGTTGTGAGTTATCACAATTTTGTGACATCTCCTTTGTGAGACATATTCATATGAATCTGTATATTTATTATTTATTCTTAACCAATGCTGTATTGGTAATTGTTGCTATGCTATCCATTTCTATCATTAGGTGAATAAGCTGTGTCAGTTACAAGTTTTGTTTACAATTTAAGACTATTGATACCAACCCATATGAAAATACCTTGATTTTGATGTACATTAATGCTCACACTCATATCAAAACCTTCCATCATAATTTTATTTAAGAAATTTCTAAGTAATGTTTCAAGCATCAGCTCACTGATGAAAAAAAATTATGTCATTAAATTCTTCAAATTTTCAAAATTGACTGTTACACAGGTAGTGTATTTCATTAGAAATACAGTAACAAAAGAGTTAATACCTAATGTTCTACTATTCCCAGCAATTTGAGAGTGAGAAATTAATGACTGCTAACAAACTGTTAATGAAACCAATCAGTTCAATCTATATTTCAAATTGTCAAAATGGCCTTCATCAGTCTCATTTCCCTGCAAAACTAAATACTAGTGGATATGACTATATATTAATGTATCCATAGTCCACACTGTATTTGTACTCTAGTAAACAAACTATGCTCATCATTTCAATATCCACTGAAAACCACATCTATTAAAGTGTTTGAATTTAAATATAAACTTTGGACTGAAATCTCATTACAACATACCAAATAATATTAGATTTCAGTAGTTAAATATTTGTCTTTTAAGTTGAAAGGTAGTTATGTCACTAAACCTCTCATAAGTATTAATTATTCTGATAATTAAAACAAAAGAATTATATTGTTGTAAGAGATATGCTAATGAAAGAGTGTTCCTCACTGCTCTTCTGCGAACCTGAAAAGGTAATTGACACCATCTCTCTTCAGATACAATAAAAAAAACACTTATGCCAGGAACATTATTCCATCACTCTAAATATAGATTACTACAGTATTTCCAATTGATTTTAAGTGAGGATATCAGTTCAAAGTGAGATTAGGGATTTCAAAATGAGAATTTATGATTAAAGGTGAGAATAGCTATTTCAAAATTAGATTAACACAAAAAAATTGTGACTATAATATTTTGAGGGGCAGACAACATAAAATAAAATCGTAAACTCATTTGTAATGTCAATAATGTGAACTTGCTTGGATAATTATAGGTTTTATCAACCTAGTAATGCTTTCTAAAAAGAAAACTCCTCATCTGGCTGCAATATTTTCAGGTGTAAGTACAGCAATGGCACCAATCCACAATCTAAGAGCTAACTGAGCAACATTAGGCACTTGTGTATACTTTGTACAATTTTCTCTTGTTGCCGTTTGTCTAGGTATTACAATAAAACACTGTTCAAAGAATAAGCACTTAAATGATTAGGTGCTGCACTGTTCCTAAAAAATACATTCGTGCAAACATTTTAGAAGACACACTTCATCAGATTTTATCAATGCTAGAAAAATGAGTTATTACAATTGTAATTTAAAAAGAGCAGTCTTTCCTTTTGTTTTATTTATATATTCTCCTACTGGTATAGTCTTTCCTAATCCACAAGAAGATACATTATGTATTCTTAGCTAAGTAGATCAAGTAAATTTACTTTTATTTAACATGAGCTCACTATGATATCGCTATTCCCACTTTGATATAAAATGTGTCCACTTTGAAAATGTTATTCTCATTTCAAAATGATATTTCCTCACTTTAAAGAGATAAGAGCAATCAGCTGGTAGTGGAGAAAGAAAAATATTTTTTCCAACAAAGTATATCTAAATTTTCAAAAACCATTCCAGTGATGTTGATCGACAAAATTATTATAAAATGATTTAAAAACCTTAAATAATCCCTAATAAATTAGTAAATTAGTATTTGCTATTCTGTATTTAATATGGAATAGTGGTTCTTCACCTTTTTTGGTCTGTGTTCTCATCATTAAAGCTACAGTAAGCAGTATGTTGTTCTCCCTGATGCAACACTTTATCTATCCACAGTGTGACTGTTGACTAGATAGACAGAGTTTGAGTCTAATTATCAGATTTATAATTTCTGGTCTTGTTTTGCAATAAAATTATTTTACCCTATTTAAATTATCAGGTTGAAACACAACAAAATAAACAAATACATTTGATAGTAAATATTTTTGAAGTATCTGTTGTAAAATATGCATTGTCCTGTACTAATAGTGACAAGTTTTTTTAATTTATTATAGAAGTGAAAAAAGAAGCTTTAACAGCTTTGAATATTGCTATGGATATGTATGCTCAAGGAAAGAATGAGAAGGCCCTAAAATTGTTTCAGCATGCTATTGCTTTGGATCCTCAGCATGCTGATATCCTGAATGAATATGGAGAGTTCATAGAAAAATACGAAAAAGATGTTATTCTTGCCAATCACCTCTACCGCAAAGTAAGCCATTTCATTTATTTAAGAAGCATTTTACAGGTCTTTTTTTTTTTCTTATTAACATTAATTACAACTGTTGTAAGTTTTTTATCAATATTATTCTTTCTTTTCATTTTAGGCTTTGGTAATGAGACCCACTCACACGAAAGCTGTGATAAACTGTGAGAGAACAATGCCAATTGTTGAAGAAATTGATCAGATTCGTTTCAACAGGATCGACAAAAAACGAGATAGATTGTATAAAATTCCATCCAACCATCCTGGTGTAAGACGTGCAAAAAAAGAAACTTACTATCTTCATATTTATCATACAAATGCAATAGAAGGAAATACACTCACTCTTGAACAGACTCGAGCAATTATTGAGACACGAATGGCAATAGGAGGCAAAAGTCTGCTGGAACAGAATGAAGTTATTGGTATTGATGCAGCTTTAGGATTTATGAACAATAGCTTGTTAGGAAAAGTCGGAAATTTAAATCTAGATGACATTCTAGAGATTCACAAACGAGTCCTTGGCTATGTAGATCCTACAGAAGGTGGTCGTCTTCGACGCTCACAAGTCTACGTTGGTCATTTTAAGCCTCCTGCTTCAAAAGATTTACCAGAACTTATGAAAGAATTTATTTTGTGGTTAAACTCTGAAGAAGCTTCCAAAATACACCCAATTGAATATGCAGCTCTTGCTCACTATAAATTAGTCACTATTCATCCATTTTATGATGGTAATGGCAGGACATCCAGGCTGCTCATGAATCTCATACTCATGCAAGCTGGCTTTCCTCCGGTCTCTATTAAAGTAGAAGATCGTTTTCGCTATTATGAAACATTAGAGATGGCCAATGAAGGTGATATTCGACCATTTATGCGTTTCATTGCAGAATGTACTGAAAGAACTATAGATGAGTTTTTATTAGCTGCAGTTGAACATTCATCAAATGATACTCTATCTCTAGCAACTATACCAGAAGTTTCTGAGAGTGACCAAAGAAGAGTTGTCATAAACAGCTATCCCTAATCTATCAACAGTATCCTAGTTTATTTTTAGTTTTTCATGTTGCTTCTCTCATCTTCTGCATATGTTTTATAATGTATTATTATGAGAAGTACATTGACATTTTAATAATTGTTCAAAAGAGAACAAGGAAAGCAGTGTGTGAGTGTGTGTGTGTGCATTCAATGCTCTGTTTATTGTGTGTGATTGGTTTTAAGTTATAGAATACATGAGTAAGTGTACATATTGATTATTTGTAAATATATGATACATGTAATAATTCAAAGTTCTGCTCTATTGTATATATTTATGTGTGTGTGAGTATTCATTTATTGATTAGTCATTGGACTAAGCTAGGCCATTGTCTTCAAGGATTTAGTTGACCACAGCAACCCCAATACTTGTTTCAGTCTGGTACTTATTTCATTGCTCTCTATCTCTATATATATATAGGATCACTAAGTTACCTTTATGACACCATACCAATTTTATACTAATTTTTAAAAACATAAACAGACACACACTTACATATGCATATATCATGCTGTATTGAAAGTTCTGTACAATTTTTTGCAATGACAAATAAAACAAAATAGTCACCATTGTTTTCAAGACATAGTCATCTGATCTGGCTTGTCTCACAACGGGACAATTTGTTTAACCCATGCTAGCTTGGTAAAATGGAGGATAAACAGTGATGATGATGATGATGATTATCACATCTGTCAACAAGCTTTTGGTGTCACGTGTATAAAATTCTTCAGATTTTGAGTTGAAGTAAGAGACTAACTCATTTTCAACCTCTCCTTTTGAAGGTTGTCAAAATCCATCATGGCTTTGCAAACTTCTAAACAAATGTTAATTGGAAGGTGCAAGGTCTGAGGAATATGGTGAATGAAGCATTTTTTTCCCAGCCAAGTTCTTTCAGAAGATTTTGGGTCCTTCATGCATTATGGGGTCGTGTGTTATTTATCATAGTGAAGGACGATCCTTTTTCTGTTTGGTAAAGATGGACGTTTTGTGTCCAAAGCTGCTTTTAAATGCCTTAGCTGCTGGCAGTAAACTTTGGCTGTGATTGTTTGTTTAGCAGTTCATAATAAATGATTCCATGCATATCCCCACCATACACTCAGAAGAATCTTCCTTGGCTGTAGGCCTACTTATGGCAGCTCTACAGGCTTTTCACCGTGACTAAACTTATGATGCCTTTGCTTAACATTATGGTAAAGGATCCACTTCTCATCCCTAGTAATGACTGTGTCTAAAAAAGGGATTTGAAGCTGTCAAGTATGCAATGATGCACAATAATGGACACATTGTTTGCAATTGTCTGCTGACAGGTCATGTGGGATCCACTTTCCAACCTTTGGAACTTATCCAAGCCTTTTAATTTCATGATAGATACTCATATGGATTACTTTGAAGTGCCCGCTGAGTTCCCTAACTGCAATGGTAGGGTTAGCATCAACAGCTGCCTCCAGTGCCTCAGAATCAAGTTACACTGCTGCATTTATACATGTATGTATGTACATGCATATATATACATACATGCATATATATATATATATATGTATGTATATATACACACACACATACATACATATATATATATATATACATACATGCGTATATATGTATGATCATACACAGATGAGTTTTATTTGTCATCAACTATACTGTGAGTTGTTTTCAATTTGCCTTCCTTTTTAGTTGCTTTTTTATGGTTTAGTCAAGTAAAAAAGGTCAGATCCCATATCTTCCATAGCCCCCTGTCTGATGCGATTAAGAAAGATTTGTAAAACACCAAACAAAATGCCTTACAATATTCAGATACATCTCTGTAAGTTCTGATTTCAAATACTGTCATGGTCAACTTTGCTTTTTTATCTTTTGAGGGTCAATAAAATAAGTACCAGTTAATTAGTGGGGTTGATTTAATTGATAACCTCACCCCTAAAAAAAACTATTGCTGGCTGTGTGTCTGAATTAGAAACCATTATTATAATTATTATTTATGTTCGTTTTATAGAATACTTGAAGATTTGGTATTTAGATTTGTTTGAGCCATATTTTTAGCCTAAAAATACTGTTATCTCTTAAAATCTTTCTTAACAGCTGTTAGGTATCATAAGTTTCTTTGTTTTGTTTTTCAGCTAAAAACATTGTAAGAGGTTTAAACTGTCATAAAATATTGATAATACTAAAGGGCTGGTTTTATTAGAGATGAATAGTCAAATATATTAAAATTACTTTGCATACTCACTCCTACTTGCTCACATCATGTATAGACATGATAGTGGACTTCCTCCCTGCCATCCACTAGGTTTCTGTTGAGAATTTAGTGTCAGTCAGTCTGCAAAGTAGCCAAAGATGCAACACATTACCAATAACAGGATACAAACTGTTAATCACTTGGATTCAGCATCTTGGCCACCTAAGGATCTCTACATATTCTCAAACATATATAGACATATTTTGTATGTCATGAAATAATGTATTTTTACTGATTAGATATGTTATTTATGGTGCATTCACATTGAACACACTTTGTATTTATAAAAAAATATATATTTGAGTGAATTTAATTCTGTCAAAGTATTCACAGTAAATACCTATTAAAATTAATTCATGGAGGCACGTGGCTTAGTGGTTAGAGCATTGGCCTTACAATCGAAATGTTGTGAGTTCAATTCTCAGACCAGGTGATGTGTTGTTTCCTTGAGCAAGACACTTTATTTCACATTGCTCCAGTTTACTCAGCTGTAGAAATGAGGTGATAGGACTGCAAAGTGAACGTGTAGGCGCCACGGCAAAAAAGCACCCAGCCCACACTGCAAAGTGAACGTGTAGGCGCCAAGGAAAAAAAGCATCCAGCACTCACTGTAAATGAGGTTGGTGTTAGGAAGGGTATGCAACTGTAGAAATCAAGCCAGAATCAGTTCCCGTCCCACCCTTGCAAGCAGGGAAAAGTGGACGTAAAAATGATGATGATGATGATTCATCCTATAGGTTCTGTTAAACTGTCTATTCAATGCAGACAACTTGCATATCCTATATATAATTTATCTTTATGTGGTAAATTGGCACCTTATACATTCCCTACATATTCTGTATGTTTGAAATGAATCCCTTGACACAGTATTCATATTGGATACTCAAGTTAATTTATGTGAAGTGTTATCTTCTTTACTTTGATTGTATTGTTATTTCAGTGGGGAAGGTATAACTTGCTGTGTAATATATTTGTATTGGATATGATATTCCCAGATGATGTATGTAACACACACTAGATGGAATGTCTTCTGGTGTTAGTATGTGATGCAAGTTATTTATTCAACTGTTGTATCAATATCATATATTCCTTTCCTGTAGGGAAGTCTCATGGCTTAATGGTTATAGAAATGGGGTCATGTTTGTAAGTTTGATTCCCTGACCAGATGGTGCAAGACACTTTATTTCATGTTGTTCCACTCCACTGTAATAGGGCTAGCCATGACACATGTGTCATGCTGAATCTCCCTGAGAACTATGTTTATAGTATACATCTGTGGATTGATCAGCTACTTGCATATTAAATCATAAGCCGGCTGTTCCAATGATTGTATCAACTAGAGCACTCATCTTTGGAAACAACAAAGGTTCAACATTCCTTTTCCAGTTATATCCATTCAAACTACTTCCATTTATGAAATGGTATTTCTACACCATGCTATAACTGGTATTGATATAACTTCATCGGATATCAGATCTATTTCATAGATCTGATATCCGATGAAGGCGCATGGCTTAGTGGTTAGAGCAGTGGGCTTGCAATCGAAAGGTTGTGAGTTCAATTCTCGGACTGGGTGATGTGTTGTATCCTTGAGCAAGACACTTTATTTCACATTGCTCCAGTTTACTCAGCTGTAGAAATGAGATGATAGACTGGAGTCCCTACCATTCCACTGCAAAGTGGTCGTGGAGGTGCCATGGCTAAAAAGCACCCAGCTCTCACTGTAAATGAGGTTGGTGTTAGGAAGGGCATCCAGCTGTAGAAATCAAGCCAGAATCAGTTCTTGTATGAGCAAGACAAGGTCAGCCGACCAGACACTGCCTACAACAGGACAACCCGTCTAACCCATGCTAGCGTGGAAGAACGGACGTAAAACAGTGATGATGATGATGATCCATTGTATTAAGTACGTTTTCATTCTTTATAAGATATATCCTGTATAACATATCTGAGACATCACTCAACATTCACACTGGAATTCTTCTGTCTTTATTCAAGCAGAATGTATATTTACTTGCTATAGACTAGACCCATATATATATATATATATATATATGTATATATATATACATACACACACACATATATATCTACTATGTTTATCCAGTTTAGAATAGATAAACAATCTCCTTGCATGTCACAAGTGCTTTGTCATGGCGGCATAATCATCCTCTGTTGTCCGCATTCCATCACTATCCCAATCTATTGCCTAATGCAGGTGGGTGTGTATTCCATACAGCAGCACCTTTCCCAGATATCTGGTAAAGGACAGAAAGGAATGCACACCCACCTGTGTTAGGCAATGGGGAAAAATAGAATAGAGGGTGAAACCTATCAACACCAATGGTCCGAAGAGGTATCAATGTCAGTTAATACTTTCAATATTATTGTTTTGATTTTAGATTTTCAGTGTATGTCGTACTCTGGTGTGTTGTGTGTTGTCATCAATTTTCGTTTTCGTGCAATGTCATTAGTATTTGAAATGTAAATATTGTTCTTTAGCAATGAATTGAGTTTTGTACTGATGTATAGGTTTTGCTCATCTCTCAATGTAGTCACACCAAATTGTTAACCACATCAAGGGGTTTAGTTCTTTCTGTCCCCATTCCTTCAAAGTTGATATCTTTTCTTTCATGTATATGAACATTGCTTTGATCACATCTGTTTCTGATGGGACTCTGTCCCACAGGTTCATGTTGCCAGCACTTGTGTGCAGTGTTCATAGCAAGATACGTTCAGGGCTATGTTTAATATTAACATAAGTCTCTGAACCCTCCTATATACATTTCTTTTCTACAATGTTTTGATTGTTAAAACCTCATCTCATCAGTGGATATCAGTCTTGTCAACACAGTAAAGTTGTCATTTACTTGGTACATCATCTGATCACTGTTTATTAACCCGGTTCTGATCAAACACAAGAT
>OZ024740.1:357160368-357165368 GCA_964016885.1 Eledone cirrhosa
TAAATAATGATAATAGGGATGATGATATACTTGAGATATATATTACCACAGGATGTACTTAAGATGTATATCCACATTGGATATACGTGCAATGTATATCTTACAAAGGATATACTTTTGATGTATATGTTAAAAAGAAAATACTTTTCATGTATACTCACATAAGATATAAGATATATTTTTGATGTATAAGATATACTTTTGATGTATATCAACATAAAATCTACTTGAGATGTGTATCCATATTGGATATACATGAGATGTGTATCCACATTGGATATATTTGAGCCATGTATTTACATTGGTTACACTTGAGCCGTGTATTCACATTAGATACACTGGAATTCCACATTGCCAGTGGATAACATTCTCTGTATTGGAGACAGATGAACAGTATCTTCAGGCCTGTTGCTAGGCTTTGGTGCTCGGAGGAGCTTTGGAACATTCTAATTCACAATAATTCTATGGTGGAGTATTTGGAATAAGTATACCACTGTAATTAATTTCTAAATTTGAGGTTACACTATTGAAAAGTAGGGGTGAAACAGTGCTATTCCATGTGTGTGTATGTCCTTTAGTGACAGGCCCATATATCCTACCCTAGACCTGAGGGTTCACCATCAAAATATGTGGGGGAAAGGGGAAGTCAGTGCTGTTCAGTGTCCTGACACTCCCTTGATGACAGGTCCATGTTTCCTATCCTGGACTTAATTGTGTTATTTGTCTACACTTGATACTGTGTATTTGAACATCCACAACAGATTCAGTTGATCAGATGTGTATCCATACTGGATACATTGGTGTTGTGTATTTATTTATTCTCGATACATTTTATGTTTCATTTAAGCTGTATTCATATTGGATACATTTCATTATGTTCACATTGGATGTAATTAATATGTTTATTTATTCTTAAGATAGACACATTTAGCTTGATCAGGATGTGTGTATATATTCATATATATATATATAATTCAAGAAGGAATTTGTAGTTTATTTGAAGCATTGTATATGGTATAAAGAATTTGAAGTTTGAAAGCCACGACAATGCAGGTTTGAACAGAGAATAATTAAATCGTAAGAAACGGCTTGTTATTTTTTTTACCTTAATTTATTCATATGTCCTGATATTTCAAGGTTAATATCTCAAGACTAATATCCAATGTGGCTTGCTATACCATGCTGGCCAGCATGGTATAGCAAGCCACATTGGACACTGGAATAGTTCCTTTATTTTCCTCGGAAGAAGATATATTAATCTTGAAATATCAGGACATATGAATAAATTAAGGTAAAAAAACAAGCCCTTTTTCTTACAATATAATTATTCTCCATCCAAACCTGCATCGTCGTGGCTTTCAAACTTCAAATTCTTTATATAATTCAAATTTTAAGAAAGTCAAGGAAAGCATATTATTATTTATTCATACATCTTGACAGACGTTTCAACGCAGCTAGAATATGATATTTATTTGTGGAGAGAACTGGATATTACCAGTTAATTATTTACTCTATTATGGGTGCTTTATTCAGAGCATATCTCTTCAGGGAATATATATAATAAAATAACAATAAATTAATCAATATTATAAGGTTATCAAGAATAGGTAATTCAAAGCAAGGTGCAGTTAGTCAGGCAATTAATTTCAAGTGCAAAAAGCATACTCTTGCCTAGATTTTCTGACATGGCTTCTTAAAATTTGAATTGTAAATGCTCTGCTACCGGAACTGCCCTTTATTCATCCAGTTTTCTTTTCACTCCTGAAGAACAGGGGGGATGTAAAGTACATCGAGCTTATCTCATCTTACCAATGAAAATAGTAACACTATTACCTCATATATATATATATATATGATGTATATATTATATATGTATATATTATATATATATGTATATTATATGTATATGTATATTATATATGTATATTTTATATATACATGTGTATGTGTGTATATAATGTATATATATATATATATATATATATATATATATATATACATAGCTTTAAAAATTGTGTATTCACATTGGATACATATATTGAACTATATGGTATCCACATTGGATACTATAAATATGTCTACTGAAGTTTCAGTTTAAGGTTGATTACCCTCCTAAACCCCTTGCCATGTATCTCTGTAGGATGCACAAATTTCACTATTTTAAAGTGTCAACTCATATTAGATTAATGTGATATATTTTTGGTGGAAGAATTATATTTTCATTGTAATTCAAAATTATTTAAGATTTTATTTGTAAAAGGGACCAAGTTTTAAAGAGGAATTTAAAAGCTGTATCAGATTTGGTGTTTGTTGGGTTTCTATAATGTTCAAATTATTAAGAGAAAGCAAATCACACTAATTTACATTAATTTAACGTTTTACCATATGTATATTAATAGGTTATATTAATGTGATATTTTAGAATAACTGTAAAATTAAGGTGCTTGGCAACTGAGTGCAAAGTTTATTGCAAGTGTTAGTCAATGCATATCACTCTGCTTGCCTCAGATTACCTCACAGAAAACTTGTTTCCCTTCCTTGAATCTCAATAGTTATCAGCAAGAAAGGCATACAGTTGTAGAAAAAAGTGCTCTAACAATACAAGAAAATCTGTTAGCATATAATAAAGGGGGAAAAAATGATGGTTGATCATATAATTTCAAGTTTAATTTCGGAAGATATCATCATCATCATCATCATCACTTAATGTCCGCTTTTCCCTGCTTGCAAGGGTTGGATGGGTCCTATTCAGCACAGCATCTCTCCACTTGTCACAGTCCTTGTCATCTCCTCGGTGAGTTTCAATGATCTGAGGTCTGCTCTCACCACCTCCGCCCATGTTTTTCGTGGTCTACCTCTACTGCGTCTTCCTTCTACTGGGATTTCTTGGCACTTTTTTACCCAGCGGTCATCCTCCATGCGCATCACATGTCCATACCATCTCAGCCTTCTCTCCTGCACACCACAACTTATCCCTCTTATACCCAGTTTCTTTCTCAACTCGTCTATGCTTGGTCGTTCACGCACATTGACATTGCACATCCAACGGAGCATACTTGCTTCATTTCTCTCCAGCCGTCGCATATCTTCTGCAGTTGCTGCCCATGTCTCACTCTACTTCTCTTAAGTATAAAGTGCTAATTTGTACAATGGGCTTACTGGTCTTAACTAGTAAACCCCCCCCCCCCCCCCACACACACACACTGTATGTATGTATATATATATGTATTCCTAATGATTTGCTTAAAATGAAAAGTTCCCCCAACCTCTATGTCCCCTCTCATAAAACCAGAAACTTTATGAGGTGGACTTACCAAACTACCTGAAGCTGGCAAAAAATGCCATCACAACCACTTACAAAAAAATAGACGAGAGGGCATTGATCGATACCAACATAGTTGGCAAAGGGATCGCAAAACCCTTTAAAGTTGAAGACTGGACTGAACCATTAAGGGTAAAGATCCCGCAATTTACCCTTAAAGAAAACAAGGACAATTCCATTAACAAACCGTCGGTTTGACTAATTAACCCTACACGCTTGCACATCAGATCAATCAGCCAGAAAATCCTTGATAAAATACTACCTTCACTGCATGCAGCCTCACCACTCTTACTCTGGAGCATAACTTCCGAGGCAATCTCCTGGTTCCAGGAATTTCCTGAGAAATGTAATACCCGTTTTCTGCAATGGGATATAGAGGATCACTACTCTTCTATTTCAGAGCCTCTACTGAAAGATGCACTGGCTTTTGCTAGGAAGTTTACCACCATCACTGATGCTGAGCAGGACGTGATCCTTGACGCCTGTAAGACCTTATCTCACAAAGGTTCTTACTGGATTAATAAGAAGTCTGATACCCCATTTGACATCAGTATGGGAGCAAGTGACTCTGCAGAAGTTAGCGACTTGGTGGGCCTGTATATCTTATACCACCTGAAGAATCTTTTAGCAGTACTGACCGGAGCATTGCACCGCGATGATGGCCTTTTTTGCTTTGCACAAGGTAAACCCAAGAACCACTGATGGTTTAGGAAAACTTACATTCTTTCTTCTGTAATCTATGTTTTAGAATCACTGTTGAATCAAATATAACTAGGGTCAATTTTTTATACATTACCTTAGATTTAGAAACTTCCCTCTACTACTCTTTCCACAAACCTAATGAATCCCTTAGATACATAGTTGTTAATTCGAATCCCCCAATTACTGAAAACTCAGTTAAAAGTGTCTCACTTAGAATTTCCGGTCTCTCAGCTAATGAAGACTTTTTAGTGCCTCTGCCTCCAACTACAATGAAACCCTTGCCTGCAATGGCTTTAAAGAAAAAAAATCACTTATCTCGACAATACACCTAGACCCCTTACGAGAAATAGGTATAGAAAACTGAGCTGGTACACCCCGCTTCCTCAACAAAGTGGTATCAACACCAATAACTAGGACTTTCTTTAAATTGTTAAATAAATACTTTCCCACCCAACATAGGTACCACATATATATTGAAGAAGTAAAATCCCAATGGCAAGGTCAGTGTGAATTAGCTCTCTAAACAATAATCTGCTTCGAACTGCTGCTCTTAAAGTGTTCAAATTTATATTCAAATATCATTATTTTATGACAGATAAACGCCGAGGTTAACTTTGCCTTTCATTCTTTCGGGGTCGATAAAATAAAGTACCAGTAATGCACTGGGTAATTGCTGGCCTTGTGCCTAACGTAGAAACAATTATTTTATGATAGATAATATTAGATTTCAAATGTTAAATATTTCTTTTTTATTAAGTTGAAAGTTAGTTTTATTTCCCTATTTCTTTCATAACTATTTATTATTTTGATAATCAAAACACAAAGGCAATATTTTCTTATTAGAAATATGGTTCACAAAACGTTTAAAAACTTTTTTTTTTTGTGTGTGTGTCTATGCATATGGGTTGGGGGGGAGGGGGGGGGTACTTTCTAGTTTTGTTTCCATATATGTATAGATACGTGCATGATTAGTGTT
>OZ024740.1:357175368-357192868 GCA_964016885.1 Eledone cirrhosa
ATAATGTTCTAGGTTTGATACCTGGGTTGGTTTGCATGTTGTGTTCTTGAGCAAAATAATTTATTTCACGTTGCTCCAGTATACTCAGCTGAACATAAGTAACTAGCAATGGACTGGCATCCTGTCCAGTGGGGAGTCTTATACACAGTCACTTCACGCCATGAAATCAGCACAAGCTCAGTGTGCTGCTTGCAGCACACGAGGGCATGCATGCCCTTCCTTCAAATTTGCTGGCCTTGTGTCTAAATTTAAAAATTAACGAGTTCTCAACTAATAACAACAGTATACCTTTCATCTCTTGAACATATTGTTATACCTCGTTTTCTTTTTTTTATATAAAAAATACAACCAAAAATTTTGAATCGGTAGATATTCTTCGACAAAGATTTATATCAAATGGAATTAATTCATATTGTTATGTTTTGATTAAAGTCAGCTTTGCCTTTCATCCCTCTAGTTGAGAAAATAGAACAACAGTCTAGTATTTGGGTCAATTTAATTGACTAACCCCACTCTCAAATTTTGGGCCAATCTTAGAAGCAATTATGATTATATTCATTCCTTCAATATAAAGGGAAGCAGAACTGGTAGAATGGCAGACAATATACCATTTCAATATTTATTTACATCCATTTTTGCTCTGAGATTATATCCTGGTGGGGTCATCTTTCATACTTTCAGGGTCAATAACATACCACCTGTAATACATGGAGTCAGTTACAATCAACTATATACATCACTCCACTATACACATGTGGCTTTGTGCAAATTTAAGAAATCAGTATTATTATTATACATATACTTTATATCATATATATATATAATTATTATTAAGTATAGACTTACATCCTGTTAGTTCTGAGTTCAAATCCCACCGAAGTTAGCTTTTCCTTTCATCGTTACGGGGTCGATAAAATAAAGTACCAGTAATACACTGGGGTTGATTTAATGAACTTTCCCCTCCCCTTTAAATTGCTGGCCTTGTGCCTAAAGTAGAAACAATTATTATTATTATTTCTTATTTAGTCTGCAAAGCTTTCTTATAGAGTTAGTCTTTGCTAACATTTTTTTCACTGCTTTTTACTTTGGTTTATTTGTTCATTCAGTACATGTCATTGTTGAAATAATAATACTAAGTGTTTTCAAATATTGAAACTAATACAATTTCAAAATATAATTACTATAAAAAGGATTTTTGTTTTTAACCTTGCATTAATTTTGTATATTTTTGTTGTCATTTGTCTATCCAATACAGAACTTATTATAAAAATAAAGAAATTTTATTAAAATGAAGAAACTATTATTTTATTGTCTAGCTATCTATTATATTAAGGTGTTAACAAAAGATTGTGTGTGGTGTAAAAAGTTTATCATGCAGTAGAATGGGAATCATAAAAGTATGTGCAATAGGGAGAGAGAATTGGAAGTGGTAGTAGCGGCAGCATCAAACACCAAATTCTTTTGATTGTCTTTATGGTGCAGGGTTGATAATAGTGTGTGTGTGAGAGAGAAAACTAAAAGATTAATTACTTTTTATAACTTCGGTGATGCTGTGGAAAGGGAATTCTAAGTGAGGGAGAGAGAGAGCAGCAGCATTGGCAGTGTCAGCATTTTCTTATTTTAAACCTATGCAGTGTGAAAAATATTGTTTACTATTAAATTATGAATACTCAAAAAATTACATTTTCGAATTTTTAATTATTTATATATGTGTGTGTGTGTGTAACTTAAAAATAAAACACTTAAAATGTCATATTGATCTTTAATATCTGGAGGTTGTTTCTTATTAAACTGAAATTTCCACAGGGTGAGCTAGTTAGAATAATGGATAAAATGCTTTGCAGCATCTATTCCTGCTCTTTGCATTCTAAATTCAAATCCCGCCAAGGTTGACTGTCTTTCATCCTTATGGAGTTGATAAAATGAACACCAGTATCACACTTGGGTTGATATAATCAACTTTCCCTTTCCCTTAAAATTGCTGGCCTTGTGCCGAAAGTAGAAACAGTTATTATTATCATTAAGTTTCAACATTTTCATGCCAGAACTTCTGCTGAATCACCAGCTGTATGTAGTATTGCCTTTTAGAAGTTTAGGATTGAAACACAATCCTAAAGGCACATGGCTTTGTGGTTAAGGTATTCGGCTCACAATCATAAATTTATGAGTTCGATTCCCGATTGCGTGCTGTGTCCTTAAGCAAGACACTTTATTTCACGTTGCTCCAGTCCACTCAGCTGGCAAAAATAAGTTGTATCTGTAATTTGAAGGGTCAGCCTTGTCACATTCTGTGTTGTGCTTAATCCCCCTGAGAATTACGTTAAACGTAGACATGTTTGTGGAATGCTCAGCCACTTGCATGTTAATTTCATGAGCAGGCTGTTCCATTGATCGTATCAGCTGGAACACTATTTAATCCTAAATCTGTTTTGCTTTGTTGTAGCATTAGTTTTGCTGTTTGTGGTGTAGAATATGTATGTCACATGAGATGTGTTTATTTTGTTAGGTGGGGATTGTGTTTCGTCTGTGTTGTGTTTAGTGTTGAGTGATTGTGTGGAGTATGTGCCATGTAGGTTGTGGTGGATTGGCAGTATCGGTAGAGCGTCAGACACCATGCTTTGCAGCATAGAGTTATGGTCCTTTACGTTCTGAGTTCAAATCCCACTGAGGTTAACTTTGCCGTTCATCCTTACTGGGACAATAAAATAAAGTTGAAACAATTATTAGGAGAGAATTGTGGAGAGTATCTTTTATTCAGGTGGTGATTTTTGTTTTAATAAAAAGATTTGAGATGGCTGGAAAGGAATGAACCACATTCTTTGATGAATGTGTAATGTCAGTGTGCATGGATGTGTAATGTCAGAGCACAAGTGACCTGAGAGAAAAGCTGTGTATAAGATGAATCAAATGTAGAGTGTAAGAGAGATGACTTTCATGGTATGGACATGTGATATATAAGGGGAGAGAGGATTGAATAATGAAATGTTGAGTACTTGAAGTATATGGAAACTGGAAGAGGGAAACCAATGAAAATATGAAACAAAGTCGTGAAGAATGACTTCAAAAAACTGCACCTTACAAAGATGATACAAAATCATGTTGATTAGTACTAGAAAAGACTCGCCCTCCAATACAATTACTGTGATGCTAAAAGTAAATGTAGTGAGAAACTCGATTATGTGAAGTTGAAAGATCCCTTTTTAGCCTGCAGTGGATGAAACAAGCTTTCTAGTGCTGTTGTCATAATAGAATGCACACAGCACTCTCTGTAAAATGATTGATGAATAAATGAAATAGAGTAGAGAATCCCCTTTGGCCCTTTTAACGAGTTGTCAGCCTCTATAACATTGGTGCCACGATAAAATGCATCTAGCACACTCTGTAATGTGGTAGTGTTAAGGCCTCGATAAAATGTTCTCAATATATTCTATAAATTTGCTGGCGTTAGGATAGGTAACCAGCAATAGGGTAAAGATCTCCTTCGGTCACGAATGACCATGGGATTTGCATCGAGAAAGTTCCCCTCCGAGGCAGGGTTGTTTGTGGCAAAGCACCAATCACCCCTGCATACCGGTCTCACCCCACCAGTGACGTCGCAACTACAGCTGAGTAAACTGGAGCTACGTGAAATAAAGTGTCTTGCTCAAGGACATAGCGCATCACCCGGTCCAGGAATCGAACTCACAACATCACGATTACAAGCCCATCGCTCTAACTACTAAGCCATGGAAACTTGGTTAAACTATAGAACGTATTAGCAAAATGTGGTTCTCCGATTTATGTAATCTCAAACAGTTATGATCCGTCCAACCCATGCCAACATGAAAAGCGGACGTAAAATGTGGGCGATGATAACTATTTACACATGCAACACGAATAGCTAAAGAATTAGTTTACTGATATCTTAAGGTTACAAATTTGAAAACTGATTACATTTCTATAACCTAATTTGTATACTATCGAATTTTCTATATCTTGCAATTGTAAAATATCACCTGTGTCTGCGACCCAATTTCTATTTCTAATTGTAACTATACTTTTGGCGTAAGTATCTCAGGGTTTCCATTTCTTAAAGTTCATGAATACCAGTGATATAATAGCAGACCTGCCAACCTCTAAAAACCCAAACGGGGAGTACCATGAAAAAAAGTGCCCCCAAACGGGAAGAAATGAGGCAAAATAAGGAGATTTTACATAATGAAAGATATACTAATTTTCACAAGAGAAGACAGCTCTCACCCACCCCAAAGGATATTGTAAATCTCCCCGTCGAACGGGGAGAATTGACAGGTTTGTAATAGCAAATAACTCTTGATACCAACCCAACCAAAACCAACTCCGGTTCTATAAAACGAACCCCACCCCCAAAAAATGTTTCCTATTTAAATTAAAACCTTTCAATATAAGTTTATATAAGAACCACATGTTAAGTTATTATCTTAATAATGATGAAATAATTCATAATTTTCGTAAATCCAACAATATATTTCTTGTGTATAACAGATTATACAAAAAATATTTTCAAATTATTCAATCATGTTCTTTTTTATTAAACTAAAACTACATCTATTTGTATATGCGCTACAATTTATGTACATGTTCTGTTTATTGCATATCAAAGTTTTTTTATATCTTGGTTGATATTTGATAATAACAGCTAATAAACTAATCACTATAATTAAATTGACCAAATGTAGCACCCCACCTAATTCAGAATTGCTTCCACCGCTCTTGTTATGTCAACTATAGTTTACAAAAAAAAAGTTATACAATGATAGAAATATGAAAAAGATAAAAACTAAATTGAGTAATGAAAAAAAGGGGGAAGGGGTAAAGAAGGGCAGATCTGGCTGGATGAGGAAGTAAACGAAAGCACTATAAATGCCATAAATAAAAAGAAAGGGAGGAAAAAAAGCAAGGGCTATTAGGCCATGGAAGAGAGGGAGGGTGAAGAGGAGAGGATTGTGGGCTCCATACTTAGGCTGGGGCGGTAACGATTTGAAATGGAATGGTATAGTTGATTAAATCAACTCCAATAAACACTGGGACGTATTTTATTGATATCTTATGAATGAAAGGCAAAGTTGGCCATGGCGAAATTTGAACTAAGAACAAAAAGAGCCATAACAAGTACTGCAAACACCTCCCTAGTCTGTCACCACAATGACACACCCTCTCCTCATGCACCAAACACCAAAGAATGGCAATAAGGAAACGAAAAACATAGATAAGAAAAAGAAGAAAACAAATTCAGCAACGAAAGAAAGGGAAAGGAGGAGGGAACGGCAGACTCTCTTAATCTGAGCATTTTACTTCAGATGCTACCTACGAAGAAAATGGTGAAGGCATTACCGGGAAGATAGCCAGTGGCCCTACCTCACGGGGCTCCTTCCTTAGGCGGGTTGCAGTCATCCCGAATTTGCGAAGGAAATCATTAGTTTGGGGACCATTTTGTTTTTTATCCCAGTAACAGTGGTCTACGCTCAGTAATTTCAACAAGTTTGGTCATTGTGAACTAACTTCATTGTCTACCCATAATACCGGACAGTGATACATCTCAATAATGTCTATCATGGAGCTAATACTAAACAGAATACTTAGAATCAAATCAAAGCCTATAGAATTCTAATGAAGCCATCTCCTGGAACATCAAAGATATGAAATATCAATGAACAAGGTTAGGTTTTTGTGAAACCAATCTGACCATTATTACGTCATAAGAAATACTTGCAAAATAGTAAAGATCTCTTTAAATAAATACTAATCCCCTATTTAAATGAACGCTAATTATATGACGTCATAACGGAATATTTCTCTGAAACGTCAGGAATGGAATTTTCTAAAATGTTAGAAAATAATATATTATCCATCACACTGGTTAACACACTTTTTGCTGACTTAGGTCTTGTTGTTTTTAGCTAATTTTGAGGTGCTAATTTCAACATACATTTTTTTCCTAGCACAACATACATTTTTCCTTAACACAGATTTTCATGTTTGTCTTTCGCTCGGCTTTTCCATAAACACAGGAAACACGGATATCACTGGTCAACAGAATAAAAGCAAAACTATATTTTATTGACTAGTGTAATCCATAACATAAATATCACTTGGTAAAAATAGTGTCTCTCTTGGAGCTAATTCTAGAAGAATCAAGTTAGAGCCAAAGAATTCTAATGAAGCCATCTCCTGGAACATTAAAGAATTGAAATATCAATGAACAAGGTTAGGTTTTTGTGAAACCAATCTGACCATTATTACGTCATAAGAAATATTTTCAAAATAGTAAAGATCTCTTTAAATAAATACTAATCACCTATTTAAATGAACGTTAATTACATGACGTCATAACGGAATATTTCTCTCTGAAACGGCAGGAAGGGAATTTTCTAAAATGTTGGAAAACAATATATTATCCATCATACTGGTTAACACACTTTTTGCTGACTTATGTCTTCTTGTTGTTTTTAGCTAATTTTGAAAGTGCCAATTTCAACATACGTTTTTTCCTAACACATCAATTTTCATGTTTGTCTTTCGCTCGGCTATCCCATAAACACAGGAAAAACGGATATCACTGGTCAATATTTTGTTGGCTAGTGTAATCCATAACAAATATCACTTGGTAAAAATACTAATGACTGTCATGTTTGTAGCAAAACACCTCAAGTTTATAAAATGCTTGTTCATAGAGTTCAATAATCATTGTAAGTTTGGTTATACCTTACAGATCATAACCTACACAAGAACAGCAACTGTCACACTTTGACGCAATCCACCATATCTCCGCATTGGGTCCATTAGAGTCTATCAACGTATAGAAATAAACTGGACAGTAGAGATCGTGTAACATGTCAAGAGTATCACATTGCACCCCATACAATTCATTACTACATAATGTAGATGGTGTAGTATGGTCCTCGTGTCTAGATATCACACTGTATTCCATACAATATATCACTACAATGGGTAGATTATGCAGTATTGTTTTCATATCAAACCGACACACTACACCACATATTATTTAACCTCTACATTTCGAGGTTTCAACACTACAATGTGTAATAAGATCCTCAGCAAGGCAACGAGTTGGTATAAGTGAAATGGAGTGACTGTATGTTGCACCTAGAAGAAGAAGAAGAAGAAGAAGAATTAGTATTTATTTAAAGGGACCTTTACTATTTTGAAAATATTTCTTATGACGTAATAATGGTCACATTGTTTTCACAAAATCCTGATCTTGTTCATTGATATTTCATATCTTCGATGTTCCAGGAGATGGCTTTATTGGAATTCTTTGGCTTCGTCTTGATTCTTCGACAATTAGCTCCAAAACAGACTCTATTGAGATATATCACTGTCAGGTATTATAGATAAACGATGAAGTTAGTTAACAATTACTAAACTTGTTGAAAGTATTACAACTGTTTCTACTATTACTACTATTACAAAAGTAGACAACTGTTTCTGGGATAAAAACAAAACCTGTGTTAACTCGTGCCTGTTACTCATAAACCACTATCACCTGGACAATAATATTTATGGAATAATCACAATACATACATTCATGGTGATTGCTTCTTCGTTGCAGATGATTGCCGTCTCCCTATGCACCCCCATCAACCGTCACCAACTCCAAACGTCCGTTCGTGACCTCTTAGGTGGCTTTTAAGTCCAGCTTTAGATTTGCTGGACTTTGCAGCAGCAGCAACAACATCCACGACAACAATAACAATTCTACCCATATCAGTGTTTGAATTTGACGTCATTTTAGATAGGTATGTTTTACCCAATATTCCATGTTTTCGGAATGTATAAATACACTCCACATAAGGAATATTTATCCCATTTGTCTGCGACCATTCTTTCCTTTTAAATACCATTGTATATTTGTATATTATTTAACAACAATGTCGTCAGATCGTATGGGAAAGTCACAGTCTGATGACATATTTTAGATAGTTGCTGATATCTAATATCTTCCCACGATATTTGATACAATTCACATTTTTGGTTGTATCTTCGTTATAATGATCAATACATATTTTGTAGCTATCTATATCCTTGGATTTCAGATATATAATATACGAAATTGTTGTATAAATGGGTGTGTATATGTCAAAATCAAATAGGCGGGAAACCTATCTCCACATTGTGTGGTTTGACTTGTAGGTCTAATGAGCCATCTAAGTGTGCATTAGAGACCGCATAATCAATAACACGTTTTTACCAATGTCTTTTGTTTCTTTTATTCTCTTCTAAGATGTGGTCGTACATGGGCACGAGTTGGGTTTCACTATGTATGTATGTATGGTGTTATAATTTCACAAATTTTTGCCAATAGAGAGAGAGTCGGTTTCTAACATAGACACAAGACTCTCTCACTGGAATTTACACAACATCAACTAGGTAGATTATGTATGCATGCATGTGTAGATATGGATGTTATTGTATGTGTGGATATGTATGTTTTGAGTTGTATGTGGGCATGTGTATATGCTTTGTATCTGTACATGTGTATATGCAGTTACTACATGCAAAATCTTTGGAATGTTTTACATATTTTTACTGTTCCATTAATGGATTGTACTTGTAATTTCCTAACTAGTTGTGTTCTTTCTGTTCCTGTGAAGCCTAGCTTCTCAAGATTTGTATTGAGGCAGTTACTAACATCCCAGTGCCCCAATAATCCCAGGCATAAATCTGAAGGTGTAATCAGGGTGGAGTATCTGCATGTATGTATGTATGTATGTATGTATGTTGTCAGGTCACCAGTTGGTGCTACTGTTAGCATGTATTCCAGTACAACATGTCCCATGGTCGGGTCGTTGGCGACTAAACTGGCAACCCCACCAAGGTTTCTTGGTGAGGAGGGTGACTTTGGACATCCTGCAGGACTAAAAACAAAACCTGTCAAAGAGCAAAGGAGCTCTTAAGAGTCAATGGCCATCCAAAATCACCGGGAGAGATGACCCCTTAGCCTTTGTCAAGGCAAAATTTTAGGAGAAGGAAAACTCTGATATAACACCTGCAACCCTGATGGTATCCAATGATGTTGACTTGTTCTTCTTTTTGGTAAATATCATCTTGGTTAAGAGAGTGGGACTGGCTTTGTGCAGTGCCTTTGCTCACTATAAAAGCTTCACGGCACAGGCATTGCTTTATATCTGGAGATCTCTCTGCACTTGTCATCACATGGTACCATGGGCCCAGAAATATGTGTCAGTAATTGTCACAAGTATAGTGTTTGTACCAGAGTTTTCAAGTCGCTGGCTGGACTAAAAAGTTACACTCGTTCAGCGCATCGGTAGGGGTTCTCCTATATGGATATAAAGGAGTGGCCGTACTCGAAAACGAGTTGGCAGCCACCATGTATGTATGTATATGTATGTATGTATGTATGTATGTATGTATGTATGTATGTATGTATGTATGTATGTATGTATGTATGTATGTATGTATCAAACGGGATGTGCGCAAGCATATCTCTCAAAACAATCGCAGTTTCCATTGAATTGGTGTGCCCTGAATGTGGAAAGATTTGCTTGAGCAAATCTAGTCTCAGGAGCCACAATCGCAGCCATGTTCAGAGAGAACCAGTGTACTATGATCCCCACGGTATTGTGAAGGTTCTATTGTGAAGGTTCATAGGCAACCTGATGCAAGACCTGAGGCCAGAGAGATCCATAGTTGTCGTCAATGTGCGAAGGAGTGCAAGTCTCTAGCAGGCTTGCAAGCCATATCCGAGTCTCTAGCAGGCTTGAAAGCCATATCCGAGTGTCACACATCTGAATCTGACCAGCGATTGCAATACTCTTAGCGTGAGTTTGCAGACATCATGTATGTATGTATGTATGTATGTATGTATGTATGTATGTATGTATGTATGTATGTATGTATGTATGTATGTATGTATGTATGTATGTATGTATGTATGTATGTATGTATGTGTGTGTGTATTTAGGTATATATGTATGATAGAGGGCACATCTTTTCTCTGCTACATTTGCTGCAGGCCATACAAATCTAAAGCTGGACTTAAAAGCCACCTAAGAGGTCACGAACGGACGTTTGGAGTTGGTGACGGTTGATGGGGGTGCATAGGGAGACGGCAATCATCTGCAACGAAGAAGCAATCACCATGAATATGTATTGTGATTATTCCATAAATATTATTGTCCAGGTGATAGTGGTTTATGAGCAACAGACACGAGTTAACACGGGTTTTGTTTTTATCCCAGAAACAGTTGTCTACACGTAATACTTTCAACAAGTTTGGTAATTGTTAACTAACTTCATCGTTTATCTATAATACCTGACAGTGATATATCTCAATGTCTATCATGGAGTTAATTCTATAAGAATCAAGAATTCTAATGAATGCATCTCCTGGAACATCAAAGATATGAAATATAAATGAACAAGGTCGGGTTTTTGTGAAAACAATGTGACCATTATTACGTCATAAGAAATATTTTCAAAATAGTAAAGCTCTCTTTAAATAAATACTAATAATGACCTGGATGCAGCCCGGCCCAGAGTGTAAGAAGTTAAGGGCCGAAACACTCGCTTGAGTAAGGATTTTTCTCTGAAGACCTTCAGCTGTTCAACTTACCATGTATGTCTCTGAATTGGCTTCATTTGAATCTACGGACGTATAGAAATAAACTGGACAGTCGAAGTTGTGTAACATGTCCAGAGTATCACATTGCACTCCATACAATTCATCACTATATTGTATATTGCATATATAATTCAACTCTACAATGTGTAGATTATACAGTATTGTCTTCATATCAAACTGACACACTACATCTCGTACCATTTCGAGATATCACACTGCGCTTCATATATTCAACACTAAAATGTGTAGACGGTGAAATAGGATCCACAGCCAGGCAAAGAGTTGGTATAAGTGAGGTTTAACCTCGCGAGCTGGAATTACTCTTCCAAAACGTCTCCCTCGCCATCCTCCGGGGAAATACCTTCTCTATTATGTTCGCCGGGACCGAGGGGCGGTCAGCGCGTGTGTCCCCATTTGACTATGTTACGCCTCGTCTTTCGACTGACAACCTACATGACATAAGACTTCCCAACTAGGAATAACCTGGGTCTACACAACAACAATAACAACAACAACACCAACAACAATAATGCTATCAATATTATTGTGTTTGAATTTGACATAAATTTAGATTGGAATGTTTTACCAAATGCTCCATGTTTTGGAAATGTATGAATCACTCCCGATGAGAAATATTTGTCACATCTGTCTCCGATCATTCTTTGCTATAAATACCATTATATATTTCTACAACAATGCCTCTAGATATTCGATACAATCCACATTTTTGGTTGTATCGTCATATTGTAAAGATCATTATAACTTTGCTTTTCATCCTTACGAGGTCTATGAAATAAAGTACCAGTAATGCACTGGGATTATTGCTCGCCTTGTGCCAAAAGTAGAAACAATTATACAATTTGTTGCTATCTATACTTTTGGATTGCAGAGGCTTAACATTTGAAATAATTGTACGTGTACATGAGAGTGTATTGTGTGTGAATTTTCTATGTATGTATGTATGTATGTATGTATGTATGTATGTATGTATGTATGTATGTATGTATGTATGTATGTATGTATGTATGTATGTATGTATGTATGTATGTATGTCGAGTGCAAGGCCTTTCCCCACTTAAAAAAACTTCAAAGCAGGCATTGCTTGTTCAGGGTCTGTTACAGGTTTGTGTGACTGGCCGTAGCCGAGAAGTGCACCAAACTCTATAACCTGACAAGCGATTGCTGTAATCTTAGAAGAGTTTGCAGCCATCATGTATGTATGTATGTTCTTTTATAATTTATACATTTTTACTAAGAGAGAGAGTGTGTCATTTTTAACATAGATACAAGACTCTCATTGTAATTTAGACAACATCAACTAGGTAGATATGTATGTATGTCTGCATGCATGCATGCATGTGTGTGTGCAAATATGGATGTTATTGTATGTGTGGATGTGTACGTTTTGAGTTATATGTGTTCATGTGCATATGCTTCATATCTGTACAAGTGTATATGTAGTTATTAGATGCAGAGATTTTGGAATGTTTTGCGTATTTTTGCTATTCCATTAATAGATTGTACTTGTAATTTCCTAACTAGTTGTGTTCTTTCTGTTTCTGCTTCTAACGATTTGTATTGAGACAGTTACTAACATATCCCAGTGCCCCAATAACCACAGGCATGAATCTGAAGGTATAATCAGGGTGGAGTATTTGCAGATTTCTCATTAGTTCTGCATTTATATTCTCCTTTTCACTAATCTTCAATATTATATTGGCATCTACTGGGCAGCTAACTTCCACTACTGTGCATGCCTTCTTTTCCCTGTCTCATACCATTATATCTGGTCTGTTATACCTGCATTTTATTGAGGTTTTTACTGGAACATTCCACCAGTACTCTTTCATATTATGTATGTGTATGTCTTCCATAGTGCTGTAGCTTTTAATGTGTTTATTGTCGGGGCTATCTTTTCTACGGATTGCATTGCACATGTGTGTATTGTGGTTATACCATCAATCATATTGTCCAGCTGGTAGAAATCAATGAGTAACAGACTCGGATTAACAGAGGTTCTGTTTTGTATCCTGTTACAGTTGTATTAAAAAATCGTGTTTTTGTGTCACCATTATTATGTCATAATAGAAATATGTACAACACATTAGTAAAGCTCCAATTTCTGTCTCTTCAAGTAAATACTAATTGCTTATTTAATGATATGTCAATATTTCAAAATCTCTAAATACTTGACGTCATAATGGAATCTAACTCTGGAAATAAAAATAAAACAAACGAAAATTTTCAAGATGTCCAGGAGCTTTTTTTTTTTTTACAATTTATAAGAGATGAGGAAAATAGGATGTGTATATGAGGTTAACTAATTACATACATAATACACACACACACATACAAACACACATACAAACACACACACACACACACACACACACACACACACACACACACACACACACACACACACACACACACACACACACACACACACACACACACATATATATATATATATATTTATATATATATAGATATATATATATATATTATACCTACTGGCCCGTCCGGCTGGCGCCCGGCTAGGTTTATCGGCATTTTATCTTTTCAGGAATCCCCCCTTCACTCCAGTGCAAAGATACGTGGTTGGTAAGGGTTAATGTGTTCTGATGTTTAGGATTCCCCAGTTCAGCAGCGAGTACGTTAAAGAAAATTGATAGTTACAACAATAAAGGCTGAACAGAGAACACATTTTTTAACAAACAATAATTTGTACAACCATAATGGAAATTCTAAGTAACAGAAAAACTTTAAATTACATCGTTAGAGCCTCAGAGTATAAAATATTTTTTGTTCGGCCCTCCGGAGCAAAGACGAAGAGATTGTTTGGCGAGCTCACCCTAGAGCATCCTACATACAATTGACCATGGGAGAAGCACTGATCTCGTAGCTCGTCTCGCGGAGAAGGTCTGTAGACGTTGACCTCTGGACACTCCTGTCAGGAGCAGGTAAGCTGTAGTGACTTAGAGGCCTACCACCAATCTCCAGGACACTGTTTTCAAGACAAATGAGCGCCTCATAGAAAACGACATCGTATGTTACGTTCGGATTGTGTCTGCGTGTACGGTGGAGGATGTCCTCAGCTAGACTTTCGCGGTTGTTGTTCCACATTGCAAGAGGGTCGGCGAGATCGCAGTTGTGCAGCATAATAGCAAAAGTTATTCTCAGCTGAGAAGGGACTTTAGCAGTTGCTGCTTCTTGCAGGATGAGGTGCCAATGGCTGTCAAACGGTAAGTGGAACATTGATGGCCATTGGTGGTTCTCAGATCTTGGAAAGACTGTGGTCCTCTAACCTCGAACAATAACAATGACAATAAGCCGTCTGTGCTTTCGTGAAATAAATAGGTTTTTGTTTCTGTGTATGCAAAAATATCTGTACACGAATATATATATTAAAATAACTGATTAAAGGTTAAACAAAACCTTTCACCCTTAACGGGATCTTCTGAAACTAAAAAAATCAATCTGTGAATGCAGAAGTAAATATTTCGAGAAACGTTATTTAATGCAGACAGCCAGACATACAGAGACATATTATAAGGGCGCTACGTTATAGCTATGTATCTATCTAAAAAGACAGACTAAGAAAAAGAGGGGAATGTTGTGCGACGTCATAAGAAAAAGTGAGGTATGTCGTATAACCGGAAGTGTTGACATTTAAAATGTTAAAGAAGTGAATATTTAAATAATGTCTTAACAAAATTCAGTAGACAAAAGTACCCTCAAATTTTTACTTGGAAAAAGTTAAATCTATGGTGCTGTTTGGTCCAGCCGTTTGGCGGCGAAAAGTTTGTTAGATACATACGGCCGTCAGCTTTATATTATATATATACATATATATATATATAATTATATATATATATATATATATATATATATATATATATATATATATATATATATATATATATATATATATATATATATATATATATATATATATATATATATATATATATATATATATAAGCGATAACAAAATATCGTTATAGGCAATTCAGTTAGAGGTTGTGAATACTTCGTATTGTGGATAGTTTTAGCGTACGGCGTTGTTTGACTCAACAAGAGGTTTCCGTAGGTGGCGAGTTTATGAGTTCTTGCATTCATATGTAAGTTTATCTTGGAGTAATAATATTGAAAGAGTGAAGAATAACATGGTCAACATTTTAACAGTTCTTCTGATGATCTGGTTAAGCTAACAACGTATTTAAAATTGAGTGGCACAGCTTCAAGTGTTCAGCAATTTTTAGACAACTTAATCAGTGAAACAATTGTTAAGACTGTAAATAAAACCCTTTTTTGTACTGTTGACCATGTTATTCTTCACTCTTTCTTTAAACCAGCCATATCCGGCCAGAATTCTCCCACCTCTTTCTGTTCAAACCGGCTGTAACTAGCCACTCATACTAATGTTAAGGTATTGTTTTCAAAGTAAATAATAACATCATCAAAATCTCATAGATTCGATGTGAATAATTATGTGAGATAAAGCCTTTACCATTAAAATACAATAGTATATATATAGAGTAATGTGAATGCTAAAGGGTTAAATCTTCTTCAGCATTAACAACGTGAAAGTGGATTCTAGTAAGGGCTGTGGGTTTGCGTGTAACACAAGTTTAGCATTACCAGAGTAAAAAATTATGATTTTTATTATAGGTACAAGGTCAACAATTTTTTGGAAAGGGAAAGTCGATTAAATCAACCCCAGAGCATTACTGGTATTCTATTTTATCGACCCCGTAAGGATGAAAGGCAAAGTAACCTCGGCGGGATTTGAACTCGGAACGTAAAGGGCCGTAACTCTATGTCGCTAAGCATGCTGTCCGACGCTCTAACGATTCTGCCAATCCTGGGAATGTATTTAGGTACATCAATACTTCATGCGTCAAATAGACATATTTGTCTACAAACCAACATATCTTACAATTTCATTGGAATTTGAAATTACAAAATTCTTGTCGCAAGAGGGAATCTGAAATAGTTTTGGAACATTTCCTACAAGCTACAGATTTAATTTATTTATAAACATTTGCTCCATTTCTTAGCAAAGTACATCAACAGTGCAAGGGAGATAATATTCAATGTAAGGGAGATAATATCGGAAATAAAATTATTTACCGTGTTGCTCATAGTTAGATTTTTCGACTCAAATCGTAAGACTGTGAGTTCGATTAACCTGTGTTTTTGAGCAAGATACTTTATTTTACGCTGACAGAGTTGTATCTGAAATTCAAAAAGGCAGCTTTATCACTCACTCACTCAAAGTTATTCAAATAGACCATCAACTGTATCAATATCACCAGTATATACGAGCTTGCAAATGTTAGGTGTGATGTCCCTACTTCCTTGTCTAATTCAATAAAAGAAAAAAATATACGAACTAGATACACCATAGAACCACTTTACAGTTCACTAGACTGAGCTAATGAGACATACATGTTTTTGTTATGGACACGAAGTAATGGCGGTAACGCGGTACCATAAAATATGTAAATTATACCAGCTTTAGTGGAGCACGGGTCTAAATGCTTTCTAATATTTATGCTTTCTGGTTAGAATAGTTCCGTAGTTGAGTTTGAGACATGAACCCAACGGCTCTATGTCGTCACCCAATTTGCGAGAAGTAGCAGCTAATCTCCTTTGAATTACACAATACAGTCTTTAAAAAAGGAAAGGACACTGAATTGTCACGGCTGGAATGCTCGATCAAAACTTTACCAGGAGCTAAACAATTAGAGCAATAACTTTGCATCTAGAGTCAATAAAATACATACCACTCATAACTGAGGTCAATGTATCAGACCTTATATCCACCTCCTATATTTTTTTTATCGCATACAAAAAAAAAAATGATAATTAATATTCAAGACGATTAAGAATAAATTATCACTATATAGTTCTTCCACGTGGAATGAAAACAATTGTTGAAATTTTAGAACCTTATAATACCCGAATTATCAATATATAAAGAAATATTATAAGTAAGTCTAAAAGTATGAATGACAACGTTGCAACAACCGTTGGATATTATAATTGGTTGTATATGTTAAAAAGTCTGAAGAATACATAGAATTCGATCAGGCTTTCAATTTTGTCATTCGTCCTGTAGCATTAAAGCAGCAAAGATCATTAACAACATGTTATACAGTTAAACTATTCTTACACACATGTCTTGCTTAACTATTTTTTCTCCCTGTGGAATATTGACCGACGAAATATCTCTATCCGCACTGTTGCATGCCTGGTCCCGAGCATATTTCCAGAACTTTCTTGACAGACCTCAACCAGATTTTGATGAGTCTGCCTTGTTTCCTACGCCATCCTTCAAGCTTTCATTCGAGGGAGACCCACATTAGTATTCTCGAAGACATGCGCAACGGATGCGAACCACTTTGTAGTAGATGTCTTCGTGTGATGTGGTAGACGCTTTTGTGTGATGATTTGTTTATCAGGCATCACGTTTTTCTTTTTCATTTTTAATTGGCTTGCTCAGGAAGAAAGAACTACACCCATAGCTATACTTATAGCAGCAGGAAAAACAATGTAGGAATTCCAGATGGTCGGCGTTCGGTGAAAGAAGACCTGCGAATAGTGGTTATAGCAGGATCCAAGCTGAGTGCAGTCACAATAGAGGGGAGGAAGGGAGTCGGGAGTGTATAAGTGAGAATAGGACAAAACCAACTCCAACAGACAGATCACATCAGTGGGATAGAGGTTACAGTGTGTTGGTGAGCGACTTTATAGCAATCAGTCAAGTGATATTTACCCGGATGCAGTCTAGCAGCAACACTCCCAGATGTAGGAGCAGCAGCATTTCATTGTGGATCTCATCTGAGCTTTATAGAGAGTTAATAGTTG
>OZ024740.1:357197868-357215368 GCA_964016885.1 Eledone cirrhosa
TTATTTAAACTATCAGGGTGTTATTTGAGGGAAATTTGGTTGCTATATCTAAGGGTTTGAGCGACTGCGCAAAGGGTTCGTCTGTTAGCTTTGTCACTCATGTTATGCTTAGCAGTGGTAGCGTCGGCGGTAATAGTAGTGGTTTTACGTAGTAAAAATTGTAGCAATGAATGATGGTGTCTTAAATAAGTAAATTGCTATTACATAAATATGATTATTGCCACTACTGTTGTGATCGTAATCATCATCATCATCATCATCATCATCATCATCATCATCATCATCACCATCATCATCATCATCATCATCATCATCACCACCATCATCATCATCATCACCATCATCACCATCATCATCATCATCACCATCATCATCACCATCATCATCATCACCATCATCATCACCATCATCGTTGTCGCCATCGTGTTTTTACAATTGTTCGTGCTGTTGTTATTGTTGATTCCTTTAAACCATTTCTATTCATTGTTTTCGTGAATAAACTAAGTCAAAGGTTGATCAGGTGGAATATTAGGTCCCATTTATGTACACATCAGACACTCCATAGTGACCAAGTGCTATGCAATATATATAATACGTGCGTGCGTGCGTGTGTGTGTGTGTGTGTGTGTGTGTGTGTGTGTGTGTGTGTGTGTGTGTGTGTGTGTGTGTGTGTGTGTGTGTGTGTACATATACATATATATACGTATACATATGTATGTATGTATGTATGTATGTATGTGTGTATATATATATATATATATATATATATATATATATATATATATATATATATATATATATATATATATATGAAGTCTTTTATTTATATACTTGTAAATTTACTGATTCGATTTTCAAAAACATTAGCCATGATTCCTTTCCGTCGATGCCAATGCTTTATCAAATCTTGAAAAACCATCCTTTACTTCGTTTTTTTATTGAAAACTTCAGTTCCAGACAACCCAGTTCTTCTTTTTCTTCTCCTAAGACTCGGACTTGAAGCTTGTAATGACCCTGTAATAACAATTACAATTACGATGAAAACAATAGTTAATATGTACAAATAATACTTAAAATGAATATTTATGGCTAGTCAGAAATGATTAAATATTATTAAAACAGGCAGTAGATTGACAGTATCAGTAGAGCGTCAGACACCATGCTTTGCAGAGTTATGGCTCTTTATGTTCTGAGTTCAAATCCCGCCGAGGTTAACTTTGCCTTTCATCCTTACGGGGTCGATAAAATAAAGTACCAGTA
Organism: Eledone cirrhosa; assembly: GCA_964016885.1. Lineage (NCBI taxonomy): Eukaryota > Metazoa > Mollusca > Cephalopoda > Octopoda > Eledonidae > Eledone > Eledone cirrhosa. Next base: position 357,199,129 of record OZ024740.1, read on the forward strand.
ATGCACTGGGGTAATTGTTGGCCTTGTGCCAAAAGTAGAAACAAATATTAAAACAAAATTAAAATTTGGTTTTTCGCTTTAACATAGCGGATTATTCATCTTTTGGAATATAGCTTAGTCAGGAAGAAATGCATGTTTCAGGGTCTCTGAGACTTGTGGGAGGAAGGGAGGAGTAAATTATCCACCTAATCGGTGACCTATCGTAAATACTTGCAACGGTGTGGATTCCACTAAAGGCGCACAAGGATCAGATGGTTGTGTTAAACTAAGCGGTGGATTAAGCTATCAGCCAAGAAGATGAATAGACCCTCCACCACGCTTCAACAGAGTTGTTTCTGTTTATTAAATTTCACTTTCAATGTTTAGGCCGACCCGAAATAGTTGTCCAATATACCGCGCATGGCAATGAATCCGAACCAAATTTACTGATTCTCTATGTTATCCGTTTGCTGTGTGTAAATGTGGTTCGTATACAATTCTTACAAGTGACTGTTTTAATAAACTGACCAAGAATATATTTCTACATTGGCACAAGTCCCCAAATATTGAGGGTATCAATCCTGATTCATGTCAACCGTGATTCAAGAAACAAAAGCATTCTATGACCATTTGCTTTTTGATTGATATTTAAAATGGCATCATCGAATGAGTCCTTCTTAGTTTAAGACAGTGGAGTCTGATTTGAGGAAGACTGGGCTTTCTTTTTCTAACATATCTAGTAATCACATAGAGGTCTCCGCTGGCTCAAATGTTTCGTAATTCTACACATTTAGTGTGGAGAAGCACAGTTGACAGGCTGATCTAAATCCATACATCATACTCATTGAAGTTAATCAGAGCTGGGATGAATAAAATCGTGTTTGCTCTCAGTCCTTTCAATCTTCTTCACCTAATCTCTTTCGCCATAGCCGCATGTGGAAAACAGCTTGCCTTCTTGGCCAAAGGTAATTGCCAGGGCGATCCTCACAATGAACTCCGTTACTAGCTAGAACTGTACTCGTTGCAACAACAGATGTTCAACAGCAAGGCTCGGATAGTGAAGATGGACGCCATCGCTAATTTGCAATAATATAAGTTATTTTCTCTCGGCTTTCTATTGCTTAGGGTGTTCTTTACAGGAACCTGTTATTTGCGCAAATGATCACTGCGATTATAAGCTTAACAGAAGGGGAATGATTAATAGAATCAGTAGAGCATTGGATAAAATGCCTTGCAGTATTTAGTTACGTCCCTTTATATTCTGAGTTCAAACTCCACGGACGTGAACATTGCAAGTTCAATAAAATAAAGTACCAGTATAAGTAAAAATCAATATTATTCGGTTGTTGATGTTGTTGGCATCAATTGTAGTGTTGTTGGTGGTATTGTTATTGTTACTATTTTTGACACGGTTCGTGGTCTTGATTGTTGAAGACACATTTTACCATTAATTTCCTTGTCGTCATCATCACCGCCGCCGCTTCACCATATCTGGCACATGTGTTGCTGTTGATAGTGGTAATGGTGGTGTTGGTGAAATTAGTGAGTGTGAAACCGCCATCATGGCTTGTTGGAATGAAAGGGTGGAAATTGTATGCTTTCTATTGTTTCATCGAAGAGGAAGGCGCCCATTTTGTTTCACTGGTATTACCTTGCTTGTTTCTTCTTGTACAATTATTTCGCAACTCGATGCCATATTAAAATAACTATTTTCGTTTTAAAAACTATTTTTGAATATTGGCAATACAAAGATTCCGTGGAACCTTAGTATACATAGGTACCACCAAATAACAAGAGGAGAGAACCTTTATGTAGACGCTGGATCTGTTACAAAAAAGGCAAAACATCCTCGAATCGCATTCAATGTTGTCTAAGGTGTAGAAAAGACGTGATGGTCATGACTGGAATGCCTTTGATTATGACTCGATCTGAGCTAAACAGCAACAACTAATCTTGTCAAGAATGACAATAACTATTGGTAATAATATTTTGACACTGATATAGAAATATCGATATCTTAAAATATTGTACAGTTACAACCGTTTCCGTTCTCCGTTTAAAGCTCACCGAGGTTACATTTGTTTTTCATTCTTCTGGAACCGCTAGAATAAGTACCAGTCAAGCACTGGGTTCGATGTAATCATCTTTATCCAGCTTCATAAATGTTAGGCCTTGTATCTATATAAGAAATCAGTATCGTGCAGATGTGAGGTGGAAGTCTAGCAAGTATAGCGACTTCTCAATTAAAATGGAATCATTATGGTATGTAAGGAATGTGGCCATCATTTGTAATTAGTACAATTGTAATATAATTGTTTCTACTTTTTGGCACAAGGCCAGCAATTACCCAGTGCATTACTGGTACTTTATTTTATCGACCCCGTAAGGATGAAAAGCAAATTAACCTCGGCTGGATTTGAACTCAGAATGGCAAGGGCCGTAACTCTATGCGTCAAAGCATGGCATCTGACCCTCTATCGATACTGCCAAATGGTTACTGATTTAGGCACAAGGCCAACAATTTGGGGGCCGGGAAAGTCGATTGAATCGACCCCCAGTGCGTTAATAGTTCTTCATTTTATCGACCCTTTGAGGATATGTGGTATTTTGTTATTGATTCTAGGTAGCTGTCCCACTTTTGTAGCATATATTGAATATAGGTACCTTTCATCTACATGTTTCCACTGCTTTGCAATACTCTTTTCTAATATCACCTAGTCTTCGCACTCCTAATCCCCATAATTATTATTATTGATGGTTTGTAAGGTAAATATTGACCTGGGCTCTGTCTGACTGCACTGGAGCGTTTGCTCTTTCATTTTTTGTGATAAGGTCACGCTCAACTCGTGAGGCGGTTCATTTGCTGCCTACACACGCAGCATGGTGGAGAACTTGGCAAACCGTGGCTGATGATTCGCAAACATGTGCTGAAGCTATGTAATTTCCAGCTTTTCCTCGACGGTGAACATGTGTGGTCGCCGTTTGTTAGACGCATTTTACCCAGTCTCTTTGAAAGACATGCAGTCCTGGGTCAAGCGAAGACCTACAGGGAGCATTTGGAAACTGGAATGTCTTCAAGCGCTCACAGCCCTTAGTCAATCGAGCAGTACGATTGTAAACACCACCATGGCGTTCTATAGTGGAGGGCAAAATCAACGATGTTCTTGGGAAGGCTTTAGGCGTCGATGAAAATCAGCTAACCATTTCTTGCCCGATGAGTTTCGGTCCGGGGCCCATAGATAACGTCCAGAAATCCCTCATATGGCTGTTCTACCGGGGGACATTGCCAGTTTACATTCTACAGGCATGGAAGTGCCGCCAGCCGGGCTTGTCCGAGATGCACACAGACCGACGAAACCATTCTGCACGCATTCGTTGAGTGTTCGAGTATTGCTTTTGGATTTATGGCGAATACCTGCTGTCAAGTGTAGAACGGATCCGACTATCAGCTAACTCCACCGTGAAGGACAAGCCGTTTTTATCTGTTTTGTGGCCCTGGTGAGAGAGCTCATGTGGTGTACACGTTTGAAAAATTTGAAGACAAGCACTTTCCTCTTCGAAGATGCCCTGATTAACTTTTTCAGGTTTCACCCGAAGACGAAAATCAGGTTGGAGAGGGAAGTGCTACCTTCCAGGCAGTTTGTTGAAAGGTGTGAAAGAGTGATGAGCATAGGCCGAGTGATTGGGTCTGCTCTGAGTATGCGCCTGTAGATTAGAGGAGAACAACTTGGGATGGTGAACTTGCCCTAGCGGCCAGGGTGTCGTGGCTTTTTGTAGGCTTTCTCCATGATTGACACTCGGAGGTTTCTCTTTTTTGTTTGAATTTTTAAATGTTTAATTTTTAGTTTTTGTTTTAGTTTTGTTTTAAACTTTTCCTAAAAAAAACCCTCACTGTAGTGTGCCGTCTTAGAATCAGTAGAGCATCGGACAACATGCTTTGTGGCATAGAGTTATCGCCCTTTACATTCTGAGTTCAAATCCCGCCGAGGTTAGCTTTGCCTTTCATCCTTACGAGATCGATAAAATAAAGCATCAGTAAGTACTGGGGTCGATTTAATCGACCCCCCCCCTCAATTGCTGGCCTTGTGCCTATAGTAAAAACAATCTTTATTATTATTATTACTCCAATTCCGCCGAGGTTAACTTTCCCTTTCATCCTTACGGAGTCGATAAAATAAAGTACCAATCACGCACAGGGATCGATTTAATCGACTAACCCCTTCCCCCAAGTTGCTGGCCTTGTGTCGATATAAAAAATTATTATTATTATTATTTTTATAAAACAGTTATTTGGTTTTAAATATATTCTGAAAAAAATGAAATATCTAAAAATGCATCAACAATAACCAGTATACTTACGTTGATAAGTGGACCAGCAAACCCTCCAAATTTTGGGATATTTAGTGGCAATTTGTCTATTCGGAAATCTCCATGAAGAAATGGACAGTGGCATCGTAAATTCTTATTAGATAATTCTTTCGGACAGCCATATATTTGATATTTTTCAAGGCTATTGCAGACATTTTCATACGTGCTTGATAAATAAAGAGAAATAAAGAGAAATATTGTGTAAAGATAAAATTGGAAAATGAATTAAATATACAACTCTCATACAATCTATATTATAGTTTACCTGTAAAATATTTAATGAAGTGCAAAACCCTCTTATGGTTTATTTGGGGGGATTTAATGTCAAAAAGGAGGAGGAAGAAGAAGAAGAAGAAGAAGAAGAAGAAGAAGAAGAAGAAGAGAGCGGTTGATTGTCAGTATCGGTAGAGCTTTGGACAACATACTTTGCAGTATATAGTTACGTCCCTTTATTTACAGAATTCAAATCCCTTCTTACGGGGTCGATGAAGAAGAAGAAGAAGAAGAAGAAGAAGAAGAAGAAGAAGAAGAAGAAGAATGGAAATAATTAAGCTAGCTCCCAATGATATTGAAATGAAAATAAATATTCAGTGTGTCGTTACGTAATATGGTAAAGCTAGTAGTGATGGAAATATAAGCGTACAAGGCTGTTATCCCGTACTGCAGGCTAATGAGAACATTCACCAGTTATACACTGTTCTCCTACATATTTTCAGCAAGTAATAACTACTACAACTACAACTACTACTACTACTACTACTACTACTACTACTACTACTACTACTACTACTACTACTACTACTACTACTATTACTACTACTACTACTACTATAAATTTGGTACTTATCTCTGGTTTTGGTCGCATTAAACATTAAACATAATAAGTATAACTATTAGTTGTTAATGAGCTGCAACGTACAGATTACGTTTTAGCACAACTGGTGATTTGCAGTTTTTACCGCTGCTATAAATGCCTCTTCCCGTAACAATTGTCACTCCAGACAAATAATGGTTTCTTATATAGGCACAAGACCAGCAATTTTAGGGAAGGGGAAAGTCGATTAAATCGACTCCAGTGCGTGACTGGTACTTTATTTTATCGACCCTGAAAGGATGAAAGGCAAAGTTAACCTCGACGGGATTTGAACTCAGATCATAAAGGGCTGTAGCTCTATGCTGCAAAGCATGGCGTTCGACCCTCTACCGATACTGTCAATCCACCGCCCTTCTCCAGACAATTAATAAAAAGACCTTAGTTACATTATTGGCGAACGTGTTCTTTCAGTTGGCAATCGTGTATTGTTATTATGTAACCAAACTAGCCTTAAAACGACAAACTCGATTACAATTTGAACATTTAAAAGGAATTTCTATAGTTATCGAGTTTTATTTTCTTGCGTTTCATTCTAATTTTATGATTTCAATGCGATTCTCATCAAAATGTTTTGACATATTAGGGATACTTTTTCTTCTTGATGCTTTATCAATTGCATTTTTCTCAAAAATCTCGCCTTAATTCTACTATTTTTTCTGGTCAGATAAAAGGCTGTGTTTAATAGCTTACTTCGATTTGTGAGGACTTTTACCAGAATATAGTTCTCCATAGAATAGGTGCTTTAGAATTCCTTCATCTTCCCAACTCTGTTACGTTGCGCCAGTGCATGTAAACTTACATTTGTTATCTAGAAAATCCCAACAATACACAGTCTTTTCACGATATATGCAAAGTACCGGTCGCCCTCCGACAGGCTCGCGGTCGTACTATTGGCAGTGGAAACTTCTGGTGTCTTGGCCCTAGGGCTACCTCCCTACTCATCACCATAGGTGCTGAGCTGGCCAGCCGCAGGTGTGAGCCTCGCGAGTTGGATGGCTCTTCCAGCGCATCTCCCTGACTATCCTCCGGGGAAACGTCTTCTCCATTCTGTCCGCCAGGGCTGTGGGGAGGCCAGCAGGTGGGACCCCACTTGCTCACCATACGGAGAGATAGAGCGGGCGAGAAAGATGGAGGCGATGACAGTAGGAGTTCGGCTCTTCCACGTTCGGACCATATCCTTGTGGTTATGTTCATCAAGCCCTAGTGCAGTAATGAAATCAGTACTTTGTGAGTGGGATTCACACAGTTTATTCTGTGCAAAATTTGTCAAGCTATTTTTGTTGCAAACGCTTCAACTGTTTAACATGCTTTGAACATAATGTCTATGTCCATATTTCATAGCCATACAGCAAAACGAACAAACTACACACACCCACACACGCACACACAAACACACACACACACACACACATATATATATGCACACACGCGCGCATACAAACACATACAGATTTGAGTCGAGTTATCTATAACTTTTCTTGTCAAGGTCATTTTTGTGTTTATGTCTGTTTTGTATAGTTTTTGACAAATATAAAACAAATATTCAGTGACATCTTATCCCTCAATGAAATGAATTAAGTGCAATGTCGTATAAAACAACAACAACAACAACAACAACTGTATATTCTAGATTAACTATAAACTAAATTTGATAGACACTTCGGTGAATCGGTTATGTTCACAGGGAAATAAATAGCATTTCAAGGCACATGCTATTCCACAAACCTACCGCCGCTTGACAGTGTCAAACAGAAACTACAAACTGGCATTGAATCTATTCGTATAAGGGTCTATTTTCTTACATTATAGCACAAGGTTACATATTTTCAAGTCAGATTGTTTAGTCAATTGAATCTCCTCCACTATATGACCTACTGTTGCGGTTGTTTCCAACAGGTCAGCTACGATTGAGTCTAATCTATGATTAATGGCATCGCAGCCTTCATCATTCGAGTTGGGTTTTTTTCTGGTATAGGGTATATCGAATTTCTAATGTGGGATTTGAGAGAGATTTGGCCGTTATATTGAACAAGAACTTAAAAACTCTCTTGTTGACTCATATGTGACTGTTACCTTTGAATCATTCATGAGTTCGGCTCAGAAGGATGGAAGATAAAGTTGAACTAAGCAGAATTGTATCTCAGAATGTAGAAGCAGGATGCTAAATACATTCGTCAAGTATTATATTGTCACGGGCATTCCATCGGGTTTGTTCTAAAATTAATTCTACTGTTATTACTAATATATTTTCCTTTGAATTTCTTCTATACATCTTGGAAAAGTATTGCAAGGAGCGAACCAAATATCTCTCAAAATCCATTTTGTCTTAGGAATATCATGTATCTAGAGTTTACATCTATGGGTTAGATCAGTGATTCTCGACGTGGGGCGCACGCCCTACGGGGGGGGGGGGGGGGGGGGGGCAATTGAGTATTTAAGAGGGCCATTTAAAAATGATGTTAATGAGAACAAACTTAAGGTTTTACTTTATTACTTTTACACCAAGGCAACTTTGGTACACATTACTGTCAGAAACTCTTATCTCACCTCTTCTTCCACATGTTATTGTGTATCTAGCACCACCTATACACCAATTTGTTTACATTTTGCAATTGGTCATTGCTGTTTTCATATCAAAGAGGAGGGGCATAACAGTTTTTTAGATGTTGAGGTGGGGCATGGTACACAGAAGGTTGGAAACCACAGGGTTAGATAGAAGAGGAAGGGTAGAGTTCATGACGCTTTTCCTAGGATCTGTGACAGTTGGGAGGGAAAATAAACACTAGTCGTCATTAAGAAGAAAGAGAGATTTAATTTGTTGGAGAATGTGACTCTTAATGACTATCTCTATCAACGTTTAGATGCTGGAAGTGAGTGTGACATGATGACAAGCTCTTCTTGAGAATGGAATATTCTATAGCGTGCAACCAAAGATCGGTACATATCTTTGAAGAATGAGAACTAAAGGTTGAAGTGTTTGGTAATGATAAGGGCTAGCTCTAGGACGCATTGTTTGATGGTAATGCGAGGGACAATGTTGGGGTGATGCAGTTGGAGATAATTTTGTACTTAGTGTGCATGCGTACATGGGAGAGAGCCTGATGGAGTGGAGAGGGTTAGTTTGGAAGGAGATTTATCTAAGTGTTTGCAATGTGGAGTTGGTTGCAAAGCGAGGAGCAAATGAGAAGTCTTTCTCTGTAGAGGCACTACATATAGACTTATGACTAAGTAATGGAGTCCAGGAGTATTCCGTAAAGTTGGTGTAAATTCGTTCGGCTACAAACCAAACGGACCAGCTGCAGTTTGGAAGGGTGGAAGGTCTTACATGTTTTACAATGCAGCAAAGTATGTTTCTGATGATGGTCTTGCAGTGGTTGCCGGGGTAAAGCTACCTAGTTTGTAATGATAGGTAATTCTATCCATGAGTTGTAAGTTGTGTATTTGTCTTTTTACTTCAACTATGCAACTATGATCAAACCACTTGAGAAACTTGGGGATAAAAGTTGTGTTTGTGTGGAATGTGGATGGGTATATCTAGATGAGTTCACTCGGCCGTCTAGCTTCCTATTCAGATAACTTGAAGTGCCATATGCAATGGGAAGTTTGGTGATGCGTAGTATGTCCAACTGAAAACATCCATGGAAGTGTAGATGGCATCATTAAGCCATGACAATTCAACAAAACCCCACCGGAAGCTTGATCTGAATATTTGCCACAGAGCAAACTGCGCTGAAAATATCAGAAGATGGTATTAACCCAGGCATTACAATATGCCTACATTTCCCCCTTAAAAAAGGTGAGCTACCCTCTGTGCATTCAATTCATTCGCCGTGTGAAGACCCAGTGTTAACGACATGTCAACAGTGTCAAAATCATAGTTAAAGGTTTGCTTACACATCTAATGTAGTGAGCCCAAAAGACTTTCAGTGTTGGAGAATGAAGATTTGTTTCTAAGGTATATTAGTTTCGGGAACAAGAAGTCAATGCAGCACGTTTGTATGAGCAGTTATTAAGGCATGTGTAGCTTGCAAATGGTTGGCAACTGTTATGATATTTTCTAACCCTAAAAAGACAGCATATACTTTAATATGCAATTTGGCTGTGCTACATACGCACGAATTTATTTAACTTTAAGGACTTTATTAATGGATTTTTAACCAACACATCTCACCATTAAATTACTTGGAATGTCACCGTAAATGTTTCTAAACCTGAGAGTGCACCATTGAAAAGTAGAGGTAGCGCCATATAGTGACCCCCTCCTTGAGTGACGGGCCTGGAAATTGTTGTTTGATCAAACAGTCTTATGATCTAAAGCCGTTCCAGTCGTATCCCCCTTAATCTTTTGTTCATGAAGGACGTTTGGCTGCTGTTTTTGGTAGGTCGAACAACCAGATAGAAGCTCACTCGCTGGTTAGAACAAGGATAAGGGAAAAGACACCATGAAATATTGAGTGGAGTAGAGAGAGAGAGAGAGCGAGAGAGAGAGAGAGAGAGAGAGAGAGAGAGAGAGAGAGAGAGAGAGAGAGAGAGAGAGAGAGAGAGAGAGAGAGAGAGAGAGAGAGAGAGAGAGAGCGGGGGAGGGCATGAATGAGACAAAGTATATGTGGGTTAGAGAGAGAAAATGAAACGGAGAGTAAGACTGAGTGGAAAAGAGAAGGAAGGGTATGCCTATAAGTATAAGTGTGCGAGTGTAAATGTGTTTTGTTGAACTTAAATACTCCACATGTGAATGTGTGGATGAAAACATGTGTGTGTAACAATAAAGTTGACAGTAAAAGAGAGGGGTGGTTAGGCGTGTGTGTGTGTGTGTGTGTGTGTGTGTATGTTTAGAGTGAATTTCTTAAAACAAACAAAACCCTGATATTCACTCACATACATATTTAAAACACATATAAATATAAATTTACCAAGAACCAAATCTTCGGTTGAAACAAGGCAGCTGGAAAGGGACCTTGAATATGTACTTGGTGACATTAAGGTCAACGCTCAAACGTCGTGGGAGGTCGTGACTCAATGTACCTGCCATGCTTAAGTAGAGTGTTCCTGGCGCAATAATAGGCATTGGGTTGATTCTTACATGGTTTATTGCGATGACACGCTCTGGATCTTTACCTTCAAAATAGAAACAAAACGAAAAGATATATATATATATATATATATATATATATAAGTATGTACACGTACATACATATATGTATACAGACGTACAGTAGTATGTATATATATACATACATGCACACACATATATATATGTACGTATGGATTCACCGAACATTTATTATAATGCTCGGTGTGTTTGTAAACAAACATCCCGTATTAAGCCGTAGTGTCTAGCAACCATCGTTGCTCGTTTGTTCAACACTGACAAAGGAACGCTGTACTAGTTCCAAGCTTATTAGCTATCGTCAGCAACGTATACCTTCCTGCCAGATTGTTGAACGTATATATATCCTTACCTTATGCATATTAACGGCTGAGTAGCCCAATTTGCATATCGAGTGGGTTAATCGGCCGGGTGCACCGAAAACGATAAACGATAAATATATATATATATATATATATATATATATATATATATATATATATATATATATATATACACACAAAAATAAATGTCGAAAATGAAAATACAAAATTTCTGATAAAATATATAGCGCAGAATTGTAGAAAATAGAATTTATAAATAATTGTTTCTACAATAGGCACAAGGCCAGCAATTTGAAGGTGGGTGGGGTGGAATGGGTGGGGGGGTCGATTGAATCGACTCCAATGCTTACTGGTACTTTATTTTATCGACCCAGTAAGGATGAATGGCAAAGCTAATCTCGGCGGGATTTGAACTCAGAACGTAAAGGGCCATAACACTATGCTGCAAAGCATATTAATTCTTTCTAACACTGGCACAAGGCCACCAATTTTTGGGAAAGGGAAAATCGATTATATCGACCGTACTCGATTGATGTTTAATTTTATCGACTTCAGGAGAATGAAAGGCAAAGTTGACCTCGGTGAGATTTGAACGTAAAGCGCCGGAACAAATACCGCAAAGCATTTTGTCCGGCGCTCAATCGATTCTCCCAATAATAATTGTTTCTAATATAGACACAAAACCAGAATTTATTTCGGATAGGTGGGATGACTGGGTGTAGTTGTTTAAAGTTACCCCAGTACATGACTGGTACTTTATTTTATCGACTTCTGCAGGATAATACGCAAAGGTAACACCACCGAGATTTGAACTAAAAACACTCAAAGAAAGCAATGGTAAAAAAACACTAGCCGAAGGTGCTCCGCTCTGATATCAATCTTCTTAATCAAATAACCATACCTTCGGTTATATAATTTCTAACATAGTAAAGACAGTGTTTTCCTGGATGCGTTTAAAATCAAATGTATAATTATGAAGTTTATTGAATAACAGCATGTACAAGTCCACTGTCACACTGAATCTCCGTGAGAATTACGTTGAGGGTAGACGTGTCTGTGGAATACTCTGTCACTTGTATATTAATTTTATGAGTAGGCTGCTCCGTTGATTGAACAACATAACTGGAACATTCACCGTCGAAACCGACGTAGATCCATTTTATGTGCTAGTCGAATTGTAAACTAGCCTCGTAGAACCAGAGGGAATAAAGACTCAAGGTCTTGCTCTAAGTAAATTTTAAAAAGTCAAACCAATGACTGGCACCACTTAATTTTTACGTAAATTAAACATAAATAATTTGATAAGCCTGGTTATAAACATGAAAAATATGTGATGTTTTTCAGAATAAATCTATAAGGGTTGTTAATTATTTATATGTTGAGTTCTTTTTCTCCAGTGCATGTGTATGTGTGTGTTTGTATGTGTGTGTGTGAGAGAGTGACAGAGAGAGAGAGAGAGAGAGAGAGAGAGAGAGAGAGAGAAGGAGTATGTTTGTTTATTTATAAGAACAACAAAATCCACTAACTTGAAGAGCTCATAAGATAGTTAAAATAATAAACAGGAGTAGAGAAAAGAAGAGAAAAACCTAATGAAAAAAAGAGAAGGGGAAAAGTGGGGACAAACTCTACACCCTTAACTGGACGGTATATATCAGCTGTGCCCAGCGGACCAGATGGTGAAAGCATTGCCGCGTTGAATAGTCAGTGATACCTGCTGCATCAGCCATTCCACCCTATGATCTCTCTTTCTCAGGCAGGATGCGCTTTTCCTGATTTTGCGGGGGGATACGGTGGTGTGAGTACAAGGTCTCGACGGCGACCGGCAGAAAAAAGAAGCGGTCGGTAAAGTCCCAGTATTTGGATATCTTTTTGCGTTACAGTCGACATAGCCCGCGTTTGAGGCCTAAATGATACCTATGATTAACTATGTAGGGATATCTAATTATAGTTACTATGTAGTGATATCTAATTATATTAACTATGTATAGTGATATCTAATGGTATTAACAATGTGGGTGTATCTAATATTACGATAAACTCAATATATGCTGAAGTGTAATAACGGATTTTAATGAGTTTAATAACTATCTTATAAACTGATATTTGGTTTCTTTTTTCAAGTGTGTGGCTTTCTTACAAATAAATACGCAGGCATACACAAATACACAGACACTCACACACACTTTCTCCCCCCCCCCCCACTCTCTCATTCTCCCCCACTCTCTCTTACTCATAAATACACACAAATACATATATAGTTTGGTTTTACAAACTGGAGATATAAAAATCAATTCACAAAAGTATTACCAAGCTTTGATTATTTGATCACAATAGTCTAGGCTCTCGAGTGTGTATCAAAAGCTCGCTTGGATAAGAATATCGAACATGAATTAAAAGAAAAAAAAAGTCGGACGCAAAAGACAAAGTCAACGGAAAAATACAACAGGAAAACGGACAGTTAGCTTCTTCAGTCAACCTCTGGAAATCATTGTAGTTTCGATAGTTAAGGTTGATATTTTTCATTGTAGTGCACATTGAGACGCAACAGAGGAACACAGGACAAGTTATGCCTTTCGGAGAATTACACGATTAAATGACGAAAATAATAGACAAAAACATGCTACAAAACAGTGCATCAACTACCGCGTTTCTATTGATGCACATTATTTTGTAGCATTTTTTGTCTATATGTTTTCGTCTTTATTTGTGTAATTAAACGAAAAACACAGCTTGTTCTGTGTCTCCCTATTTTGTCGCATCCCAATGATCCCGTGAGTGTGCAGTGAAACTATAATAACAAGGCATTTCAAAGTAGTAGCCAGACATTTTAAGAAAGAAATATTATTAAGTCTAAAGCCATCAACATATTAGGTGTAAAACTGCTACTTTTCATCACCTTATTGTCATACAGGACAATGGCATGGTGAGTTTAAACGTTGATTAAATATCAAGTGTTGTAGTTTACCTGGGTTAGTGAATCTATATACAATGTAGCTGAAGAGGCACAGGCAAGCAACATCACAGGTATAAGAATACCTAATGTAAACATATTCCTAGCAAAGACAATAAAACATTCGGGCCGTTGCAGAATACAAGTGCCTGAAGAAAGTCAGAGGGTAGAACGGCTGAAATATTGTAACTATAACAACAACAAAAATAAGGAATTATAATTATCATAATGGTGTCTAATTTAAGCTCAAGGTCAATAATTTTGGGAGGGAGAATATCGATTAAATCGACCTCCTGTACTTGACTGGTGTTTTATTTTATCGGAACCGGAAGAATGAAAGTTAAAGCTCACCTCGGTGGGATTTGAAAGCAGTTTGTAAAAACCTAGAACAAATACCACAAAGCTCTAACGATTATGTCAATTCAAAGATAATTCATAATCTCAGAAATTCAGACGAAAATAGCACAAGGTTGTTTTGAAACTAAATTTGAACACTCAATACTTCAATACTTCATCTAGTCATATAGACATTTCACATCTGTCATAATAAACGCTGCAAGGGAAGTGAAATTACCACTGGGATTATCGACTTATAATTCTCTATATGAATGTGGAACATATAGCAACACACACATGCACACACTCACATGCACATGCACATGCACATGCACACACACACACACACACACACACACACACACACACACACACACACACACACACACACACACACACACACACACACACACACACACACACACACACACACGCACAAACACACTCATACACATAGACAAACATATATATATATATATAGTATAACACTGCATCTCATTTAATATCATTATGAACCAAATCTGTCGAGCATTTTATGTGAAACTTATACGAAAATATTCATATTGCATTTAAGGAATAGAATGTATGTTAGATCGTTTTCAGTAGAAATGTCTAAGGCGCATATTCAACATCAATTCGCAAGACAGAACTCCTGAGAAGCATTGAGTCTCTAGTAACATCTCAAATGCACTGGACAGGACACATCAACCGTATGAAAGATAGCAAGATCCTAAATCAACTGTTTTACGGTGATCTCCATTTTGGAAAAAGGCCTCAACACAAACCGAAAATGAGGACATGGACATCATCAAGAACAACGTGGCATTTGATATAGACAAGTATTTGATATAGACAAGTGGGAGTAGATAGCTCTAAATAGGGCTGAGTGGAGAAAGAGCATAAAGGGCAGTTTGAAGAATGTCGCCTAGAATACAAACAACTGAAGCGTCAGCTCCGAAAGAGTTATACTCACAGTCAGGTGAAGACATCAATAATTGGACATACGAATTCTGCCAACGTGTACTCCCCTAAAAAGGTAGTTACGTTAATCACCTGAAGTCACATGAAAAAAACAACCACCCACAGCACACTCAACAAAGACCTGGTAAAACAACGTGCGTGATATGCATCAAAGTGTGTAGAGCTAATTCCGGACTAAAAAAAACACATGGTGGTACATAAAAATTGTATCCCACAAAATGACCCCGTCAATCCTGTGGAAAGCACAACTCTCCTCTGACACCTGTGTCATAAACCATGCAGATCTGCAGCTGGTCTACGAAGTCATGGCCGTTGGTAGAATGACAATGAAGAAACACTAAGAGACGGCAATCGTCTGTGAAGACGCTGCAATCCTCATGTATGTATGTCTGCATGTATGTATGTATGAATGTAAGTATGTATGCATGGATGGGTGGCTGGATGGATGGATGCATGGATGTATGTATAGAGAGATAGATAGATTGAAAGATGGATAGATAGATAGATTTCTTTATTTGCCACAAGGGCGCACAAGAAAAGGGGACAATACAAGGACATACGCCGGGGATTTTACATACAATCGTGTAAAAAATTTTTTAACAAACAAATTCAACAATCTAAATCCCCAATAGCGGCGAGGCGTTACAAATGGGTTGTTTTATACCCCGTAGATAGAACAACCCTCAACTCCAGGAGCATGCTGTGCAAGTGCTCCTTTCTTCCTTTTGCTTTCTTCTTCAACCTACAGGTTTATATACAGAGAAGGCCCAATCACTCGGGCCATTTTTGTCACATTCACCCACCTTTCAGTAAATTTACTGGGGTGCAGTACCTCTCTCTCCACTCTGATTATCCTTCTAAAGTGGTACCTAAAGAAAGGAATGAGTTGTTGTCCGGAGAGAAAGGCATCTGTCCTCAGTCCTCTCAATCTTGTCCACCATATAACCTCTTTTACCATAGCCACTATACAGAGGAAAGCCGCCTCTCTTTCGTTTTTGAAAGGTGGCGGCGGTTTGATCCTTACTATGGACTCAGCAGTCAACTGGACTTGTCCCATATATGACAGCAGTTGTTCTGCGTAGTTCCAGAGGTCGGTTACGCCCGGTCTATGTACAATTGCGTGCAGGACGGTTTCAATGTCTTGCTCGCATCTTGGACACGTCCTCTTGGAAGGATCCCTGCCAAGGCGCTTGTGCCTGTAGATCTTGTCTCGTACTGGTAGAGCTCCTCGGTAGCACTGTCAGGCCAGGGACCTTTGGAAGTTGTCCATAGGTCCCGAGCGGAAAGTCCTACTGAACAGACTGGTGAGCTCGTCGTCTTCG
>OZ024740.1:357220368-357232868 GCA_964016885.1 Eledone cirrhosa
AAAAAGAATATCTAACCTATCTTCTAATAAAAACATCTTCGATGCTAACGCCAATTACTATAATAACGCGCTTTCTAAAGCCGGCTATCCTGATAAAATCAAATATAATAAAGAAACAAATTCTAGAAGATCTTACAGTAGAATAATTAATCATGATCATTCCAATAACTTTAATAAAAGACCTAGATACAAAAATATAATCTGGTATAATGCTCCTTTCTCCATCTCTATTAATAATAATATTCCTAAATTATTCTTTAGTGCCTTAAATAAATGCTTCCCTCCCTCACATATCTATAGTAAAATATTTAACAAACACACTATAAAATTTTCCCATTCAACATCCTCCAACATTTCCAACATTATCTCTAAACACAACAATAAAATACTAAATACTATATTCTCTTCCTTCCAACACTGAATATCATAATAATAGTAATAGTACTCCCGACGTCATTGTAAACTCTAGGCTAATTTCTGCAAATCCAAATACAACGTCAAACACAACTTCGCTAAATGTTCTTAATCCCATTCTAAATCAAGAAACTATTATTCCTATCGCAAATAACTTCTCCAATCCAATTCCTTCTATAGATAACACTAGGTCACTCATTAATAATCTCTCTAATCGCAATTGCAATTGCCCTGCTAAAAATAAATGTCCTCTCAACAACCATTGTCTTGATAAAAACTTAATCTACGAATGTAAAGTTATAACTGACACCAATTCCTTCACCTATTTTGGCTCCACTTCCACCTCCTTTAAAGCTCGTCTTTATAATCATCATTCGTCTTTTAAATACCAACTTAAATGAACCAACACGGCTCTCTCAGAACTCATATGGTCCTTGAAAGACAAAAATATTAAATATAACATCTCTTGGAAAAAGGTTTCTCTATCCAAGACTTGCAATCTCTGTCTAAATGAAAAATTTACCATTATATCTAATTTAGATTCTATAATAAATAGACGCACTGAATTGTTTTCTATCTGCTTGCATAAATTCCACAGAACTTTCCATAAAGTATACAGCTAATATCCTAAACTTTATCAATTCAGAATCCTTTTCTCAAAGGCACATATATATATATATGTATATATATATATATATATATATATATATATATATATATATATATATATATATATATATATATATATATATATATATACTTCTTTAAAAATATACCCATCTTTCTACCTTATTTCAAAGTTATTTATTATATTCTATATCACTCCTATTTATCACTTCCCTTTCTTCCTTTTCCTTTTCTTTTCTTTTTCTTTTAATTTCTAACCCTTAATCTGTACCTTTTCTCACTGTGCATAACATAGAAACAATTATTACACAATACACTATATTCTTACTTTATATCACCTTAAAAAAAATCCTTCGTAAACATAAACATTTTTTTTTTGACGTTAGATTATTCATCCTCTATTCATTATTTTTTTCTCACTTTCATCTAACTTATTCATGCTCATCTCACAATATATCTTTACTTACATTACTTTTGGTTTTTTTTAATAATACATATCAACATTTTCTTTCCATGGCACATATTATTAAACCCTTAAATATTATTCTTAATACATATTAACATTTTCTTTCCATCGCACATATTATTAAACCCTTAAATATTATTCTTAATACATATTAACAATTTCTTTTCATCGCACATATTATTAAACCCTTCAATATACAAACCTTAACTTTACATTATCTTTCTCTTCGTTAATTTTCAAATTCTTTTAATTTATACATTATCTTCCAACGGTTTTTCAACCTCTCTATGTAAAACAATATATTTTTCTCAGTTATAAAAGCTATATCTCTCTCTCTATCACCCATCTCTCCTCCTATCTCATCCTTCCTCATTATACTCCTCCCCCTCCACTTTTCACTCTCATCTCCTCCTCTTTTTCATCCTTTCCAACCTATCCCCCCCCCCCTCAAAAATTTTTTTCCCCCCAATATCACACATCACTCTAAAACTACTTTTCATATGTTGATTTAAAACTGCACTATCTACAAGTGTTTTTAACCTTCATATCATGTCTTCCTATTTTATCTGATGAAAACACAAATGTTATTGCATGATGATATTTGTTTTTGAAATGCGCATAATAAAATACATGGAACTCATTTAACCATCTTTTGATCTTATATATTATGTATACTCCAGTCCTACAAACTGTAGAGTGCTTCTTATCCGATATCTGCATTCCTTTATTGTACTACAATAAAACTCACCTCCTACATTATATATATATATATATATATATATATATATATATATATATATATATACATATACATACATTGATGCATACTTGTTTGATGGAAGCAATGCGGAAGCAATGTGGAAGCCCGTTGTGTATACACACTACACACACATATATATACATAAAGTATATGTATATAAGTATGTATGTATGTATGTATGTATGTATGTATGTTGGTGCTACTGGTAACATGTATCCCAGTACAACCTGTCTCATGGTCGGGTCGTTGGCGACTAAACTGGCAACCCCACCAAGGTTTCTTGGTGAGGAGGGTGACTTTGGACATCCTGCAGGACTAAAAACAAAACCTGTCAAAGGGCAAAGGAGCTCTTAAGAGTCAATGGCCATCCAAAATCACCGGGAGAGATGACCCCTTAGCCTTTGTCAAGGCAGAATTCTAGGAGAAGGAAAACTCTGATATAACACCTGCAACCCTGATGGTATCCAATGATGTTGACTTGTTCTTCTTTTTGGTAAATATCATCTTGGTTAAGAGAGTGGGACTGGCTTTGTGCAGTGCCTTTGCTCACTATAAAAGCTTCACGGCACAGGCATTGCTTTATATCTGGAGATCTCTCTGCACTTGTCGTCACATGGTACCATGGGCCCAGCACTATGTGTCAGTAATTGTCACAAGTGTAGTGTTTGTACCAGAGTTTTCAAGTCGCAGGCTGGACTAAAAAGTCACACTCGTTCAGCGCATCGGTAGGGGTTCTCCTACATGGATATAAAGTAGTGGCCGTACTCGAAAACGAGTTGGCAGCCACCATGTATGTATGTATGTATGTATGTATGTATGTATGTATGTATGTATGTATGTATGTGTGAATGTGTGTGAATGTGTTTGTCTGTGAGTTCTAGCGCTGACTTAGTAGGTTGTTAGGTGACGCGCGCATCATAGAGATGCGGATATGTCACGTAGATATATAGGACAACTGCGATATGAGCTGGCGAACCATTTAATTAATCAGCCGTTGGACAGGAGTGACGAAATCCTCTTGACAGAGAAGATCAGCTGTCCAGCTGGACCTAAAATAATAAATAGCATAGAAATCTCATAATTGTTATGACAAAGTGAGTAAAGACATCTTTATATTATCTAGTCTTCAGAGGACGTGCTTTAAGCGGGCCCAAATAAAGCTTCATGCTGACTCAGTCGCCTTGAATTATAATTTACCACCTGAATAACCGGTGGACTGTCAAGCAGTGGGATTAAGGAATGCATGGCTTCTTTATCGTTATTTAAACAAATTATTTGATCAGGCTTTGTATTTCTTCACTGTGACTCACATCCTATGAGAATGAATGATGTGTGATAGGAACAATCAGAAATGACGATGAATGTTTCTAGAGTAAAACCTCCATGCATGACAGCTTCAGTGTGATTGCTGTTTTGATATATTCCCTGGGGCAAATAATTCTTTCATATCTTGCTGCAGTGTCGAGGCAACCCTAATTTAAAGGTAGCACTTTACTTAAATTTGGTAGGTGTCTATAAAATGTATCTTAAAGAAAGCTTGCCCTGTTTCCTACTCAGGAAACTACAACTTGTGATGCATCCTCTTATTACAGTTAAAAGTTTAAGAAATCATACCCCAAGCAACAAATATTGTTACTTAGAATGCTCATACTTCCATAGATGGTTCTGCTGTTGTAACAAGACAACGTCTACGTGGCCAAAGAGCTTCAGTGCTACAAGATTGACATCTTTATACTCAGTGAAATTTGTTTCCCTAACAAAAATCTATCATACAGAATGAAGGTGACTGCACATTCATCTGGAAAGTTATTTCATGTCACTTCGCGGTCAAGAAATTAGCATATATATGATTATGTCATAGCATCTATATGATTATGTCATAGCATCTATATGATTATGTCATTGCCCGTCTCCGGGATGTTCGGGATGTCTATTTCAGTAGAATTATGAAAGGTGCAATGTGCTGGATGGATAGCCGTTTTATAAACCCCACCCTCTCTGCCATATCTCCCGTACCTGCAAGAAAGCGAGCATTCAAACTATGTTTTGTTGTAGTATCTTTGGGAAGAGACAAAACCAGGCTTGCATTTTGGATAAACTTCAGTTTATGTACGTATCCCCCCCCCCCCCCCCCCCCCCCCCCAAATCAGAAAACTGAAATTGAAGATCATAGGAATTGGTTGCTTGAAATTCTGCAATCGACTGGCTTGCTAGGTTAATTTATGAAATATACACACACACACATGCATACTCTCTCTCTCTCTCTCTCTCTCTCTCTCTCTCTCTCTCTCTCTCACACACACACTCTCTCTCACACACACGCGCACACACTCTCTCTCTTTCTCTCTCTCCTCTTCCTTTTTCACTCACTCTCTTTCGTTATCTATTTCTTTTTTTCTGTCTCCACTTCTTTTTCAATCTTATTGTTTTACAGAGGCTTTTTCCAGTGTGCTGGGGAACATCATCTCGTGATGCAACGTCGACAAAGGGGCTTAATAAAAGAGTCAAATGAAGAAATACAAACCCTCCACAAATAGTTGTTTTTAATGATGATAAAGAAGCCATGTATTCCTTAATAAAAGGATCAAACAATCCTCTTCTGAGTTCGGGAAACTTTGCACTTATGAGAAAGTCACTGTTTACCAAGATGTCTGTACCTTAACTCTGTTGTATGGCTGCGAAGTAAATTTGAACATTAGATATCTTCCACATTCATTGCCTGGAACATGTCCATGAAATTATTTAAAAGGACAAAATTCCCCGTACTGAATTTTCAGACATGCGCAATCCGTCAGCGTCGAAGCTATGACCACGAGGTGAATTCTCCACCAGATGAGACACGCATTCCATGTGAATGAGTCCTAACTGCCAAGAATATTGTTCTGCAGCAAGTTAACAGAAGGTTTTTGTCAACACAATTGTCCTAAGAAATGTTGGAAAGATCAACAGAAGCGCATCCTCACTGCAAGTGAAATTCCTGCCCTGCCCTGCCAAATATCTTGGTAATTTACTATAGATAAGACTGTGTGAAAAAGCTCAGAGAGATGATCAAAGGATAGCCCATCATCATTGTCAGATTCGGTCGCCAAGAAAACAATGGTGCTATTGTTCATCGTGGGTAGTTGGCAACCTAATTATCTTCCACACAAACTGAAACAAATAAATGGATTATCCATGTATTATGTACCATGTACCATGAACGTTTTCCTCGGGAAGAATTATTGGGACAAGTGTGGCTGTTGAATTACAGGTGTTGTCTATACCATAGTCTTCCATTTTCTTTTCAAATTGCCCAAAAGGTTTTGGCCTAAACGAGGTGGCTATTATAAATAAATTTTAAAATGCCTGACCGAGATACCACGTAGTTGGGTCGAACCTGGGACCTCCTGATTATGATGCCAACTTCTCAGCCAGTCGAGTACGCCTACGCCCATTGACCTTCTATATTATGATATGCATTACACAATTGAATGAAAAATATTGGTTTCTTTTGGCTATAATGAAGAGAATTCTGTGGAGACGTTCACAACATTTTCCAAGGTGGATGTAAAATGTTTACAATCAAAGTTTCTCTGAGTCTGATAGGACTGATAGAATCGTGGATGAATGTGTTAGAACGTTGCGGGAAGTAATGGTTCATGAGTACAATACCTATCCGAAGAACTTATAAATGACATCTGATGACGAAGGGCGACTAGATGATCCGAAACACAGCGAGTAATAATTGTTTCTACGTTAGGCACAAGGCCAGCAATTACCCAGTGCATTACTGGTACTTTATTTTATCGACCCCGTAAGGATGAAAGGCAAAGTTAACCTTGGCGGGATTTGAACTCAGAATGGAAAGGGCCGTAACTCTATACGTCAAAGCATGGCGTCCGACCCTCTACCAATACTGCCAATCCAACAGCGAGTAATAATTGTTTCTGCATTTGGCTCAAAGCCAGCAATTTCATGAGAAGGTGCAAGTCGATTAAATCGACTCCAGCGCGTTGCTGCTACTTCATTTTATTGACCCCCGTAAGGATGAAACGCAAAGCAAACCTCGACGGGATTTGAATTCAACACAGCCTGTAATAATTTCTAGCCTTAACACACGGCTACACATTTTGTGATGGGTAGATACAGGTGATTAATCCTACACACGCTCATAAAGGGATATAACTAGTCATCGAAACCAATTTTCATATTCTACGTTCTGAATTCTACGTTCAAATTTCACTGAGGATAGTTTTTTTTCCAAGTCGATAAAAGAGCTACCAGCTACACAGTGGTAAATTTGATTGTCATAGGTTGCCGAACAACAGTTACATTGATGTACATTTCGCCAGTTCATAATAATGAGGTCGATGCCGGGTCTTCTAATGAACTTGAGGCATGAAAGAAACTTTAACCACACGGCTCTACTTTCAATTTTATAACCAGTTCCCTGATGCCGACACGAACAAAACTGAATGGACATCAATAATGTTAGAAAAGCTACAGCACACCCCACCCAGCTCGGTCTCTTTCTCAACGACAGGCGACGTACACAAGAATTTGTGCTGAAACATCGTACACTAATTAGATTCAATCAAGACTCACAGATGCATTCCCTCACCCACAAACGTTTCCAGATATTCGCCACACTGTCTCTATGTTGATTAAATCACTAGAAATGAATGAATGAGTCTACTCTTGGGCTACACAATAAACTTTCTAACCACACATTTTCTAACCATCCATTCCACCCAAGAGCTATCATTTAATTAATCGTATGAATAATTTTGTTTTAAATATGAAGCAAATAGCTTTGCATTTTTCAGCGGCCTGATTTAGAGTTCTTCTTATTGTTGTTTGCGTTATTTTTTTGATTGTAACTAAATCAGAGAGGGAAGACTTCTGCTTTTGATATTTAAAACAAGAACTCCAGCTGTTTTAATAATTGGATAGCAAAATCTCTAAATTTAACTTTGATATACGACGAAAATCTAAGTTGCATGTTAATGCTGTGTAAGAACCAACCAGTTTCTAAATGAGAAGTACTTACATACTGAATAAACTGACATATCGGTTTTCCGGCTGCATAGATACCTAAGAAACCTAATTACGATTGTTTTAGTTTAGTTTCACGTTAGCTCTAACAAAGTAGTTCTATGGCCTAATGCGTTCTATCCATGACCATGTCATCTTGTGCTTCAGTCATAGTGTATCTGGGACTGTATTATCTAATGTGATTACCTTTTTTCAGCTGTTAATTCTCCCCAATTACTGTTAAAGTGAATATCTAGAGGAAAATAATTTATACGTATATTTGCAGAATATGGCACGCCAGAATCCAACTACTCAGTTTGCAGTGATGCATAGCAATATATATTAATGTGCAGCTGCAATCTACATAAATAACGCTTAACAATGGAATGAAATTGAAGATAATCTATTATACACCAAACAAAATGTATTACTTAAAATATTTGATGGCAATTGACTACGAAATATTTTAATTTAAGTGGTATATATATATATATATATATATATATATATATATATATATATATATATATATATATATATATATGTGTGTGTGTGTGTGTGTGTGTGTGTGTGTAAAAGGTAAACAGAAATATATATATTGTTGTTGTTGGACCTCCGTCGCTTCCGACGTCGGGTGTTCCAGCTAATCAAACAACGGAGTATCTTAATTAACGTGCTAGTAGCTGAATATTCTACAGATCATGTACCTTTAACGTTGTTCCCAAGAAGATTTAGCTTGACACCACTGTGTTACAAGACTATCTCTTCGAATTACAGGTACAACACAATTTGTCAACCGAGTAGATTGGAGCAAATGTAAAATAAAATGTCATGAAAAAGAACAAAACACGCCTCCAAGAATCAAGCTCATAACCTTATGATCGTGAGTCGAACACTCTAACCACTAAGACACATACCTCAGTCAGTAGGCAAAAATGCAGACCTTGCAAACCTCTAAAAACCCAAACGGGGAGTATCATGAAAAAAAGGGCCCTCAAACGGGGAGAAATGAGACAAAATAGGAAGATTTTACATAATGAAAGCTATTCCCATTTTCACAGAAGAAGACATCTCAGACCCACCCCAAATTGGATGGGAGATCTCCCCGTCGGACGGGGAGAGTTGACAGGTCTGAAAATGTGTTCTGTCTGTAATTCAAAGGACTAACTTTATCCCCCTTCTGTCACGCTCAATCTTCATGAGAACAACGTTGTGGGCACACATGTGTGAGAAATATCTAGCCAGTTACATGTTAATTGTACGAGCAGGCTATTTTTTAGTTTCATCAACTGGAACACTCATCATTTGAACCGACGGAGGCCCAAGAACAATAAACTAGTGTTAAACTTTTATGTAGTGAAACGTTTACAGGAAATATTACTGTACATCGATGTGAGGACTCGTCGAGACATTATATAATCACGCAAATAAATTATCAATAATATATCAAGTTCCCGCAACCGGTGCAGTTAGTCGTTGTGGTGCTACGTTTGACTGTGTCCATCATGGCATTTCAGTGCCCATCTCCTTTCCACGCGTAATATATAGAAATATTAATAGGGAAAAACCCAACCACTGAAAAATATTGAACATATTTTGGTCTAAAACCATATTTTAACAAAGCACAAATGAATTCAAACTGCAGGATAATGGTTTCACTGTGAACAATATGAGAAATCTCTTATAAGTCGTCGCACCGAAGAAAAACTCTATCATTTTGAAATGCGAGGAAACCCTTTGTCTTAAATGCACACTGGAGAAATTTAATCCAACTTTTACTTCTGATGACAAATATACCTATGCAAAGACACACATATTTGACCCAGAACGCGTAACTCCCAATAGAGTCGTAGGGTTGTCATCGTTGCATACGGCATGTCTTGGTATTTTCAATCTATAGGAGTCCATCCCTTTCCAGATTCTAAAACACCCGATTTCTTCCAGAGTGAATATATATATATATATATATATATATATAATATATATATATATATATATATATATATATATATATATATATATATATATATATAGTGACGAAACATAAGTCAATTGCATGAACTCATAATCCTTTATTTACTGCTATATATATTTCGATGATAGCCATTGAATGGCTATGACCTCATCAGGCAGTTAGTCAGTTCTTAGATATGCCAGCTCTGTGTGTATAGTGTTGATGGTATATATATATATATATATATATATATATATAACGAAGGAAATGCGGTAAGGAACCAGGTGGACCATAACGCACCAAAGTACTCAATACTTAAGGTAGCAGAGTGGGTAATAGGAACGAGTAGGACCCCGACGGCTGAGCTCAAGCCGTTTCGACGGCTAATTCAGTCCAGAATTAGCCGTCGAAACGGTTTGAGCTCAGCCGTCGGGGTCCTACTCGTTCTTATATATATATATATATATATAATATATATATATATAATATATATATATAGAGAGAGAGAGAGAAAGAGAGAGAGAGAGTAGATAGATAGAGAGAGAGAAAGAGAGAAAGAGTGAGAGAGAGAGAGAGAGAGAGAGAGAGAGAGAGAGTAGATAGATAGATAGAGAGAAAGAGAGAGAGATCGACCCTAGTACTTAACTGGCACTTATTTTATCGACCGCCAAATGATGAAGAGCAAAGTTGAACTCGGCGTGATTTGAACTTAAAACGCATAGAGCCGGACTGGATACTGCAAAGTATCATTTTATGAGGTTCTAACGATTCTGTCAATTCGACACCTTCACCCATGCAATAAACATGCTCAATTAAACATACACACTGACAGCTAAAGAGAATATAAGTACGGGCTGTGGGTGGGCCTCATCGCGTACCGTTGTAGTTGTTTTAAAAGAAACAGGAAGACAACAACTGGAAAGTTTGATTTTCTACTTAATATGTTGTCTTCATCTTTCAGTTCCTTTCCTTTCTCCTAAACTCTAATTACAGTAGATAGACTGATAAAAGGTTTGAAGCATTTTTTCTGTGGAGATGAAACAGTAATTTAAGATGTTTAAGCCAGTGCTTTAAGAGAGTACAATAGTGGATAAATTTCATGATACACACACCTTACGATACACCTTAAATATAATACTTCATGTTTTCCAGTTACATTTATATATTTATATATTTTCTGATGCCAAATATTGGCGTAGATGTGATGAATGTGTGTGTGTGTGTGTGTGTGTGTGTGTGTGTGTGTGTGTGTGTGTGTGTGTGTGTGTGTGTTAACGTTTACTGACTTGAAAAATAAGCACTGGGATCGATGTGATCAACTAAATTTCATCAAGGTTGTGCCTAGAATGGCCGCAGCCTAATGACAGAAGTAAGTAATATATATATATATATATATATATATATATATATATATCTTATTCACATTTATCATTAATATATATATGTATTCTACATTATCTATTGAGTACGCTGAAATACAACCGGTCCTGGCATTGTTAAATATGCTGGGTCCGTCAACTTATATATATATATATATATATATATATGTGTACATAATATATATGTACATACACTACACAGAAACAGACGGATACACATGCGTGCATGCATACATACATACATAATTGCATATACACGTGGATATAGAAACATACGTATACATATAATTTAAAACACGGATCCACACGTGTAATGACGTCCGTAAGCACATATCTGCAAACATATATTCATTATCAAGTTAATGTCAGAATTCCAATGAAAGATTTTTCTTTTGAGGTTAGAAATCGTTTTTCTCTATTGATGGCAAACTTAAAAAAAACAACCAGAAGAACACACACATACACATACATACATGCATGCATACATACATGATGGCTGCCCCTCGTTATCGAGTATGGCCATTGCACGATATACTATTATTAATAATTATTAATTAATTCTATCGTGCAATGCCTGTGCATGAAGATATTTTTTTAAGTGAGGAAAGACTGTGCACTGAGCCAATCCCACTCTCTGAGCGACAGTAGCTATAACCCGAAAAGAAGAAAATATCAACATCATCTGTAACTACTGAGCCCCAGGTTTTATATCGGAGTTATCCCAGTTTCCTGAGTTGCCTTCTCCCAGAAGAATGCCCTGACAAAAGCTAGGGGTCCTTCACTCCCAGTGATTTAACCGCGCGATCGGGTGTCCAGCCCGACTATTTCTATGTCCCCGCGCATATACATACACATGTACCCATGTATACACACATATACATACATATGTACATATACATACATATGTACATGCATACATACATACATACATACATACAAGGGCCTTGTTTCTGGGGGGTACCAAGGGAACCCCCCCCCCCCCCAACACACACACACACACTTTTTTAAACCTTTATGTTATATTTTTTGTTTATTTGATACAATAAATTCTTTTTAATCTTATTTGTTTTATATCTGAACTTCATTTGAATATATAAAATTTAATCAGCGTAAAATTTTACTTACGTGATAGGGTCCCGGAAAGGAACCATAAGCAATACTAACGTGCTACTTTAAGAATCAACAGATGTTGGTTCGTCCCCCTCACATTTTTAAGGCAAACGAGGCCCCTGCATGCATACATACATACAAACATACATACATACAAACATACATACATCCATACATACATACATACATACAAACATACATACAAACATACATACAAACATATATACAAACATACATACATACATACATACAAACATACATACAAACATACATACATACAAACATACATACAAACATACAAACATACATACATACATACAAACAAACATACATACAAACATACATACATACAAACATACATACATACATACATACAAACATACATACATACATACATACATACAGACATACATACATACAAAATACATACATACATACATACATACATACATACATACATACATACATACAAAATACATACATACATACAGACATACATACATACAAAATACATACATACATACATACATACAGACATACATACATACAAAATACATACATACATACATACATACATACTTGATGGCTGCCCCTCGTTATCGAGTATGGCCATTGCTAATGAATTCTATCGTGCAATGCCTGTGCATGAAGATATTTTTTAAAGGGAAGAAAGACTGTGCACTGAGCCAATCCCACTCTCTGAGCGACAGTAACTATATCCCGAAAAGAAGAAAATATCAACATCATCTGTAACTACTGAGCCCCAGGTTTTATATC
>OZ024740.1:357245368-357257868 GCA_964016885.1 Eledone cirrhosa
GATGTAACCCTCAAATCCTCAAGCATCTCCCCACCCATGCCCTTATTCCACACTGTAAAGTGGTCATGTAGGTGTCACGACAAAACGTGCTCAGCCCACACTGTAAAGTGGTCGTTGTGGTGCCATGATAAAAAGCATCTAGTACATACTGAAAATGTGGTTGGCGTTAGGAAGGGCATCCAGCCGTAGAAACTAAGCCAAAATCAGTTCTGTATAAGCAAGACATTGTCATCTGATCTGGCTTATGTTACAACAGGCCAATTCGTCTAACGTGGAAAAATGGACGTTAAACGGTGATGAAAAATATTTTTTCATAACGGAACGAAACGAAAAATGTTTTTCTTTATTTTCCTCTATGAATATACGATAACGTTGCCAGTATGTTCTGAGAATGTCAGACAGCGCTGTTGACATCATTTGATTCTGGCTAACGTCAACAATTAGAAAAATGCAAACATGAAAAGTTCTGCTATGAGAACTCCATTGTTATCAACAATGAAGGTGACAGAAAAATAAGTAAAATATTCTTGTTATATGAGTGGACGACGAAACGCAGCAAAACATGCCAAGAAGCCAACTCACAATGCAAAACCAGGGAGCATATTCCGGCACTTGGGTGAAAGAAATCCTTCAGAAAATTTTCAGCATTCAACGGTTGGTTTTAAATATTCAAAGGACGGCTTCAACACTGTCTAATGAAGTTACAATTGCAGACATCCAGGTAGCCTAGAAATTTCCACACGTTCATAAGAGTATTATCGAGCATGACAACTACTACTCTTCTGAATATTTATCAAAGGTAGATGAAACGGAACCTTTCTGGAAATCCCATCCCACAATTTCATCTCCAGAAAAGAAAAGAAAAATCCTGCTTCTTGTTTCAATATTGGGCAATAATACTTCGAGAGTATTCACACTAAAACCAGTACTTCTTTCATCATCCAGAAGCACCACGATCAAGTGTTAAGGTACTGTTGCATTTCCTTTCATTCACATGTATGATATAATACATGGGGTGCAACAGTTCTGTGAATCGGAAGATGATAAATGGAATCAACCTATTTTCGGGTCATTGCTAACTGAAACGGTCCCATAAACGGTGTCCCCATTAACCTATTTTCTCTGAGAATTATAGAATTTGCTTTCAATGCAGTAGTTGAGGTTGGCTGAAGTACAGCTACATACTAAAGTAGATGAAATACATATAGTATTAGGTGGCATATTACTAAGATTTTGGAGCCGGTTATTGTTGCGACATGGAAAATGAACATCAAGCAGACGCGCCCACATAAAGAGTGATACCTACACGTTATGTCTCAGAAGAGAAGACAGAAGAGACTGCAGATCAGTAATTAGTGTATTGTATAGTAGAACATGGGGTCAACGAATTGGCAGTGTCGTTAGAACGTCGGATAGAAAGCTTTGCGGCATTCGTTCTAGTTCTATGCGTTCTGAGCTCAAACCCCACTGACGTCAACTTTGGCTTTTATCAATTCGAGATCGATAAAAAAGTATCAATCCAGTACTAAGTTCAGTTCTTCCTCTATATTTGTTTCTAACTTCCTCACTTCCCCATTCTCCCGCTTCTTCTGGAAGAAAGCTGTTGTGTTCAGACCTGGAGAGGAGATGGGCTCCACCAGGTATAGAACAGGCCCAAGAAACGCCGTATGGCACCCTTACGGCTCCATCAGAAGTCCTTTATTTAGCACTCCCTGTCCTTTTCTGGAAGAAATTGACTATACTCAGACCTGGAGAGGGATGGGCTCCATCAAGTTTAAAATTCTCATGACTGCGGAACCCTACGACTCCACGAGGAAGTACGAGTCTATACATACATTGTGTCACTCATAAACCAAGTGTTCAAGAGTGAGGGCAACAGCATCTGACAATTTGGAGTAAGCATCTTAAGAAGCACTCCTTTCAAGAAAACGTTGTTTACAATCCCAGAACCGATGCACAAGAAAATCCCAGGGAACAGAACCTCTCTTTGACACGATACCGTCACATCCTGCAACATTTTGATGATAATGCTTTGTAATCCAAGAGTAAAAGGTACTTTTAAAATATTTGTTGTATAAGAGAGTGTAAAGCGTTAGTGAAGGAAAACTTTGATTATGACGTCTTCATGGAAGACGCATGTGATCAACGGTTAATGTAACATCCTATATAACAAGACCTATCTTGTATCTGTATGTCTATATACTTATTTTCTGAACGTCATTTTTGAAATAAGATTTCTTTCTCTCTCTGTCTCTCTCTCTCTCTCTCAACGAGAGAGAGAGAGAAGTATATATATAATTGTTTCTACTTTAGGCACAAGGCCAGCAATTACCCAGTGCATTACTGGTACTTTATTTTATCGACCCCGTAGGGATGAAAGGCAAAGTTAACCTCGGCGGGATTTGAACTCAGAATGGCAAGGGCCGTATATATATAATGTGTAATGGAATGCGATTTAATTTCATGACTAGACCGAGAGAAAGAGAGGGGGGGGAGAAGGAGAAAGAGGAAGAAAAACAAAGTTTTATGTCATAAATCATATATATGCACATTGTAATGCGTAATAGAATACAAGAGAGAAAATCTAGAGAGAAAGGGAATAGAGAGATAGAGATGGAGAGAAACGCAAGGAGAGAGAGGTAGAGAGGTTAACATTAGAAGAGATTGTTTTATTTAAAATTTGAACCAGCATTATATAAACTAAACGTGTTACTTAGACAAGTCATATTTGTTTTATATAAAGATTTATATATGTACAGAAAATGTAAATAAATATACCGACACACCTTAATGCAATATTGGTCTCAATTTCCTAACGACGTATATTTAGAAGAATTCCAGTGGCCAGTTATTTATCCATCTAGGAAACCTCCCCTTTCTTCCGCTTCAATTCATCCATTGTTGGGGCTTTAAACTCCGTAGACTTTTTCCCCATTCCTTCGCATGCGCCATGCATATGAATAACTTTCAATACACATATGAATCGGTGTGAATTGTTACTGATTGGCTTCTATAACAATATTTATATGTGTACATATAATTAATGAAACATTCACTTAAGTTATTAAATGTAGTTGTCGAAATTGAAAGGCTGTTTTCTTCAAACGATTTGTGTTGTGTAGCGTTTGAGAGTCAATTCAAAACCAAATTTAACTGCACATAGAATTGTTTTTGTGGCGTCCACTCTGTTGTAAAAATTCGAGTAAGGTTTCCAGTCTACGGTTTGAGGATAATATCTCCCTTTCTTCCCAGCCAGACATGGAAGCTCATGTAATAATTGTTTCTACTTTTGGTACAAGGCCAGCAATTAACCAGTACATTACTGGTACTTTATTTTATCAACCCCGTAAGGATGAAAGGCAAAGTTAACCCCGGCGGGATTTGAACTCAGATCATAAAGGGCCGTAACTCTTTGCTGCAAAGCATGGTGTCCGACTCTCTACCAATACTGCCAATCCACCGCCCTAATAAAACATGTAATAATGGAACGACCATTTTAATCCCAGATTTGCATTTGTCATTTGAATTGCCAGTTTTCTCTAATACTTACATTAGTCACCAGCTTAATCCCTTAATTCAGAGAGTATTTTTTACAATTGTTTAGGTATGGCTACAATATGACATTCAAAAGCTGTTTCAACTGATCTTAAGCGTCTTCCCCTATTTTTTCTCTGAGATAGAGGCTGTCAATATCACTATGCTTGGATTGGCAGTATTGGTAGAGGGTCGGACGCCATGCTTTGACGTATAGAGTTACGGCCCTTTCCATTCTGAGTTCAAATCCCGCCAAGGTTAACTTTGCCTTTCATCCTTACGGGGTCGATAAAATAAAGTACCAGTAATGCACTGGGTAATTGCTGGCCTTGTGCCTATATAAGAAATCAATATCACTATGCTTGTCGTACCTTACAGTTGATGTTGAGATTTATCGAGGTTTTATATCTATGGAGCATATTTCCCATAAAGACCACATGCGAGCGTACCTGAGTACGTATATATATATTCATGAGTACGTATATATATATACATGAGTACGTATATATATATACATGTACGATAGAAAGACAGACAGATAGATCGTTCGGTAAATAGACAAACATACATGCAGATAGGTAGGTAGGCAAACAGACAGGCTGATAGATAAACAGAGAGATAGATAGATATATAGATAGATAGATAGATATGTTTCTTTATTAGCCACAGGAGCACAAAAGAAGGGGACAACTACAAAGGGGGAAGTTTACATACAATAAAAACGTGTAAAATACTATCACAAATGCAATTTAAAAATTAATCGATTTTCCCCAATAGGGGGAGACATTTCATATGGGTAACAAATACCCCCGAAAAAATGTGCAACCCTCATCTCCAGGAGTACGAAGAGTTTGTACCACTTTCCTCTCTTCCTCTTTTTCCTCAACCTACGGGCTGATATAGAGAGAAGGCCCATTCACTCGGGCCATTCTCGCCACTTTCACCCACCTTTCATAAAACTTGCTGTTTGAAAAAAAGAATTAGTTGTTGGCCGGAGAGAAAGGTGACCTCAGCCCTTTCAACCTCGTCCACCATACAACCTCTTTTGCTATAGCTATCACACAAAGGAAAACCGCCTCTCCTTCGTTTTTGAAGGAGGGTTGCGTTTGATCATGACAATGGACTCGGTGGTCAACCGGATTGGTCCCACCCGCGACAATAGTCGTTCTACATAGCCCCACAGGTCGGTAACGCCCAGGCAGTGTACGAATGCGTGCGCGACGGTTTCTTCGTCACGCACGCATCTCGGACAGATCTTTTTCGAAGGGTCCCTACCCGGGCGCCCATGTCTGTAGAGCTTGTATCGAACTGGTAGAGCTCCTCGGTAGCACTGCCAGGCCAGGGACTTTTGGAAGTTGTCCATCGGTCCCGGGCAGAAGGTCCTACCGAACAGACTGGCCAGTTCGTCTTCCTCTACGCCTAGAGTCTCTCCGAGCGCGTCGTCGCACTTGCTGCGGACCAACTCTCTATAGAAGACGAAGTGGAGTCTCCACTGATCGCCGGGTCCGCTTGTCAGAGGGCTGTGAGCGCCTGAGCACATTCGATGTGCCAGTCGCTCAATTTCCTCGGTCTTTGCTTGACCCAGGACTGCAACTCGGTTAGCGAGACGAGTCGTGGGAAGGCTCGCCTCACGAACGGGGCCCACACCGGTTGTCCGGTGAGGAATACGTGGAGGTGCCGCAGCCTGAGCGCGTGTTTGCGCATCGTCAGCCACGGCTTCCCCAGCCCTCCGTTGGAAGGGTGTTGGCAGCAGATGGATCTTCTCACCAAAGGAGCCCGCTTCTTCCAAAGGAATTGGTAGAGCGCGCGTTCTATTTTGGTGAGCGTTTTGGCTGGACAAGGCACGACGGTCAAGCGGTAGTCGATGACGGACGCTATAAAAGTGTTCGCCACGTCCGCTCGACCTTTCAAGGATAGTTTGCACTCGGCCCACTTCTGGGTGTGTGAAAACACCTTGGCCGTCACCTCGTTCCAGTTCTTCTACACCTGGAGGTCCGGACCAAACCAGACCCCGAGCAGCTTCCCCGGTCCTTCCGTCCAGCGTCCGACGACGCCATCGGAAGGAATCTGTTTGCCTTTCCTCGATCCGAGTTGCAAACCCATGGACTTGTCCCGGTTCAGCTTCGCTCCTGTGAACCTTTCGTATTCCTTCAGTAAGGTGCCGACTTCCTCGATTTGCGAGGTAATCAACACCATTACTGCCATGTCGTCGGCGTAGGCCGACGCCGCTTTCCGCAATCGCGGTTCCAGAGGGATGCAGTAGTGGCTCGAGAGTCAGTACGTACAGAAGGGAGGAGAGGGGGAATCCCTGTCGGATGGATCGCGTGATATGGAACGGCTCCGATAGGTAGCCGTTCACCTTGATCCTTGAGCAGATGTTGCTGCTGTGCATTGCAGCAATCCAGCCCCTGAACACGGGTCCGAAGCCTGCTGCCTCGAGCACTGCATCCAGGTAACGATGGTTAACCCTATCGAAAGCCTTAGACTGATCCAAGTTGATCAGGGTCCACCGAAGCCGGGTTTACACCCAACCCTCTCTACGATGTATCGCATGAGGTGGAGGCTGTCGTGTATGGATCTGGTCGTGATTGCGCATGTCTGCGCTTCTCCCACCAGGTTTTTGACGACAAGCGCCAGCCTCTTTGCCAACACCTTAGATAGATATATAAATAGATAGACGGACATACAGAAAGATAGACAAATAAATATATATTTCTAGGTCTGTCAAAAAAGAACCCGACCTTTATTTATTCTTTTCTTTTTTCCGTGAAAAATAATGGCGTTAGTAAGACATATGTGAGGAGGGTGGAGCGGCATATATGGTTTATGGTGAGCTCTTTGGACGCATCATTCGCTGCCAGGCAAGCAGCTTGTAAGGTGCTGTACTACTTACTCGTCATGTTAACATTTCGCCTGATACTGCCAACAACGATACTGAATTTCTGAATACTGTGATAACTGGAGATGAGACGTACGGGTACGATCTAGAAAACAAACTTCAGTCATCACTGAAGAAGCATCCAACGTCACCAAGGCCCCTAAACGTGTGTTAGATGCAGAGCAAAATGAAGGTGGTGTTGACTGCTTTCTTCAATTACCGAGACGTGCATTAAGGATACGCACTAGATAAAACAAGCAGCTACAGTGGTGTATTATCATGAAGTCCTCAGAGTTCTTCGCGGGCAGTTCAGCGCTAGGGACCAGATCTGTGGGCCTCGCAATACTGGCAGCTGCATCATGACAAGATCCTGTCTCATTCATCGGGGCTGACCCACAGTTTCTTTGGAAAGAAAGCCATTTTGCTCATTCACTAGGCTACCTACGTTCCAGGCATGGTTCTTTCTGACTTCTAGCTGTTCATAAATAATGAAGTTGACACTGAAATCTCCCTCTTCCAGATGCACGAGGACATCATGATGTCTGTGATGGCCGAGCTGAGAGCCATTCTGGAAGAAGCATTCCCGATGTGTATTAAAATGGGGGGACTGCAAGAGACCTCTTTTGAAGGGGATTAGAAATTGAGCCCTACCAAGTATGTAATCCCCCCCCCCCCTCCCCCAGCTTAAGTTTGGACACGTTTCGTGAAGATATTGATTCAACCCATTGCTACGAAGTTGATCATCAGCTTTGAAGGAATAAATAAATTCTGCTATATCTACTGAGTATTTTCTACCATTTGTACAGCCAAACTTGTATAGACTCCTCGACACACACACACACACACACACACACACACGCGCACACACACGCACTCACACGCTCGCGCACACACACGTACACAAACGCACGCGCACACATAACTTAGTGAAAGTTACGGACATGTTTCGATCTTTTTAGATCTCCTAAGTGAAGCATATTTACTAGAACGTTCATACATACACACCCAATATCCCAATATCTCTCGTACACACATTGGTTTCTGATATAGGTACAAGGTCAACCATTTTGGGGTAGGGGAAAGACGATTAAATCGACCCCAGTGCATTACTGGTACTTTATCTTATCGACCCCATAATATTATACAACGCAGTTAATCGGTTTAATCGGAAAATACTTCCGGATTAACCCCTATCACAGAAAATGGTAAAAAATATAACTGGAAGAAACCCAGTTAACCAGTAAAAATAAATTGATTTACAGAAACAAAGATGATGCAAAACGTCGACAATATTCTAGGCGGCAATTGTTGAGATTTTTACGTATGAGTTTCCTGAGGTGGGCTGGATCATTACAAAGGATAATGCTGAGTCGAAATACCGTATGCAGAAATACTACCGAAAATATTTGCATATCTTCGGAAGTATATGCAAATATATTGTATAAAGGAGATCACGAATAAGGGATAGGAATACTTTTTGTATTGATGAAATATCCAGAAGATTGGTATTTTACATATATTCGAGAAGAGCAATCGATGGCGGAACATTTGCTGAAAAAAACACAAAAGGGAGTTACATATGATACAAACAAGAATCGTAAAAAATAATCTTCTTCTTCTTCTTCTTCTTCTTCTTCTTCTTCTTCTTCTTCTTCTTCTTCTTCTTCTTCTTCTTCTTCTTCTTCTTCTTCGTCCACATTAGTATTGAATTTCATTAACAAAACCCGACTACCAAAACTGTCCAAGGTATGTTAAAACCATTGGGGTTGTTCTTTAGCTCCAATTCAGTAAATATCGAGATAATATAATTGTTGGCCTTCATTCTGGCTTATTCCCTCTCTGTCGAGTTTTACAGGTTGGATTGGTTTTTGTCTTCATTTTTCTTTACTATATATAGCTGGTTTCTTCGTTTTTTTTTCTTTTTTCATTTTTGTTATATTTTTTTGTTTGCAAAGGGCCGGTTGGGTTATGAAGGGCAGTGCTCAGCCCTTTTCAAAGTCTTCGTGACATGTGTGAGAAATACTTCCAAAGATGTGAAATCTACTAAAATCAAATAATGGCTCAGAAGTGGTATTAAATCAAGTGACGGATTTAAGTATTGAAAGTATTCTTCGTAATATATGTGCACTGCTTGGTAGTGCCATTTTCTGAATGTTGTATATATATGTAAGTCCTAGCGTTTTGATAGGTATCTGTCGGTGTTTTTTTTTTATTTATTTATTCGCTGTGCATCTATTATCATTGCTTCTGTTTTCGTCATTCACATTTTGGTTATTCTATCTTCAGATATTTATATTTGGATACTTTTTTCCATTTCCTTGATAGTTATATTGTCGTCTGTGTGGATTGATACGTCAATTAGAAGGCACTTTTCCTTTGTGGTCTTTGACTAAAATATCCGGTCGCTTGACTTTGATCTCTTTGTCTATTTGTATTGGCTTATCCCAAACTATAGTTGCTTTGTCATTCTTTCAGACCCTTTCTGGTGTTTTGTTTTGTTGTGTGACTTACATATTTCCAAATATTTAGGATATGTTTTCCATTTCTTTAGTTGTTACTAGCAGAATGGCTCGGCGTTACTCGGGATTTGCTCTAGGGTTCTTATATATTTGATATATATTTATCCTTATCGAGCCTCGTGAAATAAATACGTTTGTTTATATTTTGTTATTGTGTATGCAAAAATATCTGTACACGAATATATAATTATATATATATATATATTTATTAAATAACAGATTAAAGTTTAAGCAAAGAATCGCTGCTTTCACCCTTAACGGGATCTTCTGAAACTAACAAAGTCAATCTGTAAACGCAGAACTGGATATTTCAAAAACCGTTGCAACCGGAGGAAGACAGGAAGACGATACTTTGGTTCGTGGAAACGTTCGCTGGCAAAGAACGGGAAAAAACGAATAATACGTCATTAATAGGAGCGGTGAAAAACAATTACGCGCAAAGATAGAACCACGTTTATGGTATAAAAGAGGTCGTAGACTAATGTTCTATTAGGTGGTGCATAGAGACGTTCTCTGGCAATGAACGAAAAAACGAAGATAATAAGTCATATGTGGAGCGTAGAGAACAATAGCACGCAAAAACAAAACCACGTAAATGGTATAGCAGAAGTCGTAGACTAAAATTCTAACTAGGAGACCAAATGAATCTCCGCTACAGAGTTAAGAACAAAGTAAATAATACAATACAGAAGTAATAGAAATAAATAAATACGTACACGCAAACAAATACGTACATACACAAGCATACGCAAAACCTTTCCATAGGTATACAAAACCACGCACATATAAATATGTGTGTGTGTGTGTGTGTGTGTGTATGCTTGTGTACAAAGAAATAAATAATTATATAAACGTATATAAGTAAATAAATACGTATATAACAAGCGCACACACATACCCACATATAGATACACGAATGTTCGGAGACGTAAGTCAACTAAAACAAGAAGTACACATATACACACACCCACCATACGTACGAACCTGCATACTCATGCAGACGCAAAACTCCCGTATACACATAGCCAAACCCTAAATACCAGAATATATAAAAATTATACGCCATAACAATCAAATATACGTACGAGAAGGTATACATACCTTCACAAAACATACGGGTAATATATACTTACCTATGCAAATAAGTAAAGGAATAAACAAAACATATACTTAGCTCCTACATCAAGACGTAAAATATCCACGTATAGATCGAACTATCCGTTAGGGTATAACGTTGGGCTGTAATACAGGAAAGTTTTGTGCAATTTATGTTTACAAGCCGAAATTGCCTCGGATTTTTTGTTTAAGATGTGGTCTGTGGCGTAGAGTATTTCCAGGGCCTCAGCGGCGCAGAGGTCACATGGTCTTTTATTTCCGTTATACGATCTAGCCCTAGCTAGGATCTTCCAGTGTAACTTATATTGGGTATGGTTGTCTTTTAGACTCCAGATATAAGCTGAAATGAGCCCTCTTTGGATTTTAGTCTTCAATTTTATTATTATTACTATATTATATATATATATATATATATATATATATATAAATGGAAAAGAATGAAACGAAATTTCATTTCTCACTCTTAGTACGGCTGATACCTATACGTATACATACTTATATATATATATATATATATATATATATATATATATATATATATATATATATATATATATATATATATATTAAAATAACAGATTAAAGTTTAAGCAAAGAATCGCTGCTTTCACCCTTAACGGGATCTTCTGAAACTAAAAAAATCAATCTGTGAACGCAGAAGTAAATATTTCGAAAAATGTTACACACTATAAATATATACACACACAGTATACATACATATATACACACACATATAGCGACGTCATAATGTCGTAATGCAGACAGCCAGACATACAGACATATATTATAAGGGCGCAACGTTATATCTATGTATCTATCTAAAAAGAAAGACTAATGCGGTCCCTAGGGCGTTGAAAATTTGAAATATTCTTTGCTCAAAACACTCACAGGACCATAAGTATTACATGTGTAAAGTTTGAAAACAATCGGTTAGGTGGTTCTCGAGTTTTAGGGAGTCAGACAGATAGACAGACAGACATTCTCTGTTTTAGATATATAGATATTGTTGTATGAGGAGATTGATACGTCTATTAGGAGGCATTTTTTCTTTGTGGTCATTGACTATAATAACCTTCAATTGGGGTATATATCCCGGCTTCTGTCTATTGCTATATTCCAGAGTATGGAATCTTTGTCGCTCCCTGACATCTCTTCTGGAGAATGTCTGTACCACCTCTTTCCTGTTAATATTTCGTAACGTTAACATAACACCCAGTGTATATAAATGTAGTCTCTGTCATATTTGCTTAAGACTGGGCAGCCAGAGACAATGTGGTTAATTATGTCTTCCCCATTTCTATATATTCTGCAAAACGAATGAATGAAGTAAATAACAATCCATAACAAACCAAAATCCTAGAATACCTAAAAAATACTGCCCTACAAAACCCGAACCAAATCAATGCAAACAACGATTCAAATGAAAAGCTGGAAGTCCTGACCACAATAGTCGAAAGATAGAAATAATCCAAGAATTACAAACATTAGATCTTCTTTTGGATCATCGTGTGTACTTCCCGAAAATACCATTCCTTGATAAAACAGAAATATCAATAAAAAGCGCTAGCCTGCCTATCATAGGCATAGTTAACATAAACAGAAAATCTAAATGACTTAATATAAAGGAATAGCGAAAACAAATATACAAAAAAAGAAGGAAAATATGTGTAAAGACCTTTCAATCCTAAATGAAATCAATAACGAAAGTAAAGAACGAGACGCAAAGACAAATCTCCCCACACACACCCACACTCCCACACACCCACACACCCACACACCCACACACCCACACCCACACACCAAAACGAATTATCCGAAATCAAAGAACGCCTGAAATAAAAAATCTTTATTAAGGTGCAGACAATTTGTCGGTATGACAAACGTCAAATGTTGTTTGAGCTGACTCAAATGCAAAGCGATTTCCCCAAGAATAAAGCAAACGATAATGCCGCATCAACAGCAAGAGAATTAAGAATTAGTGGGGGTGATGTACAGCAAAAGTATCATCATAGACAGGATTATTCAAAACAACCAGATCAGCACTTAAGAAGCCATAACAGAAAAAGTAATCCACATACTGGGAAATAAACAATTAGAAGGAGCCATGATCCCAAACTTCTAGTTAGAATATTCTATAGAGACACATAAGGTGTTAACAGAGAAATTTAATGCGAGACTAACAGAGTCAGAAACAGTACGGGACTGGCTCATTGATTAAAGATACAACAAACCCCAAAGCACCACAAACTTATAATCCGCCTTCTAACAATTAACGAAACATACGTTCAATAATATCGCAGAGATTAAGTAAACACTTGGGAAAAAATAACCTGTCTCCACGTGTAAAATTATTTACAATGAAAGTGTCCCAGTAGAAGAAGAACTCCTTGGATTTAACTAGGAAATCCCTGCAGATCCTGTGAATGTGCCCTTTGTCAAAAAGCTGCACTGAA
>OZ024740.1:357267868-357297868 GCA_964016885.1 Eledone cirrhosa
TGATGGCCAACTAAAGCCAACCACTACTGATGATCCTCCAGCACCTAAAGCCATCATTGAGATGGTGAGATGCCAGTGCAAGGGAGATTGTTCCTCACAAAGATGTTCCTGCAGGTCAAAGAATCTGCA
Organism: Eledone cirrhosa; assembly: GCA_964016885.1. NCBI lineage: Eukaryota > Metazoa > Mollusca > Cephalopoda > Octopoda > Eledonidae > Eledone > Eledone cirrhosa. Next base: position 357,267,998 of record OZ024740.1, read on the forward strand.
GTGCACCGACCTTTGCCTGTGCACCACACAGTGTGAAAATGACGTGGAAAGAGTTTATGAAAACCTTGACTCAGGTAATACTGATAGTGAGAGTGATGACTGATATCATGGTTATGACTGATTCCGTTCTAAAGGTGGCAATAACAAAGTGTGCACAAATTTGTATTCCTGCCTGTTAAAAGTCATGACTGATCTTATCGGGAAATGGACAAAAGCAAAGTGTCCACCAATTAATTGTTTTATGTATTAAAATAAAGTGTACGTGAAGACAAATTTATTTTTATTTGTTTTATGTATTAAAATAAAGTGTACGTGAAGACAAATTTACTTTTATTTGTTTTATGTATTAAAATAAAGTGTACGTGAAGACAAATTTACTTTTATTTGTTTTATGTATTAAAATAAAGTGTACGTGAAGACAAATTTATTTTTATTTGTTTTATGTATTAAAATAAAGTGTACGTGAAGACAAATTTACTTTTATTTGTTTTATGTATTAAAATAAAGTGTACGTGAAGACAAATTTACTTTTATTTGTTTTATGTATTAAAATAAAGTGTACGTGAAGACAAATTTATTTTTATTTGTTTTATGTATTAAAATAAAGTGTACGTGAAGACAAATTTACTTTTATTTGTTTTATGTATTAAAATAAAGTGTACGTGAAGACAAATTTACTTTTATTTGTTTTATGTATTAAAATAAAGTGTACGTGAAGACAAATTTATTTTTATTTGTTTTATGTATTAAAATAAAGTGTACGTGAAGACAAATTTACTTTTATTTGTTTTATGTATTAAAATAAAGTGTACGTGAAGACAAATTTACTTTTATTTGTTTTATGTATTAAAATAAAGTGTACGTGAAGACAAATTTACTTTTATTTGTTTTATGTATTAAAATAAAGTGTACGTGAAGACAAATTTACTTTTATTTGTTTTATGTATTAAAATAAAGTGTACGTGAAGACAAATTTACTTTTATTTGTTTTATGTATTAAAATAAAGTGTACGTGAAGACAAATTTACTTTTATTTGTTTTATGTATTAAAATAAAGTGTACGTGAAGACAAATTTACTTTTATTTGTTTTATGTATTAAAATAAAGTGTACGTGAAGACAAATTTACTTTTATTTGTTTTATGTATTAAAATAAAGTGTACGTGAAGACAAATTTACTTTTATTTGTTTTATGTATTAAAATAAAGTGTACCTGAAGACAAATTTACTTTTATTTGTTTTATGTATTAAAATAAAGTGTACGTGAAGACAAATTCATTTTTATTTGTTTTATGTATTAAAATAAAGTGTACGTGAAGACAAATTTATTTTTGTTTTTTTTTATGTATTAAAATAAAGTGTACGTGAAGATAAATTTATTTATATTTGTTTTATGTATTAAAATAAAGTGTACCTGAAGACAAATTTACTTTTATTTGTTTTATGTATTAAAATAAAGTGTACGTGAAGACAAATTCATTTTTATTTGTTTTATGTATTAAAATAAAGTGTACGTGAAGACAAATTTATTTTTGTTTTTTTTTATGTATTAAAATAAAGTGTACGTGAAGATAAATTTATTTATATTTGTTTTATGTATTAAAATAAAGTGTACGTGAAGACAAATTTATTTTTATTTGTTTTATGTATTAAAATAAAGTGTACGTGAAGACAAATTTACTTTTATTTGTTTTATGTATTAAAATAAAGTGTACGTGAAGACAAATTTATTTTTATTTGTTTTATGTATTAAAATAAAGTGTACGTGAAGACAAATTTATTTTTATTTGTTTTATGTATTAAAATAAAGTGTACGTGAAGACAAATTCATTTTTATTTGTTTTATGTATTAAAATCAAGTGTACGTGAAGACAAATTTATTTTTGTTTTTTTTTATGTATTAAAATAAAGTGTACGTGAAGATAAATTTATTTATATTTGTTTTATGTATTAAAATAAAGTGTACATGAAGACAAATTTATTTTTATTTGTTTTATGTATTAAAATAAAGTGTACGTGAAGACAAATTCATTTTTATTTGTTTTATGTATTAAAATAAAGTGTACGTGAAGACAAATTTATTTTTGTTTTTTTTTATGTATTAAAATAAAGTGTACGTGAAGATAAATTTATTTATATTTGTTTTATGTATTAAAATAAAGTGTACGTGAAGACAAATTTATTTTTATTTGTTTTATGTATTAAAATAAAGTGTACGTGAAGACAAATTTATTTTTATTTGTTTTATATATTAAAATAAAGTGTACGTGAAGACAAATTTATTTTTATTTGTTTTATTTGTTTTATGTATTAAAGTAAAGTGTACGTGAAGACAAATTTATTTTTATTATGTTTGACTCGTGCTTCGATATCCTGATTATGAGTGGATCTAGAGAAGAAATATCATATTTGCATGTGGTGTTTGCAGTTTTGTCATTAAAATTGGTATTTTTATTTAAAAAATCTTTCTTCGTGTTAAACGTAAGTGATTGTAGTCAATTTCTCTAGACTTCTGGCCCCTTAAAATGTAAGTTTAGCCACTGAAAGTAAAAGGCTACATGGCTTGGAAGTGGATATATTGATCAATTTAGATTTTAAACGGTCGCCATTTTGAAGCCCTAACACGGCCATGTTCGGAACCCTAAAAAAATGGCAACATTGATTTTTGTGTTCAATACATCCTAACGTTTCCAAAAATGTATAGTTTAATAAATCTCAAAAAAATTTGAACGAAAATACACAAGGAACTGGACTATCTGTATAATTTATATTTTTCAGAAATTATACTGGCTGATGATATTCTTGATGTTAACACTTTTCGTTACTGTTTTTACATCTTAATCGGTGACGGAGGGAGTTTTTGTCTAATAATGGCATAAATAATCTTGGATAATCGAAGTTTTACAACTCACTATATTACATATTCACGACACTACCGTATTTGCACTTAATATCTCCGTCTTTTTAACCAGTTAACTTTAAACACAAGATCCATGCTGATCTACAGTATTTCTAATTTCCAAAGATTTCAATTGGCTGGTTTTATTGGACTTAGCTTCTTTTTTGTTTCGTTTTTAGATATTTAAAACATCCAAAGGCAGGATGTGTTTGTATTCTAATTACGCGACTAATCTCTTTTTCAATTCAAAATAAATATGTGAGACGCCATGATATTTTTATAGTTTTTGTTTTAGAGTAAATGAAAATGTATCGCCGCATATATCTGCATGTAAGCATAAAGAACTTTATATGTATATGATACTCGCACACACAGACACATACAGACACACACACACACATGTATATATATATATATAAGATAGGGTGTGGTAAAAAACCCCAGCTAGACCAGAGTACTCGATGCCTGGGATAGTAGAGTGGGTAATATATATATATATATATATGTGTGTGTGTGGGGGCGTGTATATATATATATATATATCATCATCATCATCATCGTTTAACGTCCATCTTCCACGCTAGCATGGGTTAGACGGGAGTCTAATCCATGCTAGACTTGAGGCAAGGTTGGTCGGGTGACCGTGTCTCGCTCATATAGGACTATCTGGTAGGTTTCCTACGGCTGGATGCCCTTCCTAACACCAACCACATTTACAGTGTGGAACTGGGAACTTTTTACCGTGTTACCTACACGGCCACATTACAGCGTGGACTGTTTGTCGTGACACACACACAGTATATATATATATATATATATATATATATATATATATATATATATATATATATATATATATATACTGTGTGTGTGTTGGTGCGTAACGTTTAGTTACTGATAGTGTGACCACTCAATTAAATAGCCTCAGCAACCCACAAAACGGAACAAAAAACGTTCGCGGTCTACCAAAGGGGGTTTCTTCCAACAGGAGTAATAACACCCTGGATTGGGGGATTGAATTATATATATATATATATATATATATATATATATATATACATAAAATTTAAAATACCAAAGGTAAAACTATATATACAAAGCTCAAATGTATGTAGAGAATTATATATGATAGTGTATAATTGCGACGTCTTTTCTGAATTAGCTCGATGTATTTATATATTATATTTGTTTGAAGAGTAAGAAGTTTTTGAGGAGAAAGATTTGGAAATGCAGATATAAACAAGTATATAGATCGAAAATGTTTCTCTTAAAACATATTTAATTCCTTACTCATAAAAAAGAATAATTGATCATAATGACTGACTAAGGTCTGAACAACAACAATAATAATTACCATGGTCTATATTTATTTTTATTAATACATCGTGCCACCAACAACTGTGTCTTCAAATACATTTAATATTTTTAACAATGCTTTTTCTATAATCAATTATTGTTTCTGTTATATTTTTTTACCACAACCTCTAATAGGATTTTATGCAAATTATCTAACACAATTCATCTAAATTCATGTTTTCTTTAATGTTTTCACTAAACTAATAAATGTAGTTCCTTGAAGCAACAAAGGCATTACTATTATCAAATATTAAACGTAAAAAATATACACAAGTAACAATCACTTAAACTATATCTAGGTTTAATTGAAATTCATTCAACAGCCCTGCTACATCAGTCTCTGTTTAACGTATGTCACGGTAAGTTGTTGATTCTATGTTGAGTTGTTGGTTTTGTTTTATGTTAAAAATTCAGTAGGCCATGATGTATCCCCAATTCAATAATTCAGAGAAAGGGCACATGTTGATTGATAATGGTTATATATTTTCTAAGCGAAAAACAGTTAAAATGGTGATAGTATCTACTGACCAGTTGAAAAGCATATACTAATATTTGCAATAAGACGTCATTTGAAATGTTTTTCTCTGAGTGAGCATTACTATGTTAACAAAACATTTGAATCTGCCCCTTTATTATTCTATCAGCTGTATACCCTGCATGGATTAAATGAAAAAGATTCACTGCCGCCTGCGCTTACTTTATTACCCGACAAATTGGAAGAAAGATACGTAACACTTTTACAAGAAATTACAGCCACAATTGATTTTGAGTACGCTATGATCAAAGCATGTATGAAGGAATTTTGAAAGGCAACATAGAAGGGAGGCTTTTTCTATTTTACACAATATATTTTTTGTAAAATTTAAAGCAGTGACTTTAAACAACAAAATGAAACATCCAAGTTTTGCTTTGAGTCTATGTATGTTACCAGCGTTAACATTCGTACCAGTAGACATAGTCATAAAGGTATTTAAGTTATTATGCTATAACAGCATCATCTCTCCAGAAGCCCAAGAGGTTTTGAATTATTTCAAAGACATGTGGATTGGGCGGCCAGACAGGACTGCTCAACGACCACGATACTTTTCACAAACAATACGGAATTTATACAATGTAGTTCTGCAGATATTGCCAAAACAAACAACTCAGTCAAAGATTGATACAGAGATTCCTAAACTTAAGTGGCAGCTCAACACCCCAATATTTCGAAATTTGTCGAGCAATATGTCAGGAAAGGAACCAGAAAAGTAAAAAAATGTGATACCGTGATGCTGTCCAACGCATAAAATACTTATTAGAACCTCCTAGACTATATTCATTTTAACAATTGTATGTATACTCAGAATTTTGTCCTTTGTTCTTCTATTTAAGAATTTACTAATAATTAATTCTAAAATAATGTAAGTTTTTCTTTTCCTTTTTAGATAAAGTGTAAGTAACATTATCTATGTCAGCTACGTATATAATTTTATAGTGAAAAAAATAAAATAAAATTCAGATAAACTATGGTTTAGATGAATTGTTTTAGACGAATTGTAGTAGACAAATTCGGCGGATACCATCTAATAGTTCCTTTCCACGACTTCATTTACATTTAGTTAGCTTATATTTCTCTATGTTATACCAACTATATTCAAGAGTAACTAAAACAAAATAAAATAAAAATAAAGTTAAAAACTAGAAAAAACACCTTTGACAACAATAATCTTGTAAAGTCACATGCTGAACACTTCAGAGATGTATATATGTGCATTTATAATTATAGTCACCTATCTCTCTATCTATCTCTCTCGGTCTCTCTCTCTCTCTCTCTCTCTCTCTATATATATATATATATATATATATATATATATATATATATATATATATATATATATATATATATATATCGGTCTGTATGCGTGTATGTATTTATGTATGTATATATATATATATATATATATATATATATATATATATATATATATATATGTGTGTGTGTGTGCGTGCGTGCGTGTGTGTGTGCGTGTTTCTCCACACATATATATGAGAGAGAGAGAGAGATGGGGGAGAGAAAGAGAGAGAGAAGTTGACAATTCTTCATTAGATATTGTTCTCATGTCACTCACTCCCTTTTCCGGTTTCCGACTATATCACATACCAGGAAGACATCAGCGAGTTACTCCCTTATATTGCATTCGTTCTTCCAACGAATATGTGTATATTATACTTCACTGTCATCATTAGCATTGGTAATAACCACCACAGTATTATAATTTAATACTTCTTAACTGGAAGGTATTTTAACAAAAACAGGTGTCACCTGAAAATTATATACTGTAAACTATCTTTACAATTTAAGGTTTTGTTAATCTGATATTTACTATAGTATTTTTTCAATCATTTTCGTTTCAGTCTTGTAGTAGAGGAATATTAAAGCGAAAGGGAAATGTAAACAGTGAATCTGCCTTTTAATTCAACCATAATTCATACGTCCGTACACTGAAAACAAATAGGAATACTCATGAAAGTATAAATATGTGTATTTATGTTAATATATTGTAATGTATTGAGATTGACAGTCACAGCTGGGCGAGTCGATAAGGCACTGGACCTTCAAGCAAAGGGTCAGTGTTTCGTATATTATCACCGGATTTGGGTGGATCGTGGGAAAGATGTATAACTCCTAATGTCCTAGCATACTTAACTGGCGTATCATAAGCAGTTGATGAATGCAGTATCATTGATAAGTGTTAAACTAACTAGAACAGCAGGTTTCTTACTCGAGCTATACAACCTGAAGACAAAGTTTTCAAATTGTGACTCAAATAAATCAAAATCAAAGTACAAGTGTCACACGTTTAATTACATTTTCATGCATGTGTCTGTAAATATATATTCAGAAGTATTTCAAAATGTTCTTTACCTAAATTCATATTTCGAGGTGTTTGGTGGTGTCTAGTAAATATACAAGGAAGTTTTGAGACTTCTTCAAAGTAGGATTCTTTGACTTCAATGAACTTGTTGTAGTGCTTCAACTTTGTGAAGACCCCCAAGAAGTCCTGCAAAGTGAAGGTGTCCAGAACCCTTGCCACAGCCCCCTTCACCTTCTGAATGCCTTCGAAACGAACGCCCCTGAGGTTCACCTTCAGTTTCAGGAACAACCAAATGTCACAGGGAGCAAGGTCTGGACAGTAGGGGGTTCATATTTACATATATTTAACAAATCTGTGTGTGGCACAGAGAATTATAAAATTTCTGCCATGTCGAGTTTGTCGTCAAGATTCAATTTATGCTTGAGTTATTTCACTTCCTATTTGTTCTCTTAGTCAATGGATTAGAAAGGTCTGGTCTTCCATTATATTCTTTTACCTAAAATAGAGTATTCTGCAGGTCTTCACATTCATTTTCAAATTTATTAATCTGTGTGAATATATAGACGGAAATAAAATAGTCAATCACTGATGCAACCAACACCCTTGAAGTAGTACTCACATAAACACAGTGCCAACGCTACATACATGCAAACTGTTTATATACCATCCAGAAAAGGTCTCTCACTTCTGACTCACTACAAAAGTTTGCTTCTCAAACACAAGCTCTGAGATGCACTGATATTGTGATCTTTTGATTTTCACTTTCAAAACTACTACATTTTAAAACTAACTAACTTATACCCCTTTCATCTCATCAAGAGCAGCTCAACCCAGCAGTCTCTTTTCATCATCCACCAAAGTCGACCGGAGAAATCTGTCCACTTTTTTCTGGCATTGCTACAATGTTTTACATATCACTTTTTACATTCTAATCCTCTACAATACGCTTCCACCATATGTCCCTCTTGCACTCATCAACGTAGAATTTGACTAGTCTAAAATGGCATTAAAAACGATGGGCCCCCTTTCTCTAAGTCCACCTTGACTAACTTTAAAAACACTAAGTTATGCGTTTTGTTTCCGATATCGACTTTATCTTTACTATACAACCATATAAATTTATGGTTCACTGTTCCTTCATTTATATTATGAAATCATCAAATTATGACCCAGTAATGATCATTTAAAACGAAAGTAACGCATTTTATTTAAATGTCTTGCTTCAGTGTAAACATCTTATCACACCCTACTTTCAATTCAACTGATTTTTTTTCATTGTATATATATATAAAGACAATCATTGTATATATAAAAAAACAATCAACAGGGCGTTTACCTCTGATGTATTGCATTAACTCTGGGTAACACTATTACGATTCCTTCTTTTTTTTATTTTTCCCTGATCATGTAAGGGATCCCACACTTAGGTTAAATTTATCTTTATGTGAACATGAAATATTGTTTTAATCTTTACTCACGCACACACACACACACACACACACACACACGCACACACACATACATTATTGTTATCATTATTATTATTACTATTATTATTATCAAATATTTGGTTAAGCTTATTTTCTTGTTTTAAATATAGTAAGATCTCCCTGAAAACAAAGTTCTAGTCTATTACATATGACTAAATGTTCTTCTCTCCCATAATGTTTTAAGCATCTTTTCTTAATTATCGCACTTATCTATCTCTCTTCCTCCCCGTTCTTTTGTAAGTATCCACCACCCATTTTATTTTGGACATAGCTATCCCATTTTCTCCGCTATCACTACAGTACTGATTCAATGTGTTTTATTACGCTAACTATTCTTGTAATTCACTTTCTCTCTCTCATAATAATACCAACTCTTACATCCACTCACTTGTTTCTTACCCTATATTTTATTCTTTGCTTTTCCTTTATCCCTCGTTTTCTATATCTTCCACTCTATCTCTTATTCTTTCAGTTTCTCCTTAATTGTCAGTCTGTACGATTTATTTCTCCTCTGTAACTTAAAATTGCGTTTGTAGTACATTTCAAAGACATAAGGCCGTTAATTTTGGTAAGAGGGAGCTGCCAATTATCTCAGTCAATACTTGACTGATAATTATTTTAATGACTCTGGAATTCCGAGGAAAGGGCGTGTCAAAATTACAATATCCACTCTCCAGTTGGCACTTTCATTTACCTTCAGCGTCATTTGAACTTCTTTTACTGTCGCTATCTGTCTCATAGGCGGCGAATTGGCAGAGTCGTTAGAGCGTCGGATAGAATCATTTATGATATTCGTTCCGGCTCTCTTCTTTCTGAGTTCAACTTTGCCTTTCATCATTTCGGGATCGATAAAAATAAGTACCAGTCTAGTACTAGGGTCGATTCTTCCTCTTTCTGGAAGAAATCTGTTGTACTCAGGCCTGGAGAGAGATGGGCTCCGCCAGGCTTAAAATGCCCAAGAAACGCCGTATGTCAATACGGCACCCCTACGACTCTATCAGGAATTATGGGACCATACATACATCTGTCTCATAACAAGGGTTTGTGTGTCTGTGGAACTTATAGATATACACCAGGTTTCTCCCGCTCTCTCCATTTTTTACTATTATGAGCAAATGGGGCCCCACATACTGGCCCTCCCACGGCCCCAGCGGACAGATACAATTACAACATTTTAATTTCACTCTCCCGCTTCTTCATATATCTATTTATCTTCTATTATTTCAGTGTAGAGGCTCGGATGCCATGCTTTGACGCATAGAGTTACGGCCCTTGCCATTCTGAGTTCAAATCCCGCCGAGGTTAACTTTGCCTTTCATCCTTACGGGGTCGATAAAATAAAGTACCAGTAATGCACTGGGTAACTGCTGGCCTTGTGCCAAAAGTAGAAAATTATTTCAGTCAATGTTAACTGTCGATTTGTATACATTGTTTATATAATAATTAATAGCTTCACTGAAATTAGTACTAAATGTTCATATTCGTATGTTGCTTTTACGTTGCAATTGCATTTATCTTTAAAGTTACATTACTTCAATTTCTCTGTAACTTAAACGTGCTTTTAGGGCAACAGAAACAGACAGCAAGAATCCTACATTGCTCATGGTCAATTTTATGTTCGATGTTAAAGAGTTTGAAACCCCCTAAATCTATTCATATATGCCCCTACTGGTAAAATCAGTGACATTGTGCCTCCTGGGGTGTTGTCCTGAAAGTATTCAGAATTTCTATAGTTATGATGGTTACAGATTTGATGTCATAAGGCTGGGATTCAGCACAATTCCTAATGTCGATATTTCATTGTTTCAATTAATGCTCTTGGCCAGTTCCAATACATAAATATATGAGTTAGTGAATTACATCTGGACACTTTCGGTTCCACACGTTATCAGAATGATTTAATTTCTATTAGTAGTTTATCTCCTAATACATTTGTTTCTGCTCATTTTACATTTTCTTTTAAGAATTAAAGTAATTCAGGAGAAAGGATAAAATAAATAACAAAATTTGTTTTCGCTCTAACATAGTGGACACGTAAATGCATTCGTGAGTTTTGCATCGAATAATAATAATATTATTATTATATTATTAGTAATCGATTCGTTAGTCATTTAGAAAACACACATGGTGTTTATGGGGCTGTTTGCTTGCAAACAAACCAAATATTATTAATATTATGATATTATAGCCGAGGTTAACTTTGCCTTTCATCCTTACGGGGTCGATGAAATAAAATACCAGTAATGCACTGGTTAATTGCTGGCCTTGTGCCAAAAGTAGAAACAATTATAATATCATTATTATTCACTCACGAACACACACCCACACACCAACCCACACACCAACCCACACACACACACATATATATATGAAAGAGTCAGGATCCCGACGGCTGAGCTCTTGCTAGTTCAACCGTCGGGGTCCTGGCTCATTCATATAATCCTACTCTACTACCACCAAGTATCGAGGACTCTGGTGAGTAATCGTCTAACCAGTTTCATACTGTATCCATCTTGATTTATATATGTGTGTGTGTGTGTGTGTGTGTGTGTGTGTGTGTGTGTGTGTGTGTGTGTGTGTGTGTGTGTGTGTGTGTGTGTGTGTGTGTGTGTGTGTGTGTGTGTGTGCGTGTGTGTGTGTGTGTGTGTGTGCGTGCGTGTGCGTGCGTGTGCGTGCGTGTGCGTGTGTGTCTGATGAACCTGTAATAAACAGCCGAAATTCCAGCCTAACAAGACTCACTATATAGCCTTAAGAAAATGATTTTAAATTATAATTCGGTATTAAGTACTACTTTCTCTCAGCCATCAACCACATACGGATATAACTAGTCTATATTGTCTAGTTATTTTATTTTCTCATTAATGTTTTGTTAATTAATTTATTTTGGTACATGCCGCGGAAAGGAAAAGAAACTCTTTAACATAAACTCTAATTTAATTAGTCTTTTGAAGATGTGTTAAGATTCTAGGTAAGGAGAAACGGGTAAGAGGAAACTGGTAGCTGCAATGTCCATGCTTCCCCCAAAGATATCAGCAAGAAATTGTTCTTTACAGTATCAGAAACCCTATTACGCACAAGGCCTCGTATATAACGGTTAGCGGAATAAGATGTTGTAGTGTTCATTCTTTGCCCATGGGTATAAACAAACATGAAAAATTAAATGACTTCAGTTGAGAAGCGATACCGCGTCAATGTCTGAACTAAACTGGCAGCATATCTCTTACACTGTGTTCGCCCGTCAGTAGAACAAGACACTGTATTAAACAAACAACTGGATTGAAAGCAATAACAATGAGGTTACATAATAGTCTTATCAAAACAGAATCAAGTGCCACAAACAATACAAATACATACATATACAATCAACTTTACTAAAATCTTTTTAAACTAAAAGACATTCACTGGAGACATCAGAAATATCATCTTTATTTCGGTCTTAATCATACACTTGATACCAACAAACATGCACAAAAGAAACTATCATATTTCTTTAAAAACAATATGGAAAACTCATTTAAAGCTGCGAAAAAACTACGACAGCCTTCTTTAAAATATTCTTTTCCTTGGCCCTGTCACTATTATAAGTAGTGCGCGTGCGAATATGTATTTTGATATTACGTGAATATGTGTGCTTATATAATGATGGATGTGCGCGTTGTTTACAATTGATAGATAGATATATATATAGATATGTTTCTTTATTAGCCACAGGGGCACAAAAGATGGGGACAAATACAAAGGGGGAAGTTTACATACAATAAAAACGTGTAAAATGTTATCACAAATGCAATTTAAAAAAATTAGTCGATTTTCCCCAATAGGGGGAGACAGTTCATATGGGTAACACATACCCCCGAAAAAATGTGAAATCCTCATCTCCAGGAGTACAATAGATAGATAGATAGATAGATAGATAGATAGATAGATAGATTTCTTTATTAGCCACAAGGGCGCAACAAGAAAGGGGACAATACAAAGACATGCCGGGGATTTTACATACAGTCGTGTAAAAAATATAAAAACAAACAATTTCAACAATCGAAATCCCCAATAGGGGGGAGGCGCCACAAATGGGTTGTTTAATACCCCGTCGATAGAACAACCCTCAACTCAAGGAGCGTGTTGTGCAAGTGCTCCTTTCTTCCTTTTGCTCTCTTCCTCAACCTACAGGCTTATAAACAGAGAAGGCCCAATCACTCGGGCCATTTTCGCTTCATTCACCCACCTTTCAGTAAATTTACTGGGGTGCAGTGCCTCTCTCTCCACCCTGATTCTCCTTCTAAAGTGATACTTAAAGAATGGAATCAATTGTTGTCCGGAGAGAAAGGCATCTGTCCTCAGAGATAGATAGATAGATAGATAGATAGATAGATAGATAGATAGATAGATAGATAGATAGATAGATAGATAGATAGATAGATAGATAGATAGATAGATAGATAGATAAACAAATAAATAAATAGATAGATAGATAGATATAAATAGATAGATAGATAGACAGAAAGTTGAACAAATAAACAAATAAAATGTTATACAATAATATATACATTTTTGGATAAACAAATATTCATATACATGCAAAGTGAGTATGCTCCGTTGAGGAGATCTAATAAGATAGAAACACGTCCATTACTTTCATCATCTTGGCTTATAAACAAAGTTCGCCACACAGCAACGTCTAAAAAGCATGAACCAGACAAGACTAAAAGAGTTATCTCCCTTATTTACTTACATGACCGGACAAACTTAAATGGAGGTTCAGTTTTCAAATTGCGAGGATAGTAGAAATTGTTTTGAGATTTCTCCCCACTCACCATATTTAGACAATGATACCTTATCATTTGTACACACACACACATCTATATATATATATATATATATATATATATATATATATATATATATATATACATATGCACATACATATATGATAATGGTTTCTTATTTACTGATACTTATAGCAACCCCGTAAGGATGAAAGGCAAAGCTAATAGAAATGCGTCTATGTGAAAAATCTCCTTTTCTATCATCCACTCTAAATAACGCAAAACTCACATTACGCTTAGTTCCAAACATCTCACTGGAATAGTATATATGTATTATATATATATTTAAAAGTCTGTTTGTATAGAAAGTCGTGCAATGCAAGTGGGTTAGATAGCCAAGATAATAATCAGAAAGGAATTGAGAGAAAAAGCAACAAAGCAACAAAGGACGTGTGAAAAAGCAACAAAGGACGTGTGATTGAAAGTTACCATAGCAACTATTATTCCCAAAATCTTTGGTGACCACGAAGAAGAAAAATCCCGAAACTCCCCTTACGGGACTCTCTTGAAAATAGATGGTTTATTCGAATGATTTCGGGAATAATAAATTGCTAAGGTAACTTTCAATCACTCATCCTTTCTTTTATTTTGCTTTCTCTCTCAATTCCCTTCTGATTATTACCTTGACAATCTAACCACCCCACTTCATGCCATTCTATCCTCCCCACTTCAACAGGGTCCTTCCTCAGACGTACTGCTAACTTACCCATTTTTAGGAGAACATCAGAAGTGCCGGGGCCGAGAACACCAGAGGTTTCGACGGTTACCGGTATGAAAATGAAGCGGTCGGTCAAGACCCCGTATTTGTTTATCTTCATCTATTCTGCATTGCAGGGGCCGGTGCCCGGATTTGCGACCGAAGCGACAAAGCGTTACTAATGGCAATATTAATAAACACACAAGCAGAGCAATTTTTGTGGGGTTGGATAATAAAAAATATATATCTAATAGAATACAGATTATTTGAAAGAACAAGATGCAGATTGTAACAATTTCCAAAAGAGAAAATGTGAAAAGAGAGTAAATGAGACATTTTTTAGATATTTTCTGCTAAATCGTTACAGGATGTTAAGTGCTAATTAATACACATTAAAGTATTTTATGAAACGCAATTTATGAAACAAATGTTCTGAATTCCCATCGAGAGATAAAACCTCAAAAGAATCTACAAACCACCTAAGGTCTCTGATTTTTTGAAAATGTTTGAAATCAGAATGAAGTCATATGAAATAGCATGACATTTTATCGGCGCGTGGCTTGATTCGGTGCCCTTCTCATCAACCGGTATCCTTCTTGGGGATGAGGGCACTCACATTGGAATAACCCAGCGCCTAAGCTACCTTTGTGGGACTTTGTTGACGATTTCAGCCTGCATCCGCTATCATACCGATTTAGCGCAGGCCGTTTTTCCCGACACGATATTCCGAATTACATCATCAAGAGGAGCCTCGACGCAGCCGGCTTTCCGTCACAACTGGAGCCAGCTGGCCTCGATCGTGGCGATAGTAAGTGCCTCGATGAAATAACTCCCTTCTCATTCGAAGAACGTAAATCCCTAATCTGGGATGTGACTCGTTCTCTGCTTCCAACTTTGTCATTTCGACCGAAATCCCGAACACCTTCGCCCGCAATGCAGAGGAGGGTAAGTTGTAGCTTTTCCTATGATGTTTTCAAGCTATATTTTTTTATATAGCTAATGGTGACCCAGTGAGACATTTTAAGCGTGTGTGTGGATGAGATCTTTTTATAGAACATTAAGGAATGACCATTTTAAATTTCTTTCACTTTATATCACTAATGTCCTTGAAAAGCATATGAAGATCATATAAAATCATTTATCCTTACTGGATTATATAAATCATTATGTAATATTATTGTTCCCCATGTTATCGTCTATGACACTTTAAGAAGCAAAGTAGATTTTGAACTCAGAACAATTTATTTTTGATTAATTGATTAAAGGAGCAAGTATAGCAGTGCAAGTGTGATTTTGTAATCTCTCCCAGACTGGAGATATCGATACGATTGAAGTTCAACATGACATTTTATCGATCAAAAGTGAAACGGCGAGATTATGAGTTGGCGATTTGTAGTAGATGGTTAAAGCAGTATGAGAGTGAACTTCTGATCACAGATATGAAAAACAGCCAATAGGTAATTAACTTAGTGCAACACACTACCGACGCCAATGCTGATATCAAGAAACATAAAAAAAAACTCATTCTTTTCACTAAAGTTCTCAAGTGTGTCACACCTTGGTGTGCGAGTTAGAAAAGCAAATCTCCAGTAGAGTGGATTTTATTGAAACCATATTAGTGGCCATTGAGAAGAGAAAGAGGGAAAGAGAGAGAAGGGTAGATGGAAAGAGAGAAATAAAGATAGAACGATAGATGAGGAGAGGGAGAGGAAGAAAAAGAAAGTGAGAGGGAGAGAAAGAATGAGAAAGAGAGAGGGGAGATAAAGAGATTGTTGGTGGATCAGAGAAGGTGCTCTTGTTGGGATTGAGACACCTTGTCGCATATTTTAATAAATTAAAATGTATCCGCTTGGGAAGAGGAAAAATTGAAAAGTTTGCCAAAGATATGATGTAACACTGGAACTCTCTGCTGAAATCTAATGAACATAATACCACTAAGACCGATAATATTGGTGATGTAGAATAGCTGAAGAGGTTTGCTCAACTGTGTCCGTGGTTGTGAGGCGAACGAAATAGTAAAAATTAATGAGTGAAGAAAGCTTTGTTGAGTGTGACCCATGCCGAACTGGATACAAAATGGACAGCAAAATGTAGGCAACTTAGGGAGCTATCTGTATTGAGATATGAGGAGTAGTGGGGTTCTGGAAAGCAAGAAAAGACTCTCTGAACAATTGACCAAAATGTGTCAAGAGTTCTTGCAGGCGTTGGAATAGTGTTTAGATCATCCAGCACATTTCGCTCTTTTACTACTCATTTACCAATAGCAACCTACAGATACACATACACACACACACATGCATATATACATACGCACGTACGCAGGTATATGTGTGTGTATATATATATATATATATATATATATATATATATATATAGAGAGAGAGAGAGAGAGAGAGAGAGAGAGTGGGATATACAAATTTGTAGTATCACTTTAACATAAGTTTAACATATAAACTTTGTATACGCGTGTATAGAAATGTATACGTCTTATATAAGCATGTAATATATACTCATTCTACAAATGTTTAATATTTACATTTGGAATATACGAACAGTGTATCGCTTTTTTTTTGTATACATGTTAAATGTATACTTATGTTCTATATACGAATAAAACAAACGTCAGTTGCTTCTGGCAGCATTATTTTCAACACTTATAGTGAATGACGTATAATTCAGTGAGCTCCCAAAGAGATGGAAATAGGATCCGATTTCGTTTCTTGATTCAAGTCAATCCAATTCCCTTGTTTCGTTGATCCTCTTGGGAAATGCATGAATGCTTCATTCCTTTTTCTTGAAAATAGGAAGCAATGTATGTGTCAAAATACAATAGTTTTAAACACAAGAAACGTATAGTAGAAATATAATTTTTGCCAGGTCAAAACTTCTATTTCTGGTTGAAACTATGTCACTTTCCTTATGCCACTAATGACGCTAGCACAAACACAGACCTGCCAACCTCTAAAAACTCAAACAGGGAGTACTATGAAGTACTTCCCAAAACGGGGAGAAATGAGGCAAAACAGGGAGATTTTACATAATGAAAGCTATACCCATTTTCACAAGAGAAGACATCTCTCACCCACCCCAAAGTGGCTGGGGGATCTCCCCGTCGAACGAGGAGAGTTGACAGGTCTGCAATAATTTTCTCTTTTCCTTCGAATTCTTGTCTATTTGTGAAATATTTCTTTTCAAGTATTCTTATACCACTTATGAGCCGAAGTCTACTTTGCATTGCATTAGAGTCAGTGAAACAAACTGCCAATCGCACATTTGAGTAAATTAATCGACTGTGGTTGCCTCTCCAAAGAAAAACGATATACATATCAGTAAATATAGTGGCACTCCGTCGGTTACGACGACGAGTGCTCCAGTTGATCCGATCAACTGAACAGCCTGTTCGTGAAATGAACGTTCAAGTGACTGAGCATTACATAAACACGCGTACCCATAACGTAGTTCTCAGGGAGATTCGGCGTGACACAGATTGTGACAAAGCTGGCCCTTCGAATTATAGATACAACTCATTTCTGCCAGCTGAGTGAACTAGAACAACATGACATATAGTGTCTTGCTCAAGGACACAGCGCGCCACCGAGTATCGAACTCACGACCTTACGATCGTCAACCGAATGCTCTAGCCACACGCCTTCACATATAAATATGTGATCGTGTGTCAATAGTAGAAATCAATGCTAGAGATCAAATCACTTGAATATATCGATTGGCTATGCTGATTATTAATAAGCTATTGTTATATTTGTCTTGGAAAATGATAAAATATTTATTATATGCCATCTGGCATTCAATATTCCATTTATATCAGGCTCAGCTCCCGTTGTATGTTCTGTAGATATACTCTAGTTATATCAGCTTTGACGAGGGAAGGGTTTGTTTCGGAACGCTGTAACTAGTTTCTTAGTTTTTTCAATTTAAACGTTTCATTGCACTACACTTCCAGGTTATTATATTCATTGATAACTGGAACGGCCAGTGTATTTATATCTACTGTCTTATTTCTAGCATTGAGTTCAGTTTGTAATATTAGTTTCAAACTGAGGGCGGTGGATTGGTAGTATCGGATGAGCGTTGGACAACATACTTTATGACATAGAGTTACGTCCCTTTACGTTCTAGGTTAAAGTCTTGCCGAGGTTAGCTTTGACTTTCATCCTATGGGGTCAATAAAATAAAGTACCAGTAATGCACTGGGTCGATTTAATCGACTTTCCCCTTCCCTAAAAAATGTTGGCCTCGTGCCTAAATCAGAAACCAATATTAATGTAACACTGCGGGCGGTGGATTTGTAGTATCGGATGAGCGTCGGACAACGTGCTTCACGCATAGAGTTATGTCCCTTTACGTTCTGAGTTCAAATCTTGCCGAAGTTAGCTTTGCCTTTCATCCTGACGGGATCGATATAATCGACTTTCCCCTCTCCCCAAATTACTGGACTGGATATTGAAACCAATATTAGTGTAACTCTTCCGAAGTACGATTTCCTAATTTTCTCTTTCATTTCCGTCAGCTATATTTTATCTGCTTCATCTATTCCTATACGGGTAATTGTAGTCTAATTCTCTGATTTCGATGCCTACGTGGAATGTAATATTCATACTTCTGATATATTAACTTTTGCACATTTGTCAAATCCTATACCCCTTGGCGACGGGCACGCCTGCAGTTAGTACCCATTCCCGTTCACGTTCTCCCTTTGCTACGACAAGCAGCAAGAGCAATACCAACAACAATAACAAAAGGAGCCTCTATGCGGTCATTCAGTCTGCTAGAAATAACCATTCCAATTTCCCTAAAATCACACCTTACAGTCTTAAATAAAGAAATAATTGTTTCTATTTTTGGCACAAGGCCAGCAATTATCCCAGTGCATTACTGGTACTTTATTTTATCGACCTCGTAAGGATGAAAGGCAAAGTTAACCTCGGCGGGATTTGAACTCAGACAGTAAAGGGCTGTAACTCTAAGCGGCAAAGCATGGTGTCCGGCCCTCTACCAATACTGCCAAATCCACCGCCATAAACAAAGAAATAATATTTAATGGTTAGTTTAGTACTAGCTTCCCGTTAAAGGGATAGTTGGTACCGACTTAAGTCCCCTTGGTCGTGGCTTTTCTCAACCAAGGTTGACCTGGGTCCATACACCAGTACGTCCACCACACCAGCAACAACATCACAGACATGTCAACTCACCCCTGTCCGACGGGGAGATCTCTCACCATCTTTGGGGTAGATGAAAGATGTCTTCTCTTGTGAAATTGGGTATAGTCTTCATTATGCGCAATCTCCCATTTTGCCTCATTTCTCCCCATTTCGGGGCACTTTTTTCATGGCACTCCCCGTTTGAGCTTTTAGAGGTTGGCATGTCTGACAACCACAACAAACAACAATAACACTAAAGTTGCATTAACTGAAAGACTTAACTGAATGAGTTAATTACTATCTTAGGGCTGTGTTAGGCTCTAGTTGTGTTATTTGCGAAAGAAATTTCAGGTAGAATCATTTATTTCTATATCATATTTACCAGAGGCCTCACACTTCGCCGAAGAAATTCATTCCATTAGTATGTAAGAAACACACACACACATACACACACACACACACATACATACATACACCCACACCCACACCCACACGCGCGCGCGAGCACGCACATATATATATATATATATATATATATGTGTGTGTGTGTGTGTGTGTGTGTGTGTGTGTGTGTGTGTGTGTGTGTGTATGTGTGTGTGTGTGTGTGTGTGTGTGTGTGTTTGTGTGTGTGTTTGTGTGTTTGTGTGTGTGTGTGTCTGTAAGTACACACATGCATACACACAAATCCGTTCAGAAAAATAAATGCAAACATTCATATACATTCATACACATCTTCCTCCTTAAAAAGTCTTCCTGCTACATACATCACTTTCTCGAAAACAACAACAACAAGGCCCATCACTGTACCTTCATTTTAGTGTCAGAGTTCTTTCTACAGGACACCATGAGTTTGGTCACGCTTAGTCTCACTCTCTCACTCTAAGCAACGATCCAGAACATTCTTGGCCACACGTACTCATAAATCGGCATACATTTGGTTTCATCCAAACCTTTGGAAGCTCTGTAATCAGTACAATGACCAGTTCTGTGATATAAAGCATATGTACTTATCTCGTAAATTTATAGTAATTTGTATTTATAAAACAAGGCAAATATTTTAACTGCTTTCCAGCTTCAGAATTTGACTCCAGCTCACCAGCAAAACATTAATATGTATATTTGTGTGTGTATGTATGTATGTACGTATATATATATATATATATATATATACAATGTACCCCGATATTCACGGGATTTTCCTTAGAACCTAACTAATAATTGACCGTAGAAACCACCGCATATTCGCGGAATTGTAAACATCTTCCACAATTTTTTAATGCCTTTTTACGTAGCAATATATATTTTTTAACGCTAGATTATCAATAACAACTAGCAGATGAGCCGCTCTTTGGGCGGTTTTCTGTTAGCATATGTAGTATGCATATTGATATCATACGCAGCAAATATATATGAGTATAGATATGATACGTAAGTTGAAAAGTAAATTGACAATATGCACATAAATTGAACAAAGACTGTTACATTTACTCCTGTAATCAGTAAAGTAATCCATGATACATTTTAAAAAAGGGCGATAATGAAGATGGAAAAGCGATGAAACTGTTGACAGAAAATGTTCATGAATCTTCACTTGAGAATGTCGATGGGAAGCTTCAAGCAGTGAATTTGAAAATAGATGCTGCTGGTATGAATGAATGAATTAGATTTACCAATATGAAGAGTTGACCTTCGCTATATTGTTGTTTTACTGAACTCACATATAGACTTCTTAAGTTTTGTAGTGTCCCTTTTCTAGCAATTAAAAAGAAACTGAAATGCATTTCAACTAAAAGAGAGTGATAGCCGTTTCACATCACTAGAATTTCTTTGTAGACACAGTTGTCAGCAAACAGACCCCTTTCATTTAATATTTTTATATTTTCTTTTTTTTTTTGTAACTCGTGATAATGCAACATACATCGGATCATGTGAGAAGAATTGTGTTAGTAGATATATACCTATATTTTTAAATGTCTGCCCTTGTACCTTGTTGCATGTAAGGGCAAAGGTTGGTTTGACAGGAAATTGCTTGCGAGTAAAGGTGAAAGGGAACTCAAGATCTTGATAGTTACCATTTTCCACATCAAGAAGGTAGTTTGTAAACTGTCTTTCATTAGATCCTCCGCATTAAGTAACCGTTGATTGGTTGTCATCTTCATGGTTTCCACATAGTCCCAGAGATAAGATCTCTTGATGGTTGTCTAAACTATTTGTGGTCTAGCACCACGATGTACAACTGGAAGAATTTGCTTCCAGTCACCAGATAGTAATACTGTTAGACCACCAAATGGCTTTTTGCACTCTCGAACATCTTTGAAGCTCCTGTCAAAGCATTCAAAGATATGCTTATGTCCCATACCTATCTCATCAATGATTAGCAGGTCAGCTTGCTGCATAACAAGGCTTAGCCATAATAAGTTAATATTTAAACTCTACTTCGGTATTGAGTTTTCATTCTTACGTCCGTCAATTCACGTACTCCCAGGTCTTGAATAATCGCCCCCAATCCCCGCTTATAAATTGGTCAGATTTGTTCCACCCCACCCCCGGATTTTATTCACTACACCCACCCGCTTATTAAATTTTGGTAATCTATCTCCGGCGAAATGTTATTGTAAGTGATTGATATTGATACAGCAGCTGGAGAATCTAATAATAACAAGAAATCATATATTTACGAACATACAATATTCAATTACTGATTTCCCAAGCACCCCCCCCCCATTATTGCCACCCCTCCTATTATTTGGGATCCGAGAGTGCCACAAAACGCTCCTCCTCTTTATGCCTATCACACAAAACTCTCTTTTAATCCCCCCTCTGTATCTACTAAAACCAAACTCTACCCCTCTCTATATCTACCATGACACCGACTCTTATCCCACTCTCTATATCTAAGACTAATACATTCTCTCATTCTCAATAAATATCTACACTTATCTCTCCCAATCCCCCTCTGTATATCAATCACCCCTAAACTGCCCACCTCTCTATATCTACTACACGGCACTCTCCCATTATTCGCCTTTGACCAGAGTACTGCTCAAATATGTGGATCGAAGTACCCATCATATATACTTTGAGAGTGTGTCAGCCATTTACAATGATTGTCAAACTTCTCATCCTCCATCTCTTCTATTGTAACTAAAACGTTACTCGTTTCATACAACTCTAGGTGACACGAAGTACTGTTATATAGATGAAATAATTGTTTCTACTTTAGGCACAAGGCCAGCAATTACCCAGTGCATTACTGGTACTTTATTTTATCGACCCCTTTATATAGATGAAATAATGATTATTGTTTTTAATTTCATGGTACTTATGCAATGGAAGGCACTCGTGAAAATAACGTGCAAGTGGCTGAGCATTCCACCAACAGGCGTGCCCTTAACGCAGCTCACGGGGAGATTCGGCGCGTAACACAGAAGGATGCATGGTTCCTTAACTGATGAGGGTGTCGTAGGGGCGCCGTATTGACATACAACGTTTCTGGGGTGTTTTAAAACTCCGGGTCTGAATACAGCAAATTTCTTCCAGTGAAGGATGTAGAGAGTGACAGAACAGAAGTGAGAAAGAGATATAAAGGAAGAATCGGCCACAGTACTAGACTGGTACTTTTTTTATCGACCTCGAAAGGATGAAAGGTAAAGTTGACCCCAGCGGGATTTGAACTCAGAAAGTAGAGAGCTGGAACGAATACCGCAAAGTATTCTATCGGACGTTCTAACGACTCTGCCAATTCGCCGCCTTTTGGGTAATATAGTCTTTGATAAACTCTATCGACAGCAACATACACCTGGCATGTGTAAACACTGGAGTAGGGAGATAAATGCAGTATTTTGATAAGATTTACTTTTTATTTTTGTTTATTGATATGACTAATGCATGTCTGATGGGGAACATGTCTTCTTAAAGTGACTAGCACATCTATATCAGATGGTTGCTAGTTGATAACAACCATCTTAGTGGCATTTATCAGTATCAGCTGGAGATAAAGTCTATAACTCTATAATGTTTGTGTCTATGGTCAAGATTTCTCAACAACATCCAAGATTTTTAAAACAATTTAAAACAGTTCTGTGGGATCTTGTTTATAAGCCACCCTGGTGAAAGTAACAGACATATTTGGATCTTATTGGAGCCCCGATTGCATTGTCTAAAATCATTCCAAGTCAGGCTATAAACGACCCCTCCCCTGTTTGTTTTTGATTATCTGAAAACGTCTAAAGGGAGTTTCGGTTTTGAAAGCGTGAGGAACTATAGGTTAATGTAAACTTTTCTCCATTTGCCAATATTCAGGATGCAAAACTTTTAGCCGCGCGCGCGTGTGTTTTCAAAGACACACACACATACATACATACATACATACATACATATATATATATATATATATATATATATATATATATATATATATATATATATATATACATACATTTATATATTGTACAAAGATTTATACTTTTCTCTCCCCTTGAATTATACAAATGTAAACATGAAATACAAAAATAGATGCATGCAAAATAATAAAATAAAAACTAACTTTATTCAAGAAATCTCAATGCATACAAAAACATTGTTCATGCAATTTTCTTCTGTGTAGATGATCAGCACAAGTTCTGAGCTCCAATAGTAGTCTCCCTACATATATCTGTCCTATTTGCCTTGATATCTTTCAACTATCGCTTCTATATCATGACGGAATCTCTCACAGTGTTTCATACTAAAATTGCCAAGATTCTATTTTAGCTTAAATGTTATAGCTTCCGATGATCGCTTGAAGGGGCTGAATTCAAATTATTTAAAACTTCTTATGCGTTAACGTTCCAATATGTCCCAATATGTCCCAATATTTATTTCCACAGTTTATTGCCCATGCTATACACTACAGCTTGATTTTCCTCAGAATTTGACGATGGGAGGCTGGGAAATGATATAATCATGGTATGGGCACATGTTATGTTATTCTAAATCAGGATAATCCGACTTACGTTTCTTGTAACAATTTTTAACTTTTCGCATTTATAGCACAAAAATAAAGACAGTCAGATTTCAAACCTTTCCTTCCTTCATTTTATCCATTGTTATAATTACGCTGCACATGTTTTTTGAACCTTGTGTGGAGCCCAAAGCATATCTCAATCATTTAGTTTCACTTTCATAGAAGCAAGATATGTTTATTTAATTTTTTTTCCAAATAATCAGTGACGTTGTTTTGTTGCTTTTGCAAATTTAATTCGCTACAAATTAGAAATAAAACTATTTTAAAAGAAAGTAAAAATGATAAACCTAAACCCTTTGCATCTGTCAGTAACTATACGTCGTATTGAAGAGAAATCATTATTTGAAAGGTATCCAATATCTAGAAAAACTGGAGCAAGTTTGGTATATTTAATGGCAGTTTTAGATTCAGCGCACCCGATATATACCAGAATTCATACAAATATAATTGACAGCTAAATAAATTTTATTTTTTTTATAGATAGTGCAAATAAACTTTGAATGTTGGTCAAAGACATTTCTACTGCAACAATATTTCTATGATATATTTCTACTAGAATTTGAACTCAGAAAGCAAAGAGCAAGAAAAATTACCGCATGGCATTCTCTCTATGACACTCTAGCTCTTCTGCCAGTTTGTCTTATATAAATATACATATTATACACACACATACGTATACACACACGCGGTGCGCACGCGCGCACGCACACACATATATATATATATATAAATAATAGTAGTTATGACTCTTTCCCTCTATTTCTGTGACTTACAACTGTCTTCCGACCCTTTGGATAATGATATAATGTAGTCGCCTCAGTTTATACGTTGGGTCTTTGTAAATTCGATTCACAAGATATTGATCAACTTGAGGCTATGCTGCGCAGTAGGATCGACACTGGAACTACGAGGTTATGAAGCAAACTTATTATTCATATGAACTAGCTTGCGCCTATTGAAATCTTTTCAAGGGTGACTTTACCTTTAGTCATACCAGAGCTAAGAAAATATATACTTAGATTGAACTATTTGACCATAGCTAGCCAATAATATATTTGCTTTCAAATCTGTCTCACAAATGTACTGTCTTCTTTTTCTGTCTTTTCTTCTGTTATTACAGTGGCCTCTGCTCCAGCCGCCGGCTCTTCACATTCCACTTCCACTCAGGCACTCCTAACTTATCCTCTTTCCTCCTCCCCTCACCCATATTGTGTCACATACTCTGAGATTCGCTCTAATCTCTACCCTCAATCCTACCTTCCTACAATGTCGGCCTTCTGGAATCCCCTCCTTGCAAATTTTTTTTTATGTTCCTGTCGATTTGCAGTAATTTAAGCGCAATATTAACTGTATCAATTTCCCCGTGTTCGGTGGGTTTGCAAAGGGCATTGGCACAGTCCCCTTCCTCCGCACCAAACTAATAAAAAAAAAAAGCTGAAATTTCTATTTACAATGACACTTGTAAAAATGAATGAGACTTGTGGTTTTCAGTTTGTATGTGTGTGCATGTGTGTGTAGGCGTGGGTGTGCTTATATGTAATGCGTATCTATATGTGAATTAAAATCTATGTGTATTTTGTTTTCCTGTGAATGTATGTCGTTTTCTGTAATTCCACTCAATTTATATATAGAATTAACAAAACGGATATTTTTTAAGGTTTCAGATCTTAATATTCATTTACTGACATTACAGCTTAGGCAACATGAATGGTTAAGACATTCAGTTCCAGATTTTTATTGTTCCCCAAAGTAATAAACAAAAAACTTTCTAGAAATTTTTACAAACATGGTGTATAAAATTAAATTGAATGGCGTTATACATTGTATGTAAAAAAAATTCCTTCATAATGCGGAATGAAGACCACCCAGATAGTTCCAAAAACCAAAAATAGAATAAAGAAATAAATAGAAACATTAATAAAGCTGTTAGTTAACTATGTACAATCATGACAACCACATAGAGGAGTAAGGTGGCCGGGTGGTAAGTTCCAAGTGACTTGAGATTTCGACAATGAGATGCGGCAGCGCATTCGTCTACCTGTTCATAGATCCTGAGTTCAAGACAGGCTGGAAAAAAATTTTTTTTTTCGTTTTTTTTATTTTTGTTAATGCTGTTGGTCAAGTCTGGTATTTTCCCATCCGTATTATTGAGGGTCAGGACCATGCACAATTACACCAATGGTCCTCTAGCTCCTCCCACGTGTCACGACGCATTCCGCCAACGTTCTCGCTGTTCAATCCTTCATGGCGCAATACCAGCGTCGCATTGGTTTTCCTCTGTCTAATGCCATCAATGCGTCCCTGCTAGATATGGGTGCAGGGGTTCTGGGCTCTGATATCATGATCAAAGTATTGCAGCTTTCGCTTTCTTATGCTCAGTACCAATTGCCTTTCTGATCAATATCTACCAGGACCGACTCGTTTATTTTATGGTCCGTCCAGCTGATGCTAAAATACCGCAATTCGCATAACCATCGGTAATTGGAATCAGATATATCGGCAACTTATGCAAGTCCACTGAATAAACATGAAAGAAGGTGTCTTGCTCTAGAGAAACAACGCACCACCGAGAATCGAACTCAGGTAGTGAGGCTGTTCGTGAAGCCGAACACCCTAACTACTAAGCCGCAAATCTTCATACGAGGCATTTAAACACAACACATATATCACATATGTATTTCACTTACGTAGCCACGATATTTGACTGTGGTCAATATTCTGGTAGAAGAGACATTCCATTAGATACACTTGCTCGTAACATGCAACATATAAAGTTTTCAATAAAGTACATCAACAGTTATATACCCTACATATACACGCACATTCATACATACATTCATACATACATTCATACATACATACATACATACATACATACATACATACATACATACATGATGGCTCCCCCTCGTTATCGAGTATGGCCATTGCACGATATACTATTATTAATAATTATTAATTAATTCTATCGTGCAATGCATGTGCGTGAAGATATTTTTTTAAGTAAGGAAAGACTGTGCACTGAGCCAATCCCACTCTCTGAGCGACAGTAGCTATAACTCGAGAAGAAGAAAAGATCAACATCATCGGTAACTACTGAGCCGCAGGTTTTATGTAGGCGTTATCCCAATTTCCTGAGTTGCCTTCTTCTAGAAGAATGCCCTGACAAAGGCTAGGGGTCCCTCATTCCCAGTGGCTTAACCGCGCGATCAGGTATCCAGCCTGATTATTTCTATGAGCCCGCGCATATATATATATACATATGTATACATGTATATATATATATATATATATATATATATATATATATATATGTATATATGCATATACATGTATATATGCATATACATATTTGGCATTTTTGGATGGCCGTTGACTCTTATGAGTTCTTCCGCCCTTTGTCATGCTTTGTTTTTTGTCCTGCAGGGTCCAAAATCACCCTCCTCGCAAGTAAACTTGGTGGGGTTGTCGTTTTAGTCACCGACGACACAACCATACATACATACGTACGTTCGTAACCGGACTGTATTTTGCCAAGGTACGCTGCATAATCAGTGCCCGCACGACTCTGGTGAGTCAAAGGAAAGGGGACCTGAAGTGTCACAGCTATTCTTCTATATTTATCAAATCCACCGAAAACTAGCACCGAACTCTCGATTGAGTGACAGGCATCCTTCCATACTAACAATACATATAAAGTAAAAATTGGAGCATGTAACCTAGCTTTTTATTTTACTGGGTTGAAACTGCGGCCATGCTGGCGCACCGATCTGATTTTAATCAAGCATATCGACCGCAGTACTTATTTTTCAATATGTTATCGATATCATTTTGTGGAAAACGGTAAGTTACGGCACATAAACACAGACACAGTCACAAACGTAAACACACGAGCATATACACACATAACAGGAAATATTTTTTCTTTTTTTTCTTAAATGAGACGATGATTACTTTATTTACATAGAGGCAAAAGATGGAACTGTGTAATTTGATGGCAATACGGCATGGTTTTTTTTTTTTGGGGGGGGGGGCTTTCCGAACGCATTCGTTGTGATATGTATGTGTGTGTGTGTGTGAGTGTGTGTGTTAGAAGGTGAGTATTTGTAACAACAGCTTCTCTATTGATTTATATAATAAAAATATGATCATCTATTGCAAGAGTTGTTCACTAAATTTGGTGAAAATTATTTTATGAAAAAAAGTATGTTTAAAGTTTAAAAAGTTTAAATGTCTTACTAACACGAAGGCTCATCAGACCGGTGTATGTTCTAGTTTCATTGGCGTCAAATTATGAAAAGTGCAAGACTCTTCCATTTCTGGACAGGGCGTCAGTCCAAAGCAAGTTTAAGCCCCAGCTACCGCTGTAATCATTTTCAGCTGTGTGAACAATGTAAATTGAACAATGTAAATTGAAGTGTTTTGTTCAAGAGTACAACGCCCCAACCGGACCCAAATCAAACAGCATGACGATCTATGTCCAACACCCTAACCAAATTATTTCTAGTCAGGATCGGACTGTTTGAGCCACTACTAAGATAGATACAATGTCAAAAACACGCAAACAAATAAATTAGTATTATAAAGATGTATTTCAAACCCCGACCCAGCGGGTGACTGAAACGATCCTTTTAGGCATATACCAGCACATCTCACATACAACAAACACTCACTAGCCTGAGTCCCTTTAGGGATTCTTCCACAGCTCTGCTATATCATTTCAAACACAGGGTAAGGCCTATTATGCCCTGAGAAAATCACCCAGCCATACTAACTGGTTAGCGTTTACCCATACACTACAGTGTTTGCAAGATCGTCAACAGAATTGCTTAAGCTGCTTGTGCACATCACACAGCCTACAAGCTCTCCTACCATCCCATCTGCATCTATCTATCTATCTATCTCTATCTATATGTGTGTATGTGTGTATGTATGGATACACACACACACACACACACACACACACACACACACACACATATATATATATATATATATATATATATATATATATATATATGATAAGAGGGTGTTAAAGTTTGCTTGAAGCATTGTGAAATGTGTAAAATATGTAGTTTAGAAAGCCACAACAATGCAGATGGGAAATCTCGAGGTAGGAAGTGAGTGAGAAATAGGAGAAAAGTGAAAATTGAGAGAAACGAAAAATGAAAACAAAACAAAGGTAACGGTAACCCTTCTACCTTTGTTTTGTTTTCATTTTTCGTTTCTCTCAATTTTCACTTTTCTCCTATTTCTCACTCACTTCCTACCTCGAGATTTCCCATCTGCATTGTTGTGGCTTTCTAAACTACATATATATATATATATATATATAAAAAGAGGGTGTGGTAAGATACCAGGTGGACCACAACGCACCAGAGTACTCAATACTTAGGGTAGTAGAGTGGGTAATAGGAAAAGAATCAGGACACCGACAGCTGAGCTCCGGCCGTTTCGACAGCTAAATCCGGATCCAGCAGTCAAAATGGCCGGAGCTCAGCCGTCAGGGTCCTGACTCATTTCCTATATATATATATGCACATACATACATATTATATATATATATATATATATATATATATATA
>OZ024740.1:357305368-357325368 GCA_964016885.1 Eledone cirrhosa
ATATATATATATATATGCATACACACACACATATATAATATATATATATATATATATAGCTGTCGAAACGGCCGGAGCTCAGCCCTCGGAGTCCTGACTCTTTTCCTATATATATATATATATATATATATATATATATATATATATATATATATATATATATATATATATATAATATAATGTAATATAATTGGTTCTACTTTTGGCACAAGGCCAGCAATTATCGCCATACATTACTGATACTTTATTTTATCGACTCCGTAAGGATGAAAGGCAAAGTTAACATCGGCGGGATTTGAACTCAGATCGTAAAAGGCCGTGGCTGCATCTTGGTTTCGAGAGATACCATCCCTTGACTTTTTTCTCATATGAAGAGCATGAACATAGCTTTTTAGTCCCACCAAGGACCCAGTAATCCCTCTGCATATGCTGCAGCAAATGAAAAAAGAAAAAGCCACGCTCACGCAACTCACGTGAAAGTCGTTTAGATCAAGTGAAACCTGTGCTCGAAGCTTTTTAACCTGAGGAATGGCCTTACACTGGACAAATCTCACTATCTAAACAATGGTGACAGGCATCCAAAAATAACAGGTCAATATCATTGGCTGCTGATGTGTCTTGTCCTTCTTGCTGCAAAAAGATTTTACAGCGAGCTTCTAGCATAATGTCATTGGCGTGTACAGCCAGAGACCATATACGGAAGAAACTTAAACGTGGAATAGATGGGTAAGCACCTTAAACTGCCGGAGAACAGAGTGATAATACTGAGCACAGAGACTGTTGTAGTGTTTTGTTTAACGTTGCTTCCTCTGCCAGTGGTTGTGACCGGCAGATAGCATTAGCAATGGAAAGACCAAAGGCCATTAGAAGTATTGTTTCCTTGGTCCGCTCTGACAACGGCGCCTTTCTTTTCTATATATAATAATAGACCTCGTGAAAATTACATGGTTTCATTAGAAACAACCACTATGTAGTAAAGATAAATATCGCATATCAAATGTTCAGAATATATATAGAGAGATAGATAGATCGATAGATAGATCGATAGATAGATCGATATATAGACAGATAGATAGATAGATAAATTTCTTTATTAGCCACAAGGGCACAAAAGAAGGGGACAAATACAAATGGGGAGTTTACATACAGGTATATGAAAATAAAACTATTAATACAATAACAAATAACAATTGAAATCCCAAATAGGGGGGAGGTGTTACGCAGGAGTTGTACACACCCCGACAAAATGTACAACCCTCATCTCCAGGAGCACCAAGAGTGAGTACTCCCTTCCTCTCTTCTCTTTTTCCTCAACCTACAGGCTTATATAGAGAGAAGGCCCAACCACTCGGGCCATCTTTGCCACCTTTTATAAAATTTGCTGGGGTACAGCATATCTCTCTCTCAACCCTGATACTTCTTCCAAAATGATATTTGAAAAAAACGAATCAGTTGCTCGCCGGAGAGAAAGGTGTCTGACCTCAGCGCTTTTAACCTCGTCCACCATATAACCTCTTTCACCATAGCCATAACACATAGGAAAACCGCCTCTCCCTCGTTTTTGAAGGACGGTGGCGGTTTGATCATGACAATGGACTCGGTGGTCAACTGGATTGGTCCCACCCGCGACAATAGTCGTTCTACATAGCCCCACAGGTCGGTAACGCCCGGGCAGTGTACAAATGCGTGTGCGACGGTTTCCTCGTCGCGCACGCATCTCGGACAGATCTGTTTCGAAGGGTCCCTACCCGGGCGCCCGTGTCTGTAGAGCTTGTCTCGAACTGGTAGAGCTCCTCGGTAGCACTGCCAGGCCAGGGACTTTTGGAAGTTGTCCATTGGTCGCGGGCGGAAGGTCCTACCGAACAGACTGGCCAGTTCGTTCTCCTCTACGCCTAGAGTTTCTCCGAGCGTGTCGTCGCACTTGCTGCGGACCAACCCTCTATAGAATGTCGAAGTGGAGTTTTCACTGATCGCCGGGTCCGTTTGCCAGAGGACTGTGAGCGCCTGCGCACATTCGATGTGCCAGTCGCCCATTTCCCTCGGTCTTTGCTTGACCCAGGACTGCAGCTCGGTCAGCGAGACGATACGTGGGAAGGCTCGCCTCACGAACGGGGCCCACACCGGTTGTCTGGTGAGGAATACGTGGAGGTGCCGCAACATGAGCGCGTGTTTGCGCATCGTCAGCCACGGCTTCCCCAGCCCTCCGTTTGAAGGGTGTTGGCAGCAGATGGATCTTCTCACTAAAGGAGCCCGTTTCTTCCAAAGGAATTGGAAGAGCGCGCGCTCCGTTTTGGTGAGCGTTTTGGCTGGACAAGGCACAACGGTCAAGCGGTAGTAGATAACGGACGCTATAAAAGTGTTCGCCACCTACACTCGACCTTTCAAGGATAATTTGCACTCGGCCCACTTCTGGGTGAGCGCAAACACCTTGGCCGTCACCTCGTTCCAGTTTTTCTCTACCTGGAGGTCAGGACCAAACCAGACCCCGAGCAGCTTTACCGGTCCATCCGTCCAGCGTCCGATGACGTCATCGGAAGGCATCGGTTTGCCTCTCCACGTTCCGAGTTGCAAACCGACGGATTTGTCCCGGTTCAGCTTCGCTCCTGTGAACCTTTCGTATTCCTCCAGTAAGGTGCCGATCTCCTCGATTTGCGAAGTGCTCGACACCATTACTGTCACGTCATCAGCGTAGGCCAACGCCGCTTTTCGCAATCCCGGTTCCAAAGGGATGCCCTGCAATAGCTCCAACTTCCGCAGTAGTGGCTCTAGAGTCAGTACGTACAGAAGGGAGGAGAGAGGGCATCCCTGTCGGATGGATCGCGTGATATGGAACGGCTCCAAGAGGTAGCCGTTCACCTTGACCCTTGAGCAGATGTTGCTGTTGTGCATTGCAGCAATCCAGCCCCTGAACACGGGTCCGAAGCCTGCCGCCTCGAGCACCGCATCCAGGTAACGATGGTCAACCCTATCGAAAGCATTAGACTGATCCAAGTTGATCAGGGCCCCACCGAAGCCGGGTTTACACGCTACCCTCTCTATGATGTATCGCATGAGGTGGAGGTTGTCGTGTGTGGAACTGGTCGGGATTGCGCATGTCTGCACTTCTCCCACCAGGTTTTCGACGACAAGCGCCAGCCTCTTTGCCAACACCTTGGCCAAAATCTGTAACTCTGTGTTGAGCAGAGTTATGGGCCGGAAGTTGCCTATGTCATCCCCCTTGTTCTCGTCCTTCCTGACTAACGTGATTACGCCCTTGGTCACAGAACTGGGAATTCACCCGTTCTGCTGCCAGTTGCAGTAGACCGCTTCCAGGAGACTGGATAACAAGTCCGGCATTGCTACGTAAAATTCGTAGGGTAGACCGTCGAGACCTGGAATTTGCGTTTGCCGCATTGGCTCAGCGCGTTCCCTATCTCAGCAGCCGAAATCGGCCTTTCGCAGAACTTCACCTCGCTGTCCGAGAGTCGCGGTAGGCCGTCGAGGTATGAACCGAAATCCATAGCCGCTCCCGGCGCGCCGCCCTGCCCGAACAGTTGAGCAAAGTGCCGCTGAAAGGCCGCGCACATTTTCTTCGGCTCACGTATCACGCGTCCGTCTTGGTCCTTCAAAGACCGAATCGTGGACTTGTTGCCACTTTTCGCCTCCGTCACTCGGGCCCAGCTAACAGCTTTGGCTCCCTCGTTTCCCAGCGCACGTATTTTGCTTCTGACAACGCAGCCTTCATGCTTTGCGTCAAAGAACTGGTCCAAGGCTGTTCTCGTCGCTAGCACGCTGACTACGCTGCCACTCCTAAGTGCCTCTTCTACTTTATCTACCAGTTCCTTTTCGGTCTTATTTCCATCTAACACTAATTCTTTACTAAAACCTATCGAGTCTAATCTAACTGCCCTCTTGAGAGAGTACCACCATCTGTTGTTGACAATGGCCCCCGTCAAATGCTTCTTAACTAAAGTGCTAATCCGTCTACTGTAGGCTTTGGATGTCGGTAACGACAAGTTCAGCTTCCTCTAACCGGGTCCCTGTCTATGGGTTTTGTCAAGGTTGACTAAGCAGGTCACTAATTTGTGATCTGAATAAGCAACCATGAACATTTGTGGACAGCTTAACATGTCCCTATCCTTCTTTCCAACTAGAACCCTATCTAGGTACGATCTAGATGTTCCGCTACGATTAGTCCACGTCCACAGTGGCACAGTCGGAAAATCTAGTCGATATCTATCAGCCAGGTCAAATCGACCGATTAACTGTTTGAGGCTGTTACACCCCCCTCTATCGGGACATGCTCCCCCATAGTCCCAACGTGCATCTAGGATTCCATTCCAGCCCTCCACTAACAGCAGGGAGCGGGACGTTCCCAGAAAAGTCTCTAGACGTTTGAAGAAGTCTGGCCGTGGTGTCCCGGATGGGGTATATGCGGCCACCAGCCTGAAGGCTCCACCTTCACTACCGTCAACGTCTAGGACCACCAGTCGACCCTCCGGGTCCAGATGTAGCGTCTGTGTTACGAGGTCCAGGTGTTTCCGCAGAAAAACGACAACCCCACCCCACCTCCCGACTGACAGACAGATGCGTAGAGCTCAAAGTCGTCGAAGATGGGGGCCAGTTGTCGCTCTCTGTGGATCCTGGACTCGCAAATGGCTACTACTTCCATACATTCACACATCCAACTCTTATATTGGCCATGTTGGTGCTGAAAAGTTAAAAGAAGAGGAAAAAATCACTCACCTCTTCGTCTCATGGGGACTAGGCTGCACAATTTCCATGGGGGTGTTGGAGGGGTTGTTTGGTGGGGTGGTGGTCTCTGGCGGGGTGGGGACGGAGATGTTTGGTGGGGAGGGGGTGTCAGGTGGAGTGGGGGTGGGGGTGGGAGTGCCTGGGGTGGGGGTGGGGAAACATTTCAAAAGGACGCGGTTATAGGGTTTGACGCAGGGGTTACCTACGTCGTTAGGAAATTTTTCTTTCAACTGTTTATGTGTGTCCATGGAGATCCTAATCATTTTAAGACTAGGATTCTCCGCAGAGTGTGTAAAAGTTTTCCCTTCGGTCTCCACCGAAGGGTTTTTATATATGGTGTCTGTTAAAGTTTTATTGTTAGTATTTATGTAGGTGTAACATTTTTGTTGTGTTGTGTTGCTTTTTTTCTGTGGTTCTTGTGTGTGTTTACATTTTGCAGTAGGTGTTTTGTTTTCAGGAGGGGGTGTTTTTGTTTGTGCTGTTTGCGTCGCTTGTATTGGTGTTTGTGTGTTTGTTGCATTTTCGTTTATGTTATGACTTTTCTTTTTTCTTTTTACTGGTCGGAAAGGCTCTCCCTCATCATCACTGGGTGACGATGATGAGGCCTCATCCGTGTTGTTGGGGAGGGGTACATTTTGAGGAGCTGTTATGTGTGTAGGTGTTTCTGGAGTTGTTTTAGGTGGGGAGGGGTTGGGTGGGACTGTGTTTGCAGTTTGGTTTGTTTTTGTGTGTTGTTGTTGTTGTTGTTGTGGTGGTGGTGGTGGTTGTGTTGTTGTTGTGTTGGGTGTCGGCAGTAGTGCCTTTTTTTTACTGCAGTTAATTGAGGACAGGAAACCCTCAGGTGACCACTACTTAAACAGTGGTAACATGAAGGCCGCCTACCCTCAACAGAAATGTTTATGTAGGAATTTCCATCCAGAGGCACACGTTGTGGTATTCTAGCTATCCGTTCTGGTCTCATTTGGACCAGAACTTCTAAGCTTGTACCGTTGAATATGCCCCTGGAGGACTTTCCTACCGAAATTACTGTGTCTTCATCAAAATTGATGAAACCAGCTATTATTCACCAGATGTTTACATTTGGTGTGATATTTGTTATTTTTATTTTTTGGCTCCTTTTTCCCATGTATGTGGGGGAAAAGGTGTAGAGGGGGACACAATTAGCGACACAGAATATTTCTGTGCCGTCAATTGGTCTTTCATTATTATTGATAAACTCCCGAAGAGTTTTCCCTTCTGTATGAAGGCAATGTCCTTCATAGAGTTTCTTAGAACCAGCTCAATTTCGTTTCGAGTTAATTGAGCTGGTTTTCTGGTGGTATTTGAGATTGTCCTAAAAACTATGGTCTTCAGTACAGTGTCTCTACGCAATTCTAGATAGATATATTTCTTTATTTACCATAAAGGCATAAAAAGAAGGGACAAATACAAAGGGGGAGTTTACATAAAACCGAGTAAAAAGGGTATAAAATGAAAATAATCAAAAACAACCTCAAAAGGGAGGGGACGTGATGGGGGTTGCACACACCCCCGAAAAAGTGTGCAATCCTTTGCCCAGGGAGCACATGGAGAAGGTGCTCCCCTCTCCTTCACTTCTTTACCTACAGGATGGTATACAGAGAAGGCCCATTTACACGAGCAATTCTCGCCACTATCACCCACCTTTCATAAAACTGCCTGTGGCCAAGCACCTCTCTCTCCATTCTTATCCTTCTTCCGAAGCGATATCGGAAGAAGTAGACCAGACTATGGCCAGAGAGGAAGTTGCCTGACCTTAGACCTTTCAATCGTGTCCGCAAAACAACTTCTTTCAACATGGCTATTACGCACAGAAAAACCGCCTTTGCTTCCTTTGTAAAGAGGGGAGGCGGCTTGATTGTCATCACGGACTCGGCGGTCAATCGAATCGGCGCCACCCGCGACAGCAGTCGTTCGGCGTAACCCCACAGATCAGCCACGCCCGGACATTGCACCAATCCGTGCGCAACGGTTTCTTCGTGACGCACGCATCTAGGGCAAATCTTTTTCGAGGGATCCCTGCCCGGGCGCCCGTGTCTGTAGAGCTTTTCTCGAACGAGTAGAGCCCCTCGGTAGCACTGCCAGGCCAGTGACTTCTGGAAGTTGTCCATTGGTCCCGGGCCGAAAGTCCTACCGAACAGGCTGGCCAGTTCGTCCTTTTCCATGTCCAGTGACTCTCCAAGGGTGTCATCGCCCCTGCTAGCCACCAGCCCTCTATAGAATGACGAGGTGGATTCTCCACCGGTGGCCGGGTCCGCTTGCCAGAGAGCCCTGAGCGCCTGGATACACTCAGTGTGCCAGTCGCCCAGTTTTCCGGATCTTTGCTTGACCCAGGACTGCAGCTCGGTGAGCGAGACGAGTCTGGAAAGGCTCGTCTCACGAACGGAGCCCACACCGGTTGACCAGTGAGGAATACCTGTAGGTGCCGTAGCCTTAATGCGTACCTACGCATCATCAACCACGGCATCCCCAGCCCTCCTTTCGAAGGTTGTTGGCAGCAGATGGATCTTCTCACCATAGGAGGGCGCTTTTTCCAAAGAAATTGAAAGAGCATGCGTTCCATGGTGGTGAGTGTTTCCTTAGGGCAAGGCACGACAGTCAGGCGGTAGTAGGTGACGGACGCTATGTAAATGTTCGCCACCTCCGCCCGACCTTTCAGGGACAGCTTACACTTAGCCCATTTCTGGGTCAGTGCAAACACCTTGCTCGTAACCTCGCCCCAGTTCTTTTCCACCTGGAGGTCCGGTCCAAACCAGACCCCAAGCAACTTCACCGGGCCCTCCGTCCAGTGTCCGACGACACCGTCGGGAGGCATCGGTCTGCCTCTCCACGTTCCGAGTTGCAGCCCGATGGATTTTTCCCGGTTCAGTTTCGCTCCTGACAACCTTTCGTATTCCTTCAGTAAGGTGCCGATCACCTCGATCTCCGAGTCGGTCGATACCATTACTGTTACGTCATCGGCGTAGGCCGACACCGCTTTCCTCAATCCTGGTTCCAGGGGGATACCCTGCAACAACTCCAACTTGACGCAATTCTAGATAGATAGACAGACAGACAGACAGACAGACAGACAGACAGACAGATAGATAGATAGATAGATAGATAGATAGATAGATAGATAGATAGATAGATAGATAGATAGATAGATTTCTTTATTAGCCACAAGGGCGCAACAAGAAAGGGGACAATACAAAGACATGCCGGGGATTTTACATACAGTCGTGTAAAAAATATAAAAACAAACAATTTCAACAATCGAAATCCCCAATAGGGGGGAGGCGTCACAAATGGGTTGTTTAATACCCCGTCGATAGAACAACCCTCAACTCAAGGAGCGTGTTGTGCAAGTGCTCCTTTCTTCCTTTTGCTCTCTTCCTCAACCTACAGGCAGATAGATAGATAGATAGATAGATAGATAGATAGATAGATAGTTAGATAGTTAGATAGATAGACAGAGAGATAGATAGAAATATATATATTCTAAGCATAGATATTTATATGATATTTATAACATTTGATATTTATTTATAAACATACCATATTTCTTTAGAAATACGAAATTCAAATACATATTTGTATACAGCTTTGTTCGAAGCTAAATTCAAATTCTATTATATATATATATATATATATATATATATATATATATATATATATGTGTGTGTGTGTGTGTGTATGTATATATATACATTGTTATACTTGGGGAGCGTCATATTGTGTAATAATATTGCCAGAAATAATAACAGAACACACTCACTGTTTGGTTGGTTTTCGCTTCTGGATCTTTTATATCTCCATAGTTAATTTATTTAGCAATCAACGTTTATCATTGATTAACCAACGGTTAAAAATACAGATATAAATATATATATATATAGTCTATCAAAGTTCTTTCGTTGCACATCTGCAACATCATCAGTGCTACTATTATGTTTCCTCCTGTTGTATTGTATGGCTACGCCATTTTCTCTTTATTTATTTATTTATTTATTTATTTATTTATTTATTTATTTATTTATTTATTTATTTATTTATTTCCCCTTGTGTCCGTCTCTGCGCATGCGTTTGCGTGTGTGTCTAATGTTAGGTGTGTGTGTTCGCGTTTGAGTGTATGTTTTTGTTTTCTATCTTTGTTTACTAGTGTGTGTTTATATGTGTTTGTTGTTATTGTACCTGTGTATATATTTATTTATTCATTTATTTATATTTCCCTTAAGTCAGAAATATAAATAAATAAATAAATAAATATATACATATATATATATATATATATATATATATATATATATATATATATATATATATATACTAGCAGCAGTACCCAGCGTTGCCTGGGTAGATAAAATAATATCTGCTTTGATGAAAAGGTATTGATCTTAGCGACTGCTTCTCGATGACTCATCCATGGCCACACACAGGCCATGCGCGGGAGGGTGGTGATGACCTCTATCACTGAGAAACGCGGGTGATTGACGAAGGGGCATGCTGGGGGAGGTAGGTAATGACCTCTAACACTAAGCCAAATTCCTCACGCTACCTGATTGGAAACCGATGAATTCTCAAATACACAACTAAAAGCTCAGATGACGTCAGTAGCCATCGTTTTGCCTTTGACTATCTATAAGATATGCAATGATAGGTTCTATCGCAGTATAAAAGTTGAACCAAATAAATTGATTTATGTGTGAGGTGGAGCCGAAGTTTCGAATTTGAACGAAATCGGTTGAAAAATGTGGGAACTAGAGCCGAAAAGGCGGAAATTTGAGCGAAAAGGTGGTATTTTCGAATATTTAAGCTGCTGCCACGCCGTTCCTGAGCAAAAAATTCAAAATTTTAAGACGTGAAATAATCAGATCTAGCGTAGTGTAAAATTTGAACAAAGTAGGTTGATTAATGTGGGAGCTAGGACCGAAAAAGTGGAAATTTGAGTCTAAAAGTGGTATTTTTGATTATTTAAGCGGCTGCGACGCCGTCCCTGAACAGCAAATGCAAAATATAAAGCTATTACAGGATGTGAAATGATAAATTCTATTTTGCTTTTAAATTTGAACAAAATCGGTGGCAAAATGTGACCCCCCTATCGATTTTTATCTGCAGAATGACCCCGGAATAAAAAAAAAAACGATACGCTAATATATAGAAAACACTCCCCGATGACTAATCTATGAGCCTGTAAAGTTTCATGAAAATCGGTCGTAAGATGTAGGCCCCTATAGGTAATACACAGACACACAGACACACACACTCATACTTAATTTTATATATATACATACATACATACATATATATATATATATATATATATATATATATATATATATATATATATATATATATATATATATATATATATATATATATATATATATATATATATATGAAATTATTATAAATGTAAGCTATCGCCGTATTTTGACTAAAGAAATTATTTAGCCTGATAGTGGGGTTAAGAACCCTCGGAGAAATGGAAGAAGATGAGTATTGACGTACATCAATACTCATCTTTTATTATCCCCTGTGATTGTTTCATGTGTTTATTTTAAATATATATATGTCAATCAATTTCTAGTTGATATAAAATGCTCGGATCTATTCATTGGAATCTTTGAGCTTATTCTACGGTGGATATGGCGCATGTCTCGGACATGACTCCCTTAATTTAATTTTATTTTATTTATTTCGGATATATATATATATATATATATATATATATATATATATATATATATATATATATTATTATTATGTAATAAACAACATAAGGCAATTATTCCATTTACCAGTGGTTTCTTAAAAGCAAAAGGTTTTGCTTTCAATCCTCAGAATGAACATTCTGAGGATTGAAAGCAAAACCTTTTGCTTTTAAGAAACCACTGGTAAATGGAATAATTGCCTTATGTTGTTTATTACATAATAATAATAATTAAGCTCTGTTGCTTACATAGAGCACTCTTTTTTCCTGGACTTTTCCGATGGAATTACTTCATTTATATATATATATATATATATATTAAGAAGTATATGATAAAGTTACACTGTATAAATATAGAATGTGTGACTGTGACTGCACCAACGTGTATAAATGTATACACATATCTAATATGTAGGCATGTAAACATGCCAGAAAATAAGAATTTCCTTGAAAAATATGATAAACATCTTTAATCAATTTCCAGATCCAATTGGACCCTTATCAGAAGACTAGGAAACAATTACAAGGAAACAAGTACATAATGGGTATATATACCCATTCGCTCTTAGTATTATTTTGAAATGGACATATTAATTTACAAGGAAATTCGCATTTTCTTGCATGCTTACATGCCTTCATATTAGATATGTGTATATATTTACACACGTTGGTGCAGGCTCGGTTACACACCCTGTATTTATACAGATATAACTGTATCATATACTTCTTAATATATATCTTAATTAATAACCAACTCGAACGCTAATAATATGCAAATTACTACGACCACTTCAAAATAATACTAAGAGCGAATGGATAAATATACCCATCATATTGTGGTTGTTTGTATAATATACGCGTCTTCTGATGAGGATCAAATTAGTTCCCAAAATTAATTAAAGATGTTTATA
Organism: Eledone cirrhosa; assembly: GCA_964016885.1. Classification (NCBI taxonomy): domain Eukaryota; kingdom Metazoa; phylum Mollusca; class Cephalopoda; order Octopoda; family Eledonidae; genus Eledone; species Eledone cirrhosa. Next base: position 357,316,724 of record OZ024740.1, read on the forward strand.
ATGTTTTCAATTTACAGGGAAATTCGTATTTTCTGGCATGTTTAGATGCGTGTAGTCCCGGTTACACACTCTTTATTTATCCAATCATATATATTTATATATATATGTATATATATATATATATATAGGTATATCTTCAGCTGACTTCATCAGGAACTCCGGCAGTATGCTGGTATGTTGATTAGTATATGACGAATGCATTCTCCAGTTGAGTTAGGGTTTTTGCTTTTGAGCTATAAACTTCTTCCTTTTTCCACCCCCACAGGAAAACATCACATGGTATTAAGTCAGGGCTTTATGCTGGCCATCTATGTGGACGGCGACGACCCAGTCAACGTCCTACAGTGCATGCAAAATGAGGACGGGCCTCATTTTGCATGTATATGAGGTCATTGGTGTTGTCCCAAGTGGTCACAGTAGACCAAATATCTTATTAATTTTCAATAGAGAGTTTCTTTCCACTCATATAAATGACAATTCCTTTCAAGTCAACTTGCTAGGTGAATGTGCTTCGCTAAGAATATCTAACAAGATCAAAGCATGTCCATTGCTTTCACCAAGTTAGCATTAAGATAACGCTAACTCTCACTGCATTGTCGAAAAAAAGGCCTAACGACATTGAATGAACATCAATTGTAGAAACCCCCCACCCCTCCATTGCATACTTTTCTTGGGATTGAAATTTCACAAAGTAAGTTTCAGTCTTGAGTATAATGAGGCGTCGTAGGCGGGTGGTGTTTGGCATGATAAAAAATATGTGATGTGATTATATTTTCATGTAAATATAACATATAACTGTAACACAGTATTCATAATGGTACAACAAAAGTGAGTGGGATTGTGAGAGGTAGATTATGAAATCGGTGACAGATGAAATGAGTCAGCTTTAACCTTTGGCCTGTCTTGCAATATTAAAGATACAGAAAGATGGTAGACATGCGAATGTCGACGTTTTTTCATCAACGGTTTAGAAATAAGAATATACAAATAAGTAAATAAAGAGATAAAATATATACAAAGGAACGCGCGAGCGAGAAAGTGAAGGGTGGTTTCTAATTTAGGAAAACAACTTATTTGGATGTAATGTTTAACATAGTTTTGAGGCTGAATTCAAACGAAAACAACATCAACGGCAGAGATTAACAACAACGTCAGTCTCATGTTATCATAATTAGAGAGTAAAAAAAAAAAGAACAGAAAAAGGAATCAGACTAGATTAGTTTCGGTATCTAGTTTAATGGGTGTCGTAGATGAGTTCAAATCTTGTCAATAAAGAAAGAAATCTTCCCATGATCTTTCTAGACACTCCCATATATATATATATATATATATATATATATATATATATATATATATATATATATATATATATATTTATATAAGTATATATATATATATATATAAGTATATATATATATAGAGAGAGAGAGAGAAAGAGAGATATGTATGTGTGTGTGTGTGTATATATGTGTAATATATATATATATATGTATATATATACATATATATAATATACATATATATAAATATATATGTGTATATATATATATATATATATATATAATATATATATATATAATATATATATATATATATATATAATATATATATATATAATATATATATATATAATATATATATATACATATAATATATATATATATATAATATATATATATATGTTATATATATATATATACTTCTTCAAATTTATTATTATTACTATATATATATATATAAGCAGAGATATTTAATTTGAACCTGAACCGATAAGGTCTGGTTTCTTGGGTATGTCAACATTTATAAAACAAATTTTGTATTTTATCTGATGAGAGTGTACCAAAATGTTGGTATCCTTGAAATATATATCTATAATATTATAAAGCTGAGCGTCGTCTCTCTATCTCTCCCTCTTTCACCCTCTCTATAATTTAACTGCTTTACTCTCTGTCTCTCTTCACTCTCTATATGACAACACTCTTTTACTTTCAGTATCTACCTTCAATATATCAATATATATCCAGGTTCTGCTGCACGTCGGGCTGAGGGGGCCAAACTCCTCAAATACCGGTCGCTCTCCGACAGGTTTGCGGTCGTACCCCTGGCAGTGGAGACTTCTTGTGTCCTCGGCCCCAGGGCTACCTCCTTACTCACCACCATAGGCGCTGAGCTGGCCAGCCGCAGGTGTGAGCCCCGCGAGTTGGAGTGGCTTTTCCAGTGCGTCTCCCTTGTCGTACTCCGGGGAAACGCCTTCTCCATTCTGTCCGCCGGGGCTGTGGGTGGGCCCCATCGAGTACCGTTGTAGTTGTTGTATACAGATATTAACTCATCAATCCCATTATTTATATCATATATCAACATAGAGATGAGCGTCGTATGTATGTTTATTTCAAAAGGATAACCTCCTTCAAATTCGGTCAACACACAAGCAGGTAATACATACATCAAAAGGCAACCCTCTTAGAGAGACAGAGAGTGAAAGAGACAGATTAGGAAAACTACACACGCACACACATCTAAAGAGAGGGAGAGGCGAGAGGAGAGAGAGAGAGACAGGGAAAGAGAAAGAGAGGGACGGGCAAGAAGGTAATACATACATCTAAAATCATTTGGATACAAATATCATAATACTAGCATTAAAGCCCGGCGTTGCTCGGGGTCATTAAGTTACCAAAGTTAGGTTGCACCACCCATTTTATGGCAGCACTTTTTTGTCTGCCAGGCACTGGGTGAATGAATTGCAGACCTGGAAGCAGGAGCTGCGCCAGCAGTGACAATTGTAGTTTCGCCTATGGATATTATCTCTGTGCAAAAAAGTGTTGAAATTTATTGTTTCACAGTACTTGCGCAACACGCGCGTAGACGATGCCAGCCGAACAACAGAGCTGCGATGGAGTTGTTCTGCATGGTTGTCTGTGTGTTTTCTAAATTTAAGACAGTAGGGAGGGTTGTGGTATGAGGGAGAGTTAGCTGTTGTTTCTAGCAGGTTTAGTGACCTCATAGAGGATATGTGTTTTCTAAATTTAAGACAGTAGGGAGTGGTGTGATATGGGGGAGAGTTAGCTGCTGTTTCTAGCAGGTTTAGTAACCTCATAGAGGATATGTGTTTTCTAAGTTTAAAACAGTAGGGAGTGGTGTGATATGGGGGAGAGTTAGCTGCTGTTTCTAGCAGGTTTAGTGACCTCATAGAGGATATTATTGTTTATCATTATCTATAAAAGGCAGATTGTTTTTGTTGTTGTTGAAGTGAGTGTGTGTTTGTATGCGTTTGGAAAAGAGGTTTTAAAAAAGATTTATCGCTTGTTGTTTTGTTGAATAAATGTATATGTATAAAAGAGAAAGTAGCAAAATGTGTGGGTTGTAGTTAGAGGTAAGCAGATGATATGAGAGAGTAAAACGGACAGTATCACCATCAAGCTTGGAAAGAGAAAGTAGCAGAAACTATGAAGTTGTATAGATTTTGAATGGTAGTGGAAAGAGTTTAGCAGTTTAAATGACAGAGAAAAATCGTAAAATATTGAGTTTTATCTATTTTTTGCGTAATTGTGGGTGAAATTGAAAAAATGAGATGTGCCAAGACGCAATCGAAACTATTTCGAATACTGAATTGTAAATTTCAATTGAAGAAATTCTATATCGTAGATTTCTATAACGAAGGAGCATGACCACACACTGAGCTTTATAGATTATGATGATAATGGTTGCGGAACGAAAATACAGACAAATATAATAATGTATGTATCCCACACACTTTTTCTGTCGTCGCTCGCATAAGTAACACACACACACACACACACACACACACACACACACACACACACACACACACACACACACACACACACACACACACACACACACACACACATACTTTCACACCTGATTTCGCCAATTGCCGGATAACATAAAAACAAAACACACAGACACACATGCACATACACACATACACATACACAAACACACACACATATCTATACTTTATATGTATGTATGTATGTATGTATGTATGCATGTATGTATGTAAGATCATTCCCCTTCTCTATAATTTAACTGCTTTACTCTCTCTGTCGCTCTTCACTCTCTAAATGACAACACTGTTTTAGTTTCCGTATCTCCCTTCAATATATACACACATAGAGAGAGAGAGAGAGAGAGAGAGAGAGAGAGAGAGAGAGAGAGAGAGAGAGAGAGAGATTAGGAAAACTCCACACACACATCTACAGAGAGAGACAGAAAAACAGAGGGAGGGGAAAAGAGAAAAATACAATTAAAGTGTTAGTTATTCAGAGAGAGAGAGAGAGAGAGAGAGAGAGAGAGTCGGAAGGACAATGTGACACGGGAGGATGTGTGGTATCTTTGCAGTGGAGTGGTGGAGGCAGCTATACCTAGCCGGACGCCAGCCGGACGGGCCTGCTAGTAATAAAATAAATATGGTTTTATAAATATAGTTTCCATTTATCATTAATATATATATATATATATATATATATATATATATATATATATATATATGGCATACGTCAAGACGGGCGGTCTCAAAAGTGAAAGTAAATTTATTTTCATTTTCGAACGTCGTGTTTACATTTTGTGTGTGTGTTTAGATCTAAATTAGTTACTGAGATTAAAGACAGAATCAGAGCCTCTGTCGTTTTAACTGATTATATATATATGTATATGTGTGTGTGTGTGTAGTTGACGGTTGAGCGAAGAGTACTCAATACCGAAGTAATCTTGTAATGAGGCTTGCAGAATGGTGAGTCTGCCATTCTAGACGCTGCTGCCTTGCAGAAGTCCCAAATCGAAGCTCTGACACTCTCGTCCCCATCATTCAGCAGGGATTTTGCCAGGCAGCCGCATCATCTCCGATGGTTGGGCTTCCTATTCGGAAATTGAAGGTGGGATTTACGTTCATGATGTTGTGGTGCACGAACGGAACTTTGTAGATCCTGCGGACCCTGATGTGCACACACAGCTCATAGAGAAGACATGGAGCCGTGCAAAGAAGAAGCTTCGTCGCCAGCATGTTTCGTTTGAACACACACACAAAATGTAAACACGACGTTCGAAAATGAAAATAAATTTACTTTCACTTTTGAGACCGCCCGTCTTGACGTATGCCTATATATATATATATATATATATATATATATATGTGTGTGTGTGTGTGTGTGTGTGTGTGTGTGTATGTATGTATGTATGTATGTATGTATGTATGTATGCATGTATGTATGTATGTATGTATGTATGTATGTATGTATGTATGTATGTATGTATGTATGTATGTATGTATGTGTATATGTAAAAGGTAAACAGAATAACAACACAATCGGTACAATATATGGAAGGTTGAAAGGGATATATTATGTTAACGCTTGATATAGCAGGAGGAGGGTCTTAACGTTTCGGAGCCCTTCATCAGAAGAAAGAATGAGAAATAAGATATATTGAGGGGACGAGTAGGTTGGAATTGGAAAAAATGTCTTTAGATAACAATAACAGGTCCATTCATGTTGACATATATATATATATATATATATATATATATATATATATATATATATATATATATATATATATATATGTAGTTCCCAAACAGACCTATTGTATTGAATCTTTGTTTTTTTCAATAAACAAATATCATTATTTCTGAAGACAGCATATATATGTGTAGGTATGTATATTCCCTCTGATAGTTTGTATAAATATTGTACATAGATCTATAGAATATGCATACCAATTCTAACACATATATATCCTAGAAACGATCGTAAAATGATGAATTTTTTTTAATATAAGGAACTGTTTCTTTTTTATTCATTATTTTATTAATATATATATATATATATATATATATTATGGAATACTGTTAGCTTCTCGCTACAATAATTTCTATACTTTTCATTTATATATATATATATATATATATATATATATATATATATATATATATAAAATATATATATATATATATATATATAAGTACATATATATATATATATATAAGTACATATATATATATACTTCGTTTTTTAATTTGTTTTGCAATACTTCTTATCTGAAAATGTGTATTGAAACAGATATTGTTGTACCTTGGGAGGGTCATGCTGCCAATAAAAGCACACGCACCTGTTGGTTTTCACCGGTCAGGTGATTGGTTCGATAACCGGATGGTTGTTTATATATTGTCAAAGCTCTTTCGTCACACATTCTGTGACGTCAGTGACTAGGTTTTTATTTTTTACCCCTCCGTTGTTCTGTCCTACACCATCTTTCCTACACCAAACAAGATGGTGTAGTACAGAACAAAGAAGAGACACAAAATATAAACCTAGTCAGTGTGGATGTCACAGAATGTGACGAAAGAAGTTTGACAATATATAAACAACCATCCGGTTATCGAACCAACCAATCGACCGGAAATTTATAATAAATTGAGGTGAAAACCAACAGGTTCTTGTGTTTTTATTGGTAGCATGACCCTCCTAAAGTATAACACACACACACACACACACACACACACACACACACACACACACACACACACACACACACACACACACATATATATATATATATATATATATATATATATATATATGTGTATAGTTATCAACAAAAGTCTAAATTCATAGTCAGTGAATCAAAACCTAGACAACATATCTCGCTATTTCTCACCGACGTATGATAAACAGTAACAACTTCCATTAAGTTTATTATGAGAGATAGAGATTGATACATTGTTAGGTGATTATATTGACTTCAGGAGAGAATATTTGTCCTTTTTATAATAGACATTGAGTGTATCTTAGATGGATGTCGTGAGTCAAGACATTAGACTTTCATAAAACGCTGTCACTGCTTACATAGCCGATCCTGGTAGATAGCTACAAACTGATCGAACTTTCGAGAATTAATTACTAGAGGCATAGGCCCAGATTGGCTCTAGTAGTGGTATACGAACCATCGATCCTTTGGTTCCTAAAACGTCACCCTATCGTTTCAGATTGTTGATGTTCTTACCATTTAATATATATTGGAGTTAAATCAATTAATCTTAAAGCAGTTAGAATATAGTAGTTTAGCCCTAGATTGGTTCTGATTTAACAGCCTTATTTAGAGGCATTTCAAACGTAACCGCCCCGTCTTTTTGTTAGATAAAATGTATTTTGAACAAGATTATCTAATGTGGCCTTACCTTTTTTAAGTCTACAGTGTTGTACGAGGAAAATTTTGCTAGTATTTCTAGAAGATCGAACGTCCATGAAAAATTTTCTTCGTTGGTAGTTCAGTAGAGTAGCTGCTTTTCTATATCTAACCTAAATGTATTCTAGCTTTAACGGTTTTCACTCATGGGAGTTCTTGAAATAAAAAAACATATATAGCCAGGTAATTGAATTAAGCCAATTGTTTGAAACTTTGTATTTACAAAACGAATAATAGTTTCTGATTTAGGCACACGGCGAACAATATTGCGTTACTAATACTTTATTTGATTGATCCCCTAAGGATGTAAGGCAAAGCTAACCTCGGCAGGATTTGAACTTAAAATAATAATGATAATAATAAATGATAAAAACTGGACGTAGTAACAACAAGGCATAGGAATTAAAGAGGGAGGGGGAGTATTATAAATATATATATCTGTGTGTGTGTATATATATATATATATATATATATATATATATATATATATATATACACAAACACACACACACACATATATATACATATATACACATTCACGCACACACACACACACACACACATATATATACATATATATATATATATATATATATATATATATATATATATATATATATATATATATATGAATATATACATATTATATATATTATATATATATACACACAGAGAAGAGGGATAAGTTGTGATATAGAGAGGAAAAACAAGGATGGTGTGAAAGTGACAAAGAGAAGGACAAAAGAATGCGACGCGAATAGCATAAGGTGTGTGTGCATGTGAGTGTGTGTGTGAGTGTGTGTGTGTGTGTGTGTGTGTGTGTGTGTGTGTGTGTGTGTGTGTGTGTTTGTGCTTGTGTGTGAGTGCGTGAGTGGGTGTGTGTAGAGAGAGAAAGAATGAGAGAGGTGGAGAGGGTGGGTGTATTTTTCTCATCCGTTTGACTCATTGCGGTAGTTTTGTTGAAAAAAAACATCCCAGTGGCTGTATTAATTATTCCGCCACCTGCCAGTAAGACTAGTGAAAGGTGACAGCTACGTAGTTGTTGTTTAACCCCAAGTCAGTCATGATCAAACAAACCTATGATCAAAAAATCGTCCAGCCATCACTTTGTCATCCTTGTTTTTTTACTTTTGTTAATTGTTTTTCAGACAATTTATCTAGATCCAGATATGTTTTCGTTGTCCAATTCTTTTTAAATGGTAGGTTGCGATTTGGTGTAGATTTGACTGATGCTTCTAGCAGATTCAGCAACCAGGTACTAGCTCCTTCACTGGCTCGTTACAGCTGTGTTATCAGATGTTCAACGTAACTTCACAAGTCAGTAATGTTCAGTCACTGTACGAGTTTATGGAGGACGATATCGTTGTTGAGCATGCATTTCGGACACACACGGCTGTCAGCACTACTGTGCCTGTTGATTTTAACACACATTGATAACACAC
>OZ024740.1:357330368-357380368 GCA_964016885.1 Eledone cirrhosa
AGTCCTGCAGGATGTCCAAAGTCACCCTCCTCACCAAGAAACCTTGGTGGGGTTGCCAGTTTAGTCGCCAACGACCCGACCATGGGACAGGTTGTACTGGGATACATGTTACCAGTAGCACCAAGTGGTGACCTGACATACATACATACATACATACATACATACATACATACATACATACATACATACATACATACATACATACATACAATAAATGTAGGCTATGTAAAACAAAGATCGAGGATGTAAGCCACATTGTTGCCAGCTGCGAAAGAATGTCATCTCGCTACTACCTCCCCATGAGACAGGATGGGATAGCTAGAACCATCTGGAACGCACTTCGGAAAACAAAATTAACAACAAACGAGGAAGAATATATTGAGACAGATGGCACTAAGGAATACTGGTGGAACCTGAAAATAAAAACTGCCACCAAATTAAAGCACAACCGGCCTGATATTGTAGTTTGGGAACACACATTGAAAACGTGTTCTGTTGTGGAGATCAGCTGCCCACTTGATGTAAATGTTGTCAGAAAAATACAGGAGAAGGAGGACATCTACGGACCATTGATGAGGAGTTTACAAATCCAGTATCCAAGATACACCTTTAGCTTCATACCCATCATTATTGGTGCTACGGGTTATATACCAACCCGCTTGGACCAAAGTATGACTGAACTTGGATTTGCGGACAAAAAGCGCAGCTCCCTAATTCATGGTCTGCAAATGGCTGCGATAGCTGGCACCTTCAAAATTTGCAAAACATTCTTGCGATTCAAGGGATGACAATTTCTTTTCTTTTACAACCTTGCCAGCAGGAAGGTGGCCGGTCAAAAAAATATACTCGAAATTAAGAGAAAGAGAAAACATACATACATACATACACATATACATGAGTATGATTACCCTCCGTGCTCCATTTCGTCTTTTCTGTCACTGTGTTTCCCCGTCAAGGGCTCTAATGCAGCCTTTAAGGCCAGCTACTGACCTGCAGGATTCTATTGCAGATATCACAGCTGTCTAGCACACCCATGCGAATTTCTTGATTCCCATTGGTATTTGACATGTTAATGTGCTTTGTTAAACCTGATTTTATCGTCAGATGTTATTACACGTTGGCCACTTAAAAATGCTTATCTACGTTGCATATGACGCCAAGTGGTTAGTCATTTCAGCTCTCGACAGCTGAACACAACAGCAGCATATGCATGTTAACATCTTATTTAACAATAGTCCCGATGTCCCAATTATGAAGGTTACCAACGATAGCAGGACGATATCAAATGCAGTTCAACCTGCACTTGAATCGAGTCTTCCTTGGATCAACGCATTTTCGCCTTTCTGCCGAACAGCGATGCCTGACTCTATTTGGTGCCCTCTTTCTTCATCAACCGGTAACCTTTCTTCATGGTGCTTGTATCCACATCGAAGACCTGTCACTTGAACTCCACGTAAAGCCCTGTCAATGAGTTTGGACTACATCCGCTCTCTTGTCGCCACAGTGTGTGTCATCGTCCTCGGCATGTGAATCTAAATAAATAGTAACAAGCTTGATGATTTAAAACTACAACGATTTCCAGAGGTTCACTGATGAGAAGGAATTGTCCGTTTTTCTATTGTCTTTGTCATGTGCACTTCCCTGTTTTGGATTCATATTCGAAAGTCTTACACCTACAAACTTTTTTGAGTTTGAAATAATTTGCAAAATTTTATATATAAAAAAGTTTAACTTTCTTTCGTCCATGCCGAATGAATAAATATCACTGAAAGTGAATTATTGATCCAGAAATGTTATAGGATTTAGCGATCTCTCGTGGTTACAACGGTAGCTGTGACATGATCACAGAATAAAATGCTCACGCCAAAATTTATATACGTTTATTATACACATATATATATATGTGTGTGTGTGTGTGTGTGTGTGTGTGTGTGTGTGTGTGTGTGTGTGTGTGTGTGTGTGTGTGTGTGTGTGTGTGTGTGTGTGTGTGTGTGTGTGTGTGTGTGTGTGTGTGTGTGTGTGTGTGTGTGTGTGTGCGTGCGTGTATGTATGTATAGAAATGGCTTCAAAACAAGACTAAAACTGTTTCATATATATATATATATACCTGTCATTATTTAATTCGGCGGCGAGGCGGTGGATTGGCAGTATCGGTAGAAGGTCGGACGCCATGCTTTGCAGCATAGAGTTACGGCTCTTGCCATTCTGAGTTCAAATCCCGCCGAGGTTAACTTTGCCTTTCATCCTTACAGGGTCGATAAAATAAAGTACCAGTAATGCACTGGAATAATTGCTGGCCTTGTGCCAAAAGTAGAAACAATTATTTAATTTGGCGAGAATGTGTTGGCCGTTCCAAGAGTGAGGGACGAACTCAGATTACACACTGTATAAAATATTATCTGACCCCATGGGAATTCTATGGTTTAACTAGGAATAACTATCAAGCATTAAAGATTAATATGAGAGTTTAAGTGTTATGGTTATAAGTTATATATATGTATATATTTGAGCAATATCGGTCTTATTTATGAACACACACACACACACACACACATATATATATATATGCACACACACACACACGTATATATATATATATATATATATATATATATATATATATATATATAACAAAATAAGATGTTGAGGGTACATAAATCGTTTAATCATTATAATTATTTCCACGGTTCTCCATGCAATAGAGAAGTCCTTAATACATTTGTTGTTGTTATGAGAACGGTTTCCTTCGATGAAAATCGATTTATTGATATGCCGCCAGCAGGAAAGCACATGTCCTTTTGCTCGTGGGCCCAGCAGACATAACAACAACAAATGCATAAAGGGCTTCTCTATTGCATGGAGAACCGTGGAAATAATTATAATGATTAAACGATTTATGTAACCTCATCATCTTATTTTGTTATTTTTATAAAAATCTCTAAAAACTGCGATTGTTGAGAGCTTTCTCCTGCTTGCTCCTGTTTTTACCAAAACAATCTATTCGGAATAAATACGTATATATATATATATATATATATATATATATGTGTGTGTGTGTGTGTGTGTGTGTGTGTGTGTGTGTGTGTGTGTGTGTGTGTGTGTGTGTGTATAAAGACACAAATAATACGATCACATTTAACAAAGGGCTAAAACTACCAAAATGGAATATTTTACTCTGACATAATTTGAATGAAGATAAACAGTAACTTCTCTTTTCGCTCTCTCTAACTTTCTTTCTCTGTCTGTCTCCCCACCCCTCTCTCTCTCTCTCTCTCTCTCTCTTTATATATATATATATATATATATATATATATATATATATATATATCGATCTCGGCCGGATGAAAGGCAAAGCTGACCATGGCGGGATTTGAACTCAGAACGCAAAGAACCGGGACAAATTCTGCTATGCATTTGACTGATGCTCAATTGACTGGAGACTTTCATTTTGTCTGTCTGTACGACTGATTAGGACATTCGTTTTCAACATGTTAACGTCTATCTATATTTATAAATTTGTCTACATACGTATATTTATGTAACAGTATAGTGTATGACTGCATATCAAAGTACATATGCATGCTTGTATATATAAATACAGAAATATATACACATGTGGAGATAGAGGAAGAACTGTACGTGTAAATTATAACTGCAAACGCGCTCCATATCATCACAGAGAGACAAATTACGCAGACATACACAGATATGTGTGTATCTATATATGCATGCATGGGTGGGCAGATCCTTCACTTTTGATGAAGTCTTTGTGGCACCGTAGTGACGTCATACGTCTTGGGTGTTTCAGGTGTAGCGAAGTCCATCCCTCTCCAGGTTTGAAAACAACAGATTTCTTCCATCTTTATCGACTTCGAAAGGACGAAAAAGGGTAAGTTAACCTCGACAGGTTTTGAACATAGAGTGCAGACAGCCGGAAATAAAACTGCAAACTGTTCCATCCGATGTTCCAATAACTCTACCTATATAGTTTCGGTTAATATTAGCTTAACCTTATTTATTCGTGAACAACGAGATTTGGTATGCATGGACGAGAACCAACGAATATGATATTTGCGTTTATGGTTCGGTAGATGTAACATTAAGTACTCTGCAGAGTATATTGAGCTTATTTATCTAGTGGCAACAACCTTTGACAGAAACTGGAAATTAAGGGCGGTTGTGGCCTGATGAAGTTTGTTATCTTAGTATCAGTATTGTGGGTTGGTTATATTACGCTAACGTCTTCCTTTGAGATGTTTAAATTAGCTTTCTATTTATAAGTTTCATGGCTTGTGGATTAGATATGAATTATTTGGTGGTTGATTTGCCCGAGGCGGATGTAGTTTTATTATGTTGAAAATTATGTTTTGTGAGTGGGTAAATGTATTTGTGTGGTGGGTCTTGGTTTGTGGTATTCGTTACTATTATCCTGTTGTTGGGTGGGATTATGAGAGAAAATTATATATATATATATATATATATATATATATATATATACAGAGAGAGAGAGAGAGAGAGAGAGAGAGAGAGAGAGAGAGAGAGAGAGAGAGAGAGAGAGAGAGAGAGAGAGAGAGAGAGAGAGACAGAGGAGAGAGAGATAGGCAAATCCCGACCGCTTGGCGTCACTGTCGTGATTTTACCTATGTCTATACCAACTCTGTATCTCCCCATCTATTGAGCACTCCCATGATTAGTCCATACATTATATATATATATATATATATATATATATATATATATATATATATATATATTAGTATCATTCTTCTGATAATGTATGGACTAAGATCCCCGTTGAAAGGTCTCTGGTACGAAGGGTTTCTCTCGTGATATGATTAGTATGGTGTAGTATTAGTAGAGCCAAGGTTTAATTGAGTGGTGTGTTACATGATCTTCTCTTTTAAGGTATGTTTAATATAAGAAAAATATGTTCTGATTTAGATTGTTACATAATGTCCACATTAAATTTTTTTTAATTTTGTCTACGCTGTTTAGTTTCTTTAATATGGGTATAATATATCGTTAAATGGTTAAACATTATTAATTTTGTTAACCGTGGTTTGGGTAGCTGAGTAATTGTATTTCGTGTGGGTCATGGTTGGCTTGTGTTAGTTTTATTCGTTTACCTTTATTTCGATGTTGGGTGGGGTTACGAGAGAAGTAATTTCATATATGGAAGTATAGAAACACAAACACATTCTCATCCAAAAACACTCTCATAAAAAAACTCATTTTCACACAAACACACACTCATACACACACATAAACAGATATATAGATATATGGAAATAGAGAAACACAGATACATATACAAACATAGAAAGGCATAGATGTATGAACGTATAGAGACACACTCACGCATACAGAAAGAGACAGGGGTAAGGACTACGTTTAAGCTACATCTACAAAACATTATGCTCTATATTTATAGTCTTGTCGGTTTGTAAAATATCAACTGTACAAATATGATCACCTGATGTAGCGAGGATATTGACACCAAAGCGAAACACAAACATACACAAACACACGCATGTATATATGTATATATGTATAAATATGTATGCATATATATACTATATATATATATATATATATATATACTGTATATATACACGCATTTATATACACAAATACATACACACACATTCATTCAAGATACTACATAAGCGATAAACAATACGCTCCAGATTCACTGCCCTCCACCCCTAAAATGCTTTCTACAACAATCCCTTGAAAATACCTAAAACCCAAACCCACCCTAAAAACCACCATCGAGTCTACCAGCACCGTTTCATCTCGTTTCTGCCACCCACTATTAACCTATCCCATTTATCTGTAAAGGGACCGAGCCAACAAGGGAGTAGCTCCGTGGTTGATCGACTGCTAGAAATAGCAGTTAAATCACTCCCTATTTCCTTGGTGATTCGTCACATAATGTTGCCCTATGTACAGTAAGCATAAATGAGTGAATGGAGAGGCATGTCTGGCATGTTCTTGATCACAAGTCAGCTCGATTAAGATTCACAACAGACTAAACTACAAAACAACCAACAAGCTTATAACCAAAGCCCTTGACTGGATGTATATGACTTGATTGTTGTTCGATCATAAGTCTACATCAGGGTAGACCTAGGGCTAAATAGAAACGGCAACAAAAATGGCAGCAACTACAACCCATCAATATTACTTGGAATTTGAACCAACGAGAGATCATATATATGGTCACTCAACAGACTAGAAATGGCAGGCAAATCTCTATCAAATCACATGTTCGCGTGTTTAAAAATGGACACATTGAATAATGTACTCCCAAATATACTGTGCAAAAAAAAGCACTGGCTTGTTAGTGATAAAGCTAAAGGAAAACTCACTTTGCTCAAATATCGTGGTCATGTAAAAATATGTATAATCTTCCTTATATATATACATATATATATATATATATATATATATATATATATATATATATATATATATATATATATATATATATATATATATATATACATACATATATATATATATATATATGAAAATGTTCAACCCCGACGGCAGAGCTCAAGCCGTTTCGACGGCTATTTCTGGACTCAGGGTAGACCTAGGGCTAAATAGAAACGGCTGGAATGTTCATACACTGAATAGAAGCTCTACCTAAGGTTTCAAAGCATAATATTGACCATATCTCCAGATTGTAAGAAGGATCAAACTTGTGACCAAGTCTTCAGGTGCTTTATTTATATATGTGTGTGTGTGCGTGTGTGTGTGTGTGTGTGTGTGGTGTAATGAAGACGTGGGTTCGACTCTCATGTACGTCAAAACTCATTTTTTCTATTTCTTAGAGGGGTCTAACTCCCCACTATCAGGCTAAAAAATGTCTTTAGTCAAAAAATACGGCGAAAGCTTCTATTTCTAATTTCAAACTCGCTCGCTGTTTCAAAAACATACTTATATATATATAGTTCGAAATAATACTAAACAAACAAACGTAATAAATAGGTTACATGTACTTCTTGACCAAGATTGAAACCAAGGCCAGGATCTCCATTGTCTCTAGTACCTACCACTAGGCCATAGAGACATATAGCCGTCCAGAAATAGCCGTCGAAACGGCTTGAGCTCTGCCGTAGGGCTCCTGACCCTTTTCCTATATATATATATATATATATATATATATATATATATATATAAGTCGATCGACTTTCGTCAAATCGGATCGAGGAAACAATGTTTCCGTTGGTCTTTCCAATTGCTAATATATATATATATATATATATATATATATATATATATATATAACAAGAAGGTGTGGTAAGATACCAGGTGGACCATAACGTACCAGAGTACTCGATACTTAGAGTAGTAGAGTGGGTAATAAGAAAAGAGTCAGGACCCCGACGGCTGAGCTCCGGCCGTCTCGACAGCTAGATTCGAGGGTAAGCCCAAAAGTAAGGTCTCCAAAGCGATGGGGACGCAGAGAAACTGTTCGTACGGCTGTTGGCAACACTGTTGTGATTGGTGCTTCCTTAACTCCCAAACAAGCATGCGCGCGCTTCGCTGGGATGCTCAAACTTGGCTTGGCAGCCGTTGAGAATGGAGCTCCCGTCGAACGCTATCGCCAAGTGCGAATTTCGCGCAGTTATTATATAGAGGACAATCCCAAAAGTAAGGTCTCCTTCCGAGGAAAACATGCGTAAAGATCGGCGGATCACTCTGGATGCTCTCTGCATTTTAGTTCCTGAGGTTTCCCGAAGCACCATCCACAGGATTTTAACGGAAAATTTGCAATATCGGAAGGAGACCTTACTTTTGAGATTGCCCTCGTATATATTTATATTTATATACACACATATATATAATACGTAATATGACGGCTGCAACCTGGTGATGGACATCACAAGGAATTGGAGCAGGTTGGTTGTTGTTTTATTAAGAGAGGTGGGGTATGTTTTTGAAGAACGTGTTTGAATTCAATTTATGCCTTATGCGGTATGTGTATGGTGGAAGAGGTTGATTTGCGTTTGCTTGCGTTCGGGAATAGCATACATTTGGTTTAGATTTGTTTACTTTATAGTTAAAGCAAATGGCGGTCTTGATTTTTATATGTGCACACACACACACACACACACACACACACACACACACACACACACACACACACACACACACTCACACACACACACACACACATCCACACATACATTTATACCCCCTCCACACACACACACACACACAGTTATATAGAGAGAGGGAGAAAAGGAAAGAAAGAAACATGAGAGAAAGAAAGAAAGAAAGAAGGTGGCATGGTTTTTGGAACTTTGGTTGTGATAATCAAGCCATCCGGTATACTACCAAAACCTTTCTGGTAGTCCAACCATATTTACAACTAGCATTGCTCTTCCGTCTTAAATCATTCGCGTAAGTAGTTGTTCTATACAGTCATATTCTTTCTTCTTCTCCCAGCTTGGACAGGTGCGGTAAGAAAAGTTTGAGACACCATAAAATCAGATCCCATAAGAATAGACTGAGGAGACCTTATATGTAATGTTCTAGCAAATTATTGGACGGTCATATTTAACCTGAATGATTCGGCGATTTGGGAGAATGAAAACATTATTTCCAATACTGTGCCATATATTTCACACTATACTTGTTCAACATGTTTGTAGAAGTCTTGCTCAAGTTTTTTCATCCATGCTGCTTATTTGTTTAATGTCATCATTTCTTCCCAGTATAGACTTCCAGTAGCTTTCAACTTGTTCTTCTCATGGGGTGTCTTTTACAAAATAATGTGTTGTTTATGCTTGAAGCTACGGTAGACTGATTCAGGGTCTTTGGTGAACAGTTTATTCAGCATTTTGCGTTTATAATACGTTGATTTGTATTTTTGTTTTTCAACTTTCAGTGTAAGTTCTTGTTACAGCTGAAGTAGTTCAGAGTTTAATGTTTCAAATTGCGTGTCACCAAATAGTTTTCTAATTTTCGTTTATTTGTTTCTACACTTCATAACTACGAGAATCTGAGAAATTTTTCTTCATAGAAATAAAATTTTGTTTCAAATTATAGGACCACCCTGACTAATACTTAAGTACCAGATACATGCCGTTAGTAAATACCCGAAGTAGGCAATGAATTTTCAACAAAATAAATTATCTCTATGAGACAATGCCGTACAGATTTCTCATGATTTTTTAAAGCATTAGGCAAATCATTCAAAATGTCAATACTCGGTTTTTATTCTCAGACCTACAAGAGTTAGAAAATTACGAACAAATGTTTTCTATGTCAGCCACACTGTATGTACTACATGGTTTGAAATGTGCTGAGCATTTTCGTACCTTTGCGTTGTTCAAGCTATATGTATACATATGTATGTATGTATGTATGTATGTATGTATGTATGTATGTATGTATGTTCTTCTGGTTTCATAATTTTATAAATGTCTACCAATAGAGAGAGAGAGAGAGAGAGAGAGAGAGAGAGAGAGAGAGAGAGAGAGAGAGAGAGTCGTTTTCTAACATAAACACAAGACTCTTTAATTGGAATTTAAACATCAACTAGTTAGATATGTATGCATGTGTGCAGACATGGATGTTATTGTATGTTTGGATGTGTATGTTTTTAGTTATATGTGTGAATGTGCATGTATCTGTACATGTGTACATGCAGTTATTAAATGCAGAATGTTTGGACTGATTTACATATTTTTACTGTTTCATTAATGGACTGTTCTTGTAATTTCCTACTCAGTCGTGTTCCTTCTGGTTCTGTGAAGCCCAGCTTCTCAAGATTTGTACTGAAGCAGTTACTAACATATCCCAGTGCCCCAATAATCACAGCTGTAAATATGAAGATATAGTCAGAGTGGAGTATCTGTAGATTCCTTATTAGTTCTGCATAGATATTCTCCTATGTATGCTCCAGGTCTGAATATAGCAGATTTCTTCCAGAGAAGGATAGAGAGTGAGAGTGGAACTGAAAAAGAGATATAAAGGAAGAATCAACTCCGGTACCAGACTGATACATTTTTATCGGTCTGAATGGATGAACAGCCAAGTTGATCTCGATGGGATTTGACCTCAGAGAACAAAGAACCTGAAAGAATACTGCACAGCATTCTATCTAATTCGCCGCCATATGTATTCATATAGAATATATAAGTAAATTTGTTTCAAATTATTGCATGTTACGTTATTGCTGTTGTTATTTGGTCCTAAGATGGCCCCAATCGAGCAGACATGTGATTAAATGCATTCAAGAATAATGTAGCTCTGACTATATTTCCAACATGTGGTTTGAATGATATTTAGCTGATGTTTCTAGCATGTCAATCGACTGCATAAAGTTCTACTCGCTGATATGTTCAATGCGTATCATGAAAATCTTTTTTCTTTAACTGTTGTTATTGTTTAGATTCACGTCTGTCGTAATTGAGTACACAAATGATCAAATATACTCACGCTGTGATCAACCCGTTTTCCCTGAGACAGATTTTAACCAGAGCCATATTATCCAACGTTCTTCCTTTTTATTAGTCATAGGGTTTGATTGGAGAGAGATTCGGCATCTTTTGATAGCAGAGTGTTATGCGTTAGAGATGACTCTCTACACATACACGTAAATACACAAACACAATAAATGTAATCTGAGTTTTTCGAATATTAACAATAATATTTGATTAGTTCGTAATTATGCAAACAGCCTCTTTAAGTCATGTCAGTAAAATGACCTCGTAATTCTTGCTCTTGTGTTGGCATGTAAACAAAACTGCAGCCACTATATATATGGTACTCAACATAATTGTAGAGGATAAAATATATATTTGTCCCGTAGAATTCATTTCTGTAATATATATATATGTGTGTGTGTGTGTGTGTGTGTGTGTGTGTGTGTGTGTGTGCGTGTGTTATAGAAATGAACTCTTCGGGACAAATAAATATGCTTCTTCTCTACTAATCTATTGAGTACCTTATTTTACAATGGGTTTTTCCGCCCCTTTCACACACACACACGCCACATATATATATATATGAAGTTGGAGACATTATATGAGTGCAACTGACACATTTTAATTTGTCTAACTATATTACAGACAAATAACTTTCACACACACACACACACATATATATATATATATATATATATATATATATATATATATATATATATATATATATATATATATATATATATATGTATATATATATACGAGCGATAAATGGCCGGCTTTGCCAAATTCAAAATAAAAAAGAAAATTTGCTCTACATGGCTGAATACAATAAATGTAATCTGAGTTTTTCGAATATTAATAATTTTTTCTACTTTAGGCACAAGGCCAGCAATTACCCAGTGCATTACTGGTACTTCATTTTATCGACCCCGTAAGGATGAAAGGCAAAGTCAACCTCGGCGGGATTTGAACTCAGATCGTAAAGGGACGTAACTATGCTGGAAAGCATGGCGTCCGACCCTAACATTCGATTCGTTTGCAATTATGCAAACAAGCCTCAATTGCAAACGAATCGAACGTTATTATTGATATTCGAAAAACTCAGATTACATTTATTGTATTCAACCATGTAGAGCGAAATTTTATTTTATTTTTTTTCTTTTGAATTTGGCAAAGTCGGCCATTTATCGCTCGTATAGAGGAAACTGACTGGCCAGTCTGTTGATATGGAAATCTGGCTATATATATATATATAGCCAGATTTGCATATATATATATATATATATATATGTGTGTGTGTGTGTGTGTGTGTGTGTGTGTGTGTGTGTGTGTGTGTGTGTGTGTGTGTGTGTGTGTGTGTGTATTGATTAATCAGATTATGTGTTAGTTTAACACCAACACTATAGTTTGCAGGGTAGAGCACCCAACGAAGTCCACACGAGGGTCTGTTAAGTCCAGAGTAAATTTATAAACAAGAGGTATAGGTCAACATTTCATAATTTACTACTTTCATTACCGTATGAAAGAAGTAGATTATGAAATGTGGCATTATACCTCTTTTTATATATATATATCCAAAATTAAGATAAATTAAATAAATTTAATCTAAATCAAAATTATGGGTGTCATGCCCTAACGGCATGCGCCATATCACCCGCAAAATAAGCTCAAAGATTCTATCGAGTAGGTCCGAGCATTTTATAATAACTAGAAATTGATTAACATATATATAAACATGAATAATCACAGGAGATAATTTTTACAAGTGTGTAACCACACATAGCTAGGTAGGTAACTAAATAAAGTTGACTAGAACTTCAAAAATAGATACCTTATAATATGATTAATCTTCCCTGTATATATTCCATGAAAGAAATATATTTCACCAATTAATCAGATGGTAAATCACGGAAGTGGATATTTTGGATTTTCAACAAGGAAGACAATTTCCAGCAGTCCATGTTTACACTACAAGTTCAAATCTGCAGCTGGCTACTACCACGTGTTGTATTTACACATCATAGCAGCTTCGTCTCAGTGGCGTGAATAGGGTTATCGACAACTAGAAACAGCAGTCGATTCCTTTCAACAGAATTAGCTCTACAATTAAGGAGCCGTATTTAGCCGTATTTAGCCAGTTGCACATTACCTACCTAGCTATGTGTGGTTGCACACTTGTAAAAATTTTCTCCTGTGATTATTCATGTTTATATATATGTTAATCAATTTCTAGTTATTATATATATATATATATATATATATATATATATATATATATATATATATATATATATATATATATATATATATATATGTGTGTGTGTGTGTGTGTGTGTGTGTGTGTGTGTGTGTGTGTGTGTGTGTGTGTGTATGTGTGTGTATATATATATGTATATATATAAATGTAATCTGAGTTTTTCAAATATGAATAATAATATTCAATTCGTTTGCAGTTATGCAAACAAGTCCAATTTTAAAAGCCATGTCAGTAGAATGAGCCCTTCATTCTTGCTCTAATGTTGGCATGTTAACAGAACTGCAGACACTAAATGTTTTGGGGTATCGCCCTTCTTCAGTACAGCTCACTGTTCACCTGCCAAACTGTCAGAGCTAGTGAAAATATATGCCATTTTCAAAAATACACAGTGACTGATCGGCCTGATCTGCATATTAGCAGACTGGCTGATCAGTCAAATCTGCATATTAGCAGATCCACTGTTCAGTCAGATTTGCATATCAACAGACTGGCCAGTCAGTTTCCTGCATACGAGTGATGAATGACCGGCTTTACCACATTCAAATAAAAAAAAAATGTTCGCTCTACATGGCTGAATACAATAAATGTAATCTGCTTTTAAAATGAGGCTTGTTTGCATAATTGCAAACGAATCGAATATTATTATTAATATTTGAAAAAACTCAGATTACATTTGTTATTTCTGTTTACCTTTTATATACATATGTGTGTGTGTGTGTGTGTGTGTGTGTGTGTGTGTGTGTGTGTGTGTGTGTGTGTCTTTAGTTTAGCCAAGGTCTCCGAGATAGGGACGATGGCGGTAACCTCAAACCGGAAACTTGGTCCGGATGCTTGCAAAAGATTTTGCAAAAGGTACCCAAAATGCAGGTGGTGTGTTAAATCGGTTGATGAATTATGTCTACCACCCAAATAGGCCGCAACGGCATCTGCACGCAATGAGCCAGAACGAATACAGCAAATCTTTTGTCCGACGCCCTAACAATTCTGCTAATCCATTAATTCTGAACTGTTACTTTGTTTTATTCACCGAGAATGGATGAAATACAAAGTTGTCCACGGTGGGATTTGAACTGGGAAAGCAGACAGCCGGAACAAATACCACAATGCATATTATCATACGGGCTACGACTCTGCCAATTCACCGCATACATACACACACACAGACACGCACACACACACACACATATATATATATATATATATGTGTGTGTGTGTGTGTGTGTGTGTGTGTGTGTATGTGTGTATGCATGTCTAAGTATATATATATATATATATATATATATATATATATATATATATATATATATATATATATATATATATATATATATATATATATATATATATATATATATATGTACAAGTATATATATATATATATATATATATATATATATATATATATATATGTGTGTGTGTGTGTGTGTGTGTCTGTGTGTGTACGTTGTATGTGCGTGTATTATATTATGGGCGTCATTACCACGCTGGTAAGGGAGCTAAGCCAGCAGTGATTACGACAATGATGGCAGTAGGTTAGTGTCATAATCTGACACAAGCATATAACTAAAGAGCCACCCCTCACATCCTCACCCCACACATCATTCACCCTGTCCCCCTCCGTTTCCTTCCACTCCTGTTTAGCATTTCAGCCCCGCTCCTCTTTCTACCTTCATCCTCTCCCTCTAATGTTTTCTCTCTCATCTTTCATGCCGACCACCACCGTGCTTTCTGGATTGGTTGTGTGTTTAAAAGATGTTCAGGTGTATATGTGTGTGGTGATCATTGGGTAGCGGTATGTGTTTGTATTTATGTATATATACGTATATGTTGTATGTGCGTGTGTGGCGATTAGGTATGCGAGAAAGACGGGAGTGGAGTGTGATGATCTGTGGCTGATTGTGAGTTGTAGAGGAAAGCAGAAACGAGGTTGTGTAAAGGACGGGGGAAATGAAGAACTGCATGCGTGTGGATAAGAGGAATGCCAAAACAAAACGTGTTCGTAGTGTGTGGGACAGAGGGTGTGTACGTGCGTGCTGATGTGAGAAAGAGATAGATAGATAGACAGATAGATAGATAGATAGATATGTTTCTTTATTAGCCACAGGAGCACAAAAGAAGGGGACAACTACAAAGGGGGAAGTTTACATACAATAAAAACGTGTAAAATACTATCACAAATGTAATTTAAAAATTAATCGATTTTCCCCAATAGGGGGAGACATTACACATGGGTAACACATATCCCCGAAAAAAAATGTGCAACCCTCATCTCCGGGAGTACGAAGAGTGTGTACCACTTTCCTCTCTTCCTCTTTTTCCTCAACCTACAGACTGATATATAGAGAAGGCTCATTCACTCGGGCCATTCTCGCCACTTTCACCCACCTTTCATAAAATTTGCTGGGGTACAGCAGATAGATAGATAGATAGATAGATAGATAGATAGATAGATAGATAGATAGATTTCTTTATTTGCCACAGGGGCGTACAAAAATGGGACATTACTAGACGTGACGGCGGGTTTTTACATAAAATCTTTAACAATAATGAATAACAATAAACTATATATAAAATAAAACAATCGAAATCGCCAATAGAGGGAACGTTACTGCGGGGTTGTTTTACACCTCGTGGATAGAACAACCCTCAACACCAGGAGCACGTTTGTAGGTGTGCCCGTCTTCCCTCTGTTTGTCTTCCTCAACCTACAGGTTTATATACAGAGAAGGCCCATTCGCTCGGGCCATTTTCGCCACATTCACCCACCTTTCAGTGAATTTACTGGGGTGTATCACCTCTCTCTCCACTCTCACCTTCCTTCTGAAGTGGTATAGATAGATAGATAGATAGATAGATAGATAGATAGATAGATAGATAGATAGATAAAGAGTGCGTGGGAGTCCGAATTTTTACTTTGAGTTTAACGTGCAGATGGCCTGTGTCTATAAGTTTTATAGTTCAAATCCTAGCAGCATTTCCTAGTGCCTGCCTTTAGTGAAGTTCACTTGTTATATACTGTCGTATGGGTGTAGCAATTTAGCATTATCCCTGCTCCATTTTACCACCCTATAACTTAAAATGTTGTTCAGATTATCGATGTGTAGGGTGAAGTCGGTTTCAAGTTACTTCAGTTAGTCGGTTGAAGTTATTTCATCTTATAGTCCCACTTTCATTTTAGATCACTCCCACAAATCAATGTACATCAACTCTTGTAACTACTACTACTACTACTACTACTACTACTACTACTCCTACTACCACCACCACCACCACCATCACCACCACCACTGTTATAATTATTATTATTTCTTCTGGCTATTTACGCCCTGAGTTCAAATCCCACCGAAGTCAATTTCACCTTTCTAGTGACGATAAAATAAAGTACCAATCAAGTACTGGGTTAATTTAATCGACACCTCTCCGCATAAATAATAGTTCACTTATGAATTGGCAGGGTTGGTAGAGTATCGGATTAAATGTGATTGCGGTATTTGTTCTCACTCATTACATTCCGAGTTTAAATCCCGCCAATGTCAACGTTGCTTTTCATCCTTCCGGGACCAATAAATAAAGTATCAGTCAAGTACTGGGAGTGATCTAATCAATGTTACCCTTCTTCCAAGTGGCCTTGTGTCTAAATTAAAAATCAATAGTTCACTTTTCTTTGAAGCATTTTTCTTTTATTTTGTTGGAATTGAAAAATGTTTATATTTACCGTATTTCCCGGTGCCGAAGACGCTTCGTCCTCGAGGACGCACCCTAATTTTGACAACCAAAAATTTTGAAAAAAAATAATAAACAACCTTCGGCCTCCAGAACGCATAGTAGATTCTTGAAACTTATTTTAGGGGGGAAATAGCGTCTTTGATGCCGGGAAATACGATAATTCAAATTTGAATATTTTTCTATATTATTTGAACGTAAATTGTTTCTTTTGCTTTTACTCTTTCCCTTTTATACTAGTATATTAACAATATCGGTTAAACGATTTACTTTCTAAAGTACTGAGTACTAACGGATATATATATATATATACGTTATTCCGGGTTGAATCGGAGGTAACCACAGTAAGTAAGGTACTCAATACATAGCAGAGTATAAAAGTTTTAATATAGATGAGATTCTACAGGACTAGAACTGTTTAATTCTTTAGAAATAATCAGGAATCTGATTCCTGATGATTTCTAAAGAATTATATATATATATATATACAAACACATATGGTGTATTATTGTGGTGAAACATATACACCAGGTCATAACACAAAGGAACTAAGCTCCCCCTGTCACTGCATCCATCTCTCCCGTTCTCCCCATCTATTATGAGCAAATGGGGACCCACGTACTGGCCGCCCCGACGGAGAGAATAGAGAAGGCGTTTCCAGCTCGCAAGGGTCACACCTGGAGGTAGGCAACTCTGTACCGATGGTGGTGAGTAGTGAGGTGGCCCTAGGGCCAAGGACATCTGAATTCTCCACTGCTACTTGTTTACTAATATTTCAAAAATATAATTTAGTGATATCACTTTTTATATTTTCTTGATAATTATGGTTAGTCAAATAAAAAAAATAGCCTTTTAAATATATATAATACCTAATAAATCAATAGTTTAAAACATAAAAATACTCTATTAAATACCAGAAGTGTGTGTGTCTATGTGTGTATGTGTGTGTGTGTGTGTGTGTGTATGTGTGTGTGTGTGTGTGTGTGAAGAAACAAGGTTTAGTGGTTAGAGTGTTCTGTTCGCAATTGTAAGGTTGTTAGCTCGATTTCAGACGTCGCGTTGTGTCCTTGAGCAAGACACTTTATTACATGTTGCCACAGTCCTTTGAATCCTCCTGGGAAATTGTGTTATGGGCACACCCGTCTGTAGAATAATTAGCCCCTTGAAAGTTATTTTCACTAGCAGGATGTTTCCGTCGTTAATCGTATCAACTGGAACATTCGCCGTCGGACAATTCTGAGCTTTATGAGAATAAAAACGACTGAATCTGATCCATAGCTCATCTCTTTCTCGACTTTGTTCAACGCTTTTATTCCAACGCTAGAACATTTTGGTTTCGTTCTTTCAAAAGAACCATATCATGATCAAGTGTCTTTGTGACACGAGATGGTCAGTATATGTCAATGGTGTCACTACTCTTCAGGAAGGCTTCGAGGAAATCTAAACTAGATTAGATGCCATTGCATTTGGCAGTGAAGAACGCAACGCAAGAAGCGAGACTAAAAGAGAATTCAAGGTAGAAACATACCCCTCTAGTCTGGACTCTGTTAACTCTCACCTGACAAACCACGCAGAAGCCAGCGAAAATAATGATAACCAGTTTTCTTTCTCCAATCAGTTAAAAACAGTCGACTGCGATAACCCGAGCCAACAGTTTGAAAAATTTCTCATGGTTATCATAAACATATATATTTGAATGAATTACTCAATGAATGTAAGCAATGCAAGCACTTCATTGTCTTCGATGAAAAATACAGACAGTTCCAGATACATACGACGAAATTATATCAGATAAAATGAAATTTTTATGTCCCAGTATTGAAATTGTACTCCAAATATATATGTGCATGGCGCAGTGGTGACCGATTTTACCAGGTAGCGTTAATTTTCTAGGTTGAAATTTACAAAAACCACCTTCGCAAAACAATGGGACAGCCGAGGTTAAATCTGTTTTTCGTAGTATGCATTAAAAACGGTATCCTAAAAAATAGACTTTCATTCAATTTTAAAGCGAGGATTTCTTATAGCGAGCTATCTTTGATTTCATGTACTTCTCTTTGGTTTATATATATTGCTGTAAAGCGTCGAATTGGCAAAGTCATTAGGGAGTCGGATTTAAAATGTCTCGTTATTTGTTCCAGCTCTCTGAACTCTGAATTCAAATACCTCCGCGATGAACTTTACTTTCATCCTTTCGTGATCGATAAAGTACCAGTCCATTACTGAGGCTGGTTCTTTTTCTCTCTCTTTCGACGGAAGAAATTGGTTGTGTTCTGATCTGGAGTGGAATAGGGGTTCCGCCAGTTTTATAACACCCACGATACGCCATGTGTCAGGGGCTCCTACGACTTCATCGAGAGTTAAGGACATTTCGTAGAATCTCTCTCTCTCTCTCCAGTTTTTTCCTTGCGTTATTGATTTTCTTAAAGATTTAAAGATCTATCTTTTTACCTTCCATCGTTTTCTATATATTTTTGGCAGAATCATTAGAAAGTCATACTCTGTAGTGTTTGTTCTGGTTTTTTTTACATTCTGAGTTCAAATCATGCCTGTTAATTGTCCCTTTAATCCTTATGGGGTCAATAAAATAAAATACCAGTCAAGAACTTGATCGATTTAATCGATTACTACCTCGAAACAAACGTATGTCTCTTTAAATCACTTCCCAATTTTTCTTCCCTCTTTATCATCAACCTAATCATCGTAGTCGCCATTGTTAGTGTCAACATCATTAACCTTCTTCTCCTCCTCCTACTCCTTCCCCTTCTCGCCGTCCACTCTTACTCATCCTCATACTTATCATAATCCTTATCATCATTATGCTCCTCCTCCTCCTCCTCCTCATCATCATCATCATCATCATCATCATCATCATCAACATCATCATCATGAATCATCCCTCTCTTCCTCCTCATCATCATAGTCATCATCGTCTTCATCATCATCATCCCCGCCTCTACCTCCTCATCAGTCGTCATCCTCGTCATCATCATCATCATCATAATTCTCAGCATCATCGTTATCATCCATCTCCTCTCATCCCCACCATCCTCCCTTCCTCTTCTTTCTCATCATCAACATATTCTCTACTTCTCCCTCTTATGCCCCACCCTCCTTCACTAACTCATCTTTATATCCACTTCAATTCTTTTTCTCCTCTGTTACTGTTGTTGTTGTAACAACTACTGTTGTTGTAACTACTGTTGTTGTAACTACTGTTATTGTAACTACAGATGTTGTGACTACTGTTGTTGTGACTACTGTTGTTGTAACTACTGTTATTGTAACTACAGATGTTGTGACTACTGTTGTTGTGACTACTGTTGTTGTAACTACTGTTGTAACTACTGTTGTTGTAACTACTGTTGTTGTGACTACTGTTGTTGTAACTACTGTTATTGTAACTACAGATGTTGTGACTACTGTTGTTGTAACTACTGTTGTTGTAACTACTGTTGTTGTAACTACTGTTGTTGTAAGTACTGTTGTTGTAACTACTGTTGTTGTAACTACTGTTGTTGTAACTACTGTTGTTGTAACTACTGTTATTGTAACTACAGATGTTGTGACTACTGTTGTTGTGACTACTGTTGTTGTAACTACTGTTGTAACTACTGTTGTTGTAACTACTGTTGTTGTGACTACTGTTGTTGTAACTACTGTTATTGTAACTACAGATGTTGTGACTACTGTTGTTGTGACTACTGTTGTTGTAACTACTGTTGTTGTAACTACTGTTGTTGTAACTACTGTTGTTGTGACTACTGTTGTTGTAACTACTGTTGTTGTGACTACTGTTGTTGTAACTACTGTTGTTGTAACTACTGTTGTTGTGACTACTGTTGTTGTAACTACTGTTGTTGTGACTACTGTTGTTGTAACTACTGTTGTTGTAAGTACTGTTGTTGTGACTACTGTTGTTGTAACTACTGTTGTTGTAAGTACTGTTGTTGTGACTACTGTTGTTGTAACTACTGTTGTTGTGACTACTGTTGTTGTGACTACTGTTGTTGTAACTACTGTTGTTGTGACTACTGTTGTTGTAACTACTGTTGTTGTAACTACTGTTGTTGTAACTACTGTTGTTGTGACTACTGTTGTTGTAACTACTGTTGTTGTAACTACTGTTGTTGTAACTACTGTTGTTGTAACTACTGTTGTTGTGACTACTGTTGTTGTAACTGCTGTTGTTGTGACTACTGTTGGTGTAACTACTGTTGTTGTAACTACTGTTGTTGTGACTACTGTTGTTGTAACTACTGTTGTTGTAACTACTGTTGTTGTAACTACTGTTGTTGTGACTACTGTTGTTGTAACTACTGTTGTTGTAAGTACTGTTGTTGTGACTACTGTTGTTGTAACTACTGTTGTTGTAACTACTGTTGTTGTGACTAATGTTGTTGTGACTACTGTTGTTGTAACTACTGTTGTTGTAACTACTGTTGTTGTAACTACTGTTGTTGTAACTACTGTTGTTGTAACTACTGTTGTTGTAAGTACTGTTGTTGTGACTACTGTTGTTGTAACTACTGTTGTTGTGACTACTGTTGTTGTAACTACTGTTGTTGTAACTACTGTTGTTGTGACTACTGTTGTTGTAACTACTGTTGTTGTGACTACTGTTGTTGTAACTACTGTTGTTGTAACTACTGTTGTTGTAACTACTGTTGTTGTAAGTACTGTTGTTGTGACTACTGTTGTTGTAACTACTGTTGTTGTAACTACTGTTGTTGTAACTACTGTTGTTGTAACTACTGTTGTTGTGACTACTGTTGTTGTAACTGCTGTTGTTGTGACTACTGTTGTTGTAACTACTGTTGTTGTAACTACTGTTGTTGTGACTAATGTTGTTGTGACTACTGTTGTTGTAACTACTGTTGTTGTAACTACTGTTGTTGTGACTACTGTTGTTGTAACTACTGTTGTTGTAACTACTGTTGTTGTAACTACTGTTGTTGTAACTACTGTTGTTGTAACTACTGTTGTTGTAACTACTGTTGTTGTGACTACTGTTGTTGTAACTGCTGTTGTTGTAACTACTGTTGTTGTAACTACTGTTGTTGTAACTACTGTTGTTGTGACTACTGTTGTTGTGAATACTGTTGTTGTAACTACTGTTGTTGTAACTACTGTTGTTGTAACTACTGTTGTTGTGACTACTGTTGTTGTAACTACTGTTGTTGTGACTACTGTTGTTGTAACTACTGTTGTTGTAACTACTGTTGTTGTAACTACTGTTGTTGTGACTACTGTTGTTGTTGTTGTTGTTGTTGTTGTTGTAACTACTGTTGTTGTAACAACTGTTATTGTGACTACTGTTGTTGTAACTACTGTTGTTGTGACTACTGTTGTTGTGACTACTGTTGTTGCGACTACTGTTGTTGTAACTACTGTTGTTGTAACTACTGTTGTTGTAACTACTGTTGTTGTGACTACTGTTGTTGTTGTTGTTGTTGTTGTTGTTGTAACTACTGTTGTTGTAACAACTGTTATTGTGACTACTGTTGTTGTAACTACTGTTGTTGTAACTACTGTTGTTGTGACTACTGTTGTTGCGACTACTGTTGTTGTAACTACTGTTGTTGTAACTACTGTTGTTGTAACTACTGTTGTTGTAACTACTGATGTTGTAACTACTGTTGTTGTAACTACTGTTGTTGTAACTACTGTTGTTGTAACTACTGTTGTTGTAACTACTGTTGTTGTAACTACTGTTGTTGTAACTACTGTTGTTGTAACTACTGTTGTAACTACTGTTGTTGTAACTACTGTTTTTGTAACTACTGTTGTTGTAACTACTGTTGTTGTAACTACTGTTGTTGTAACTACTGTTGTTGTAACTACTGTTGTTGTAACTACTGATGTTGTAACTACTGTTGTAACTACTGTTGTTGTAACTACTGTTGTTGTAAATACTGTTGTTGTAACTACTGTTGTTGTGACTACTGTTGTTGTAACTACTGTTGTTGTAACTACTGTTGTTGTGACTACTGTTGTTGTGACTACTGTTGTGGTAACTACTGTTGTTGTAACTACTGTTGTTGTAACTATTGATGTTGTAACTACTGTTGTTGTAACTACTGTTGTTGTAACTACTGTTGTTGTAACTACTGTTGTAACTACTGTTGTTGTAACTACTGTTTTTGTAACTACTGTTGTTGTAACTACTGTTGTTGTAACTACTGTTGTTGTAACTACTGTTGTTGTAACTACTGTTGTTGTAACTACTGATGTTGTAACTACTGTTGTAACTACTGTTGTTGTAACTACTGTTGTTGTAAATACTGTTGTTGTAACTACTGTTGTTGTGACTACTGTTGTTGTAACTACTGTTGTTGTAACTACTGTTGTTGTGACTACTGTTGTTGTGACTACTGTTGTGGTAACTACTGTTGTTGTAACTACTGTTGTTGTAACTATTGATGTTGTAACTACTGTTGTTGTAACTACTGTTGTTGTAACTACTGTTGTTGTAAGTACTGTTGTTGTGACTACTGTTGTTGTAACTACTGTTGTTGTAACTACTGTTGTTGTGACTAATGTTGTTGTGACTACTGTTGTTGTAACTACTGTTGTTGTAACTACTGTTGTTGTAACTACTGATGTTGTGACTAATGTTGTTGTGACTACTGTTGTTGTAACTACTGTTGTTGTAACTACTGTTGTTGTGACTACTGTTGTTGTAACTACTGTTGTTGTAACTACTGTTGTTGTAACTACTGTTGTTGTAACTACTGTTGTTGTAACTACTGTTGTTGTAACTACTGTTGTTGTAACTACTGTTGTTGTAACTACTGTTGTTGTAACTACTGTTGTTGTAACTACTGTTGTTGTAACTACTGTTGTTGTAACTACTGTTGTTGTGACTAATGTTGTTGTGACTACTGTTGTTGTAACTACTGTTGTTGTAACTACTGTTGTTGTAACTATTGATGTTGTAACTACTGTTGTTGTAACTACTGTTGTTGTAACTACTGTTGTTGTAACTACTGTTGTAACTACTGTTGTTGTAACTACTGTTTTTGTAACTACTGTTGTTGTAACTACTGTTGTTGTAACTACTGTTGTTGTAACTACTGTTGTTGTAACTACTGTTGTTGTAACTACTGATGTTGTAACTACTGTTGTAACTACTGTTGTTGTAACTACTGTTGTTGTAAATACTGTTGTTGTAACTACTGTTGTTGTGACTACTGTTGTTGTAACTACTGTTGTTGTAACTACTGTTGTTGTGACTACTGTTGTTGTGACTACTGTTGTGGTAACTACTGTTGTTGTAACTACTGTTGTTGTAACTATTGATGTTGTAACTACTGTTGTTGTAACTACTGTTGTTGTAACTACTGTTGTTGTAAGTACTGTTGTTGTGACTACTGTTGTTGTAACTACTGTTGTTGTAACTACTGTTGTTGTGACTAATGTTGTTGTGACTACTGTTGTTGTAACTACTGTTGTTGTAACTACTGTTGTTGTAACTACTGTTGTTGTAACTACTGTTGTTGTAACTACTGTTGTTGTAAGTACTGTTGTTGTGACTACTGTTGTTGTAACTACTGTTGTTGTGACTACTGTTGTTGTAACTACTGTTGTTGTAAGTACTGTTGTTGTGACTACTGTTGTTGTAACTACTGTTGTTGTGACTACTGTTGTTGTAACTACTGTTGTTGTAACTACTGTTGTTGTAACTACTGTTGTTGTAAGTACTGTTGTTATGACTACTGTTGTTGTAACTACTGTTGTTGTAACTACTGTTGTTGTAACTACTGTTGTTGTAACTACTGTTGTTGTGACTACTGTTGTTGTAACTGCTGTTGTTGTGACTACTGTTGTTGTAACTACTGTTGTTGTAACTACTGTTGTTGTGACTAATGTTGTTGTGACTACTGTTGTTGTAACTACTGTTGTTGTAACTACTGTTGTTGTGACTACTGTTGTTGTAACTACTGTTGTTGTAACTACTGTTGTTGTAACTACTGTTGTTGTAACTACTGTTGTTGTAACTACTGATGTTGTAACTACTGATGTTGTAACTACTGTTGTTGTAACTACTGTTGTTGTAACTACTGTTGTTGTAACTACTGTTGTTGTAACTACTGTTGTTGTAACTACTGTTGTTGTAACTACTGTTGTAACTACTGTTGTTGTAACTACTGTTGTTGTAACTACTGTTGTTGTAACTACTGATGTTGTAACTACTGTTGTAACTACTGTTGTTGTAACTACTGTTGTTGTAAATACTGTTGTTGTAACTACTGTTGTTGTGACTACTGTTGTTGTAACTACTGTTGTTGTAACTACTGTTGTTGTGACTACTGTTGTTGTGACTACTGTTGTGGTAACTACTGTTGTTGTAACTACTGTAGTTGTAACTATTGATGTTGTAACTACTGTTGTTGTAACTACTGTTGTTGTAACTACTGTTGTTGTAACTACTGTTGTAACTACTGTTGTTGTAACTACTGTTGTTGTAACTACTGTTGTTGTAACTACTGTTGTTGTAACTATTGATGTTGTAACTACTGTTGTTGTGACTACTGTTGTTGTAACTACTGTTGTTGTGACTACTGTTGTTGTAACTGCTGTTGTTGTGAATACTGTTGTTGTAACTACTGTTGATGTAACTACTGTTGTTGTAACTACTGTTGTTGTAACTACTGTTGTTGTAACTACTGTTGTTGTGACTACTGTTGTTGTAACTACTGTTGTTGTAACTACTGTTGTTGTAACTACTGTTGTTGTAACTACTGTTGTTGTAACTACTGTTGTTGTAACTACTGTTGTTGTGACTACTGTTGTTGTAACTGCTGTTGTTGTAACTACTGTTGTTGTAACTACTGTTGTTGTAACTACTGTTGTTGTGACTACTGTTGTTGTGACTACTGTTGTTGTAACTACTGTTGTTGTAACTACTGTTGTTGTAACTACTGTTGTTGTGACTACTGTTGTTGTAACTACTGTTGTTGTGACTACTGTTGTTGTAACTACTGTTGTTGTAACTACTGTTGTTGTAACTACTGTTGTTGTGACTACTGTTGTTGTTGTTGTTGTTGTTGTTGTTGTTGTTGTTGTTGTTGTAACTACTGTTGTTGTAACAACTGTTATTGTGACTACTGTTGTTGTAACTACTGTTGTTGTGACTACTGTTGTTGTAACTACTGTTGTTGTAACTACTGTTGTTGTAACTACTGTTGTTGTAACTACTGTTGTTGTAACTACTGTTGTTGTAACTACTGTTGTTGTAACTACTGTTGTTGTGACTACTGTTGTTGTGACTACTGTTGTTGTAACTACTGTTGTTGTAACTACTGTTGTTGTAACTACTGTTGTTGTAACTACTGTTGTTGTAACTACTGTTGTTGTGACTACTGTTGTTGTAACTACTGTTGTTGTAACTACTGTTGTCGTAACTACTGATGTTGTAACTACTGTTGTAACTACTGTTGTTGTAACTACTGTTGTTGTAACTACTGTTGTTGTAACTACTGTTGTTGTAACTACTGTTGTTGTA
Source organism: Eledone cirrhosa (assembly GCA_964016885.1). Classification (NCBI taxonomy): domain Eukaryota; kingdom Metazoa; phylum Mollusca; class Cephalopoda; order Octopoda; family Eledonidae; genus Eledone; species Eledone cirrhosa. The sequence goes on from OZ024740.1 coordinate 357,356,305, forward strand.
ACTACTGTTGTTGTAACTACTGTTGTTGTAACTACTGTTGTTGTAACTACTGTTGTTGTAACTACTGTTGTTGTGACTACTGTTGTTGTAACTACTGTTGTTGTAACTACTGTTGTTGTGACTACTGTTGTTGTGACTACTGTTGTGGTAACTACTGTTGTTGTAACTACTATTGTTGTAACTACTGTTGTTGTAACTACTGTTGTTGTAACTACTGTTGTTGTAACTACTGTTGTTGTGACTACTGTTGTTGTAACTACTGTTGTTGTGACTACTGTTGTTGTAACTACTGTTGTTGTAACTACTGTTGTAACTACTGTTGTTGTGACTACTGTTGTTGTAACTACTGTTGTTGTAACTACTGTTGTTGTGACTACTGTTGTTGTAACTACTGTTGTTGTGACTACTGTTGTTGTAACTACTGTTGTTGTAACTACTGTTGTTGTAACTACTGTTGTTGTGACTACTGTTGTTGTAACTACTGTTGTTGTAACTACTGTTGTTGTAACTACTGTTGTTGTAACTACTGTTGTTGTAAATACTGTTGTTGTAACTATTGTTGTTGTAACTACTGTTGTTGTAACTACTGTTGTTGTAACTACTGTTGTTGTAAATACTGTTGTTGTAACTACTGTTGTTGTAACTACTGTTGTTGTAACTACTGATGTTGTAACTACTGTTGTTGTAACTACTGTTGTTGTGACTACTGTTGTTGTAACTACTGTTGTTGTGACTACTGTTGTTGTAACTACTGTTGTTGTAACTACTGTTGTAACTACTGTTGTTGTAACTACTGTTGTTGTAACTACTGTTGTTGTAACTACTGTTGTTGTAACTACTGTTGTTGTAACTACTGTTGTTGTAACTACTGTTGTTGTAAATACTGTTGTTGTAACTACTGTTGTTGTAACTACTGTTGTTGTAACTACTGATGTTGTAACTACTGTTGTAACTATAGTTGTCGTAACTACTGTTGTTGTAACTACTGTTGTTGTAACTACTGATGTTGTAACTACTGATGTTGTAACTACTGTTGTTGTAACTACTGTTGTTGTAACTACTGTTGTTGTAACTACTGTTGTAACTACTGTTGTTGTAACTACTGTTGTTGTAACTACTGTTGTTGTAACTACTGTTGTTGTGACTACTGTTGTAACTGCTGTTGTTGTAACTACTGTTGTTGTAACTACTGTTGTAACTACTGTTGTTGTAACTACTGTTGTTGTAACTACTGTTAGTTGTAACTACTGTTGTTGTGACTACTGTTGTTGTAACTACTGTTGTTGTAACTACTGTTGTTGTAACTACTGTTGTTGTGACTACTGTTATTGTAACTACTGTTGTTGTAAGTACTGTTGTAACTACTGTTGTTGTAACTACTGTTGTTGTAACTACTGTTGTTGTGACTACTGTTGTTGTAACTACTGTTGTTGTAACTACTGTTGTAACTACTGTTGTTGTAACTAATGTTGTTGTAACTACTGTTGTTGTAACTACTGTTGTTGTAACTATTGATGTTGTAACTACTGTTGTTGTGACTACTGTTGTTGTAACTACTGTTGTTGTGACTACTGTTGTTGTAACTGCTGTTGTTGTGAATACTGTTGTTGTAACTACTGTTGTTGTAACTACTGTTGTTGTAACTACTGTTGTTGTAACTACTGTTGTTGTAACTACTGTTGTGACTACTGTTGTTGTAACTACTGTTGTTGTAACTACTGTTGTTGTAACTACTGTTGTTGTAACTACTGTTGTTGTAACTACTGTTGTTGTAACTACTGTTGTTGTGACTACTGTTGTTGTAACTGCTGTTGTTGTAACTACTGTTGTTGTAACTACTGTTGTTGTAACTACTGTTGTTGTGACTACTGTTGTTGTGACTACTGTTGTTGTAACTACTGTTGTTGTAACTACTGTTGTTGTAACTACTGTTGTCGTGACTACTGTTGTTGTAACTACTGTTGTTGTGACTACTGTTGTTGTAACTACTGTTGTTGTAACTACTGTTGTTGTAACTACTGTTGTTGTGACTACTGTTGTTGTTGTTGTTGTTGTTGTTGTTGTTGTTGTTGTAACTACTGTTGTTGTAACAACTGTTATTGTGACTACTGTTGTTGTAACTACTTTTGTTGTGACTACTGTTGTTGTAACTACTGTTGTTGTAACTACTGTTGTTGTAACTACTGTTGTTGTAACTACTGTTGTTGTAACTACTGTTGTTGTAACTACTGTTGTTGTAGCTACTGTTGTTGTGACTACTGTTGTTGTGACTACTGTTGTTGTAACTACTGTTGTTGTAACTACTGTTGTTGTAACTACTGATGTTGTAACTACTGTTGTTGTAACTACTGTTGTTGTAACTACTGTTGTTGTAACTACTGTTGTTGTAACTACTGTTGTTGTAACTACTGTTGTTGTAACTACTGTTGTCGTAACTACTGATGTTGTAACTACTGTTGTAACTACTGTTGTTGTAACTACTGTTGTTGTAACTACTGTTGTTGTAACTACTGTTGTTGTAACTACTGTTGTTGTAACTACTGTTGTTGTAACTACTGTTGTTGTAACTACTGTTGTTGTGACTACTGTTGTTGTAACTACTGTTGTTGTAACTACTGTTGTTGTGACTACTGTTGTTGTGACTACTGTTGTGGTAACTACTGTTGTTGTAACTACTATTGTTGTAACTACTGTTGTTGTAACTACTGTTGTTGTAACTACTGTTGTTGTAACTACTGTTGTTGTGACTACTGTTGTTGTAACTACTGTTGTTGTGACTACTGTTGTTGTAACTACTGTTGTTGTAACTACTGTTGTAACTACTGTTGTTGTGACTACTGTTGTTGTAACTACTGTTGTTGTAACTACTGTTGTTGTGACTACTGTTGTTGTAACTACTGTTGTTGTGACTACTGTTGTTGTAACTACTGTTGTTGTAACTACTGTTGTTGTAACTACTGTTGTTGTGACTACTGTTGTTGTAACTACTGTTGTTGTAACTACTGTTGTTGTAACTACTGTTGTTGTAACTACTGTTGTTGTAAATACTGTTGTTGTAACTACTGTTGTTGTAACTACTGTTGTTGTAACTACTGTTGTTGTAACTACTGTTGTTGTAAATACTGTTGTTGTAACTACTGTTGTTGTAACTACTGTTGTTGTAACTACTGATGTTGTAACTACTGTTGTTGTAACTACTGTTGTTGTGACTACTGTTGTTGTAACTACTGTTGTTGTGACTACTGTTGTTGTAACTACTGTTGTTGTAACTACTGTTGTAACTACTGTTGTTGTAACTACTGTTGTTGTAACTACTGTTGTTGTAACTACTGTTGTTGTAACTACTGTTGTTGTAACTACTGTTGTTGTAAATACTGTTGTTGTAACTACTGTTGTTGTAACTACTGTTGTTGTAACTACTGATGTTGTAACTACTGTTGTAACTACTGTTGTTGTAACTACTGTTGTTGTAACTACTGTTGTTGTAACTACTGATGTTGTAACTACTGATGTTGTAACTACTGTTGTTGTAACTACTGTTGTTGTAACTACTGTTGTTGTAACTACTGTTGTAACTACTGTTGTTGTAACTACTGTTGTTGTAACTACTGTTGTTGTAACTACTGTTGTTGTAACTACTGTTGTTGTAACTACTGTTGTTGTAAATACTGTTGTTGTAACTACTGTTGTTGTAACTACTGTTGTTGTAACTACTGATGTTGTAACTACTGTTGTAACTACTGTTGTTGTAACTACTGTTGTTGTAACTACTGTTGTTGTAACTACTGATGTTGTAACTACTGATGTTGTAACTACTGTTGTTGTAACTACTGTTGTTGTAACTACTGTTGTTGTAACTACTGTTGTAACTACTGTTGTTGTAACTACTGTTGTTGTGACTACTGTTGTAACTACTGTTGTTGTAACTACTGTTGTTGTAACTACTGTTGTAACTACTGTTGTTGTAACTACTGTTGTTGTAACTACTGTTGTTGTAACTACTGTTGTTGTGACTACTGTTGTTGTAACTACTGTTGTTGTAACTACTGTTGTTGTAACTACTGTTGTTGTGACTACTGTTGTTGTAACTACTGTTGTTGTAAGTACTGTTGTAACTACTGTTGTTGTAACTACTGTTGTTGTAACTACTGTTGTTGTGACTACTGTTGTTGTAGCTACTGTTGTTGTAACTACTGTTGTAACTACTGTTGTTGTAACTACTGTTGTTGTAACTACTGTTGTTGTGACTACTGTTGTTGTAACTACTGTTGTTGTAACTATTGTTGTTGTAACTACTGTTGTTGTGACTACTGTTGTTGTGACTACTGTTGTTGTAACTACTGTTGTTGTGACTACTGTTGTTGTAACTACTGTTGTTGTAACTACTGTTGTTGTAACTACTGTTGTTGTAACTACTGTTGTTGTAACTACTGTTGTTGTGACTACTGTTGTTGTGACTACTGTTGTGACTACTGTTGTTGTAACTACTGTTGTTGTAACTACTGTTGTTGTGACTACTGTTGTTGTAACTACTGTTGTTGTGACTACTGTTGTTGTAACTACTGTTGTTGTAACTACTGTTGTTGTAACTACTGTTGTTGTGACTACTGTTGTTCTAACTACTGTTCTGTGACTACTGTTGTTGTAACTACTGTTGTTGTAACTAATGTTGTTGTAACTACTGTTGTTGTAACTACTGTTGTTGTGACTAATGTTGTTGTAACTACTGTTGTTGTAACTACTGTTGTTGTAACTACTGTTGTTGTAACTATTGTTGTTGTAACTACTGTTGTTGTAACTACTGTTGTTGTAACTACTGTTGTTGTAACTACTGTTGTTGTAACTACTGATGTTGTAACTACTGATGTTGTAACTACTGTTGTTGTAACTACTGTTGTTGTAACTACTGATGTTGTAACTACTGTTGTTGTAACTACTGTTGTTGTAACTACTGTTGTTGTAACTACTGTTGTTGTAACTACTGATGTTGTAACTACTGTTGTAACTACTGTTGTTGTAACTACTGTTGTTGTAACTACTGTTGTTGTAACTACTGTTGTTGTAACTACCGTTGTTGTGACTACTGTTGTTGTAACTACTGTTGTTGTAACTACTGTTGTTGTAACTACTGTTGTAACTACTGTTGTTGTAACTACTGTTGTTGTAACTACTGTTGTTGTAACTACTGTTGTTGTGACTACTGTTGTTGTAACTACTGTTGTTGTAACTACTGTTGTTGTAACTACTGTTGTTGTGACTACTGTTGTTGTAACTACTGTTGTTGTGACTACTGTTGTTGTAACTACTGTTGTTGTAACTACTGTTGTTGTAACTACTGTTGTTGTGACTACTGTTGTTGTAACTACTGTTGTTGTAACTACTGTTGTTGTAACTACTGTTGTTGTAACTACTGTTGTTGTAACTACTGTTGTTGTAACTACTGTTGTTGTAACTACTGTTGTTGTAACTACTGTTGTTGTAACTACTGTTGTTGTAAATACTGTTGTTGTAACTACTGTTGTTGTAACTACTGTTGTTGTAACTACTGATGTTGTAACTACTGTTGTTGTAACTACTGTTGTTGTGACTACTGTTGTTGTAACTACTGTTGTTGTGACTACTGTTGTTGTAACTACTGTTGTTGTAACTACTGTTGTAACTACTGTTGTTGTAACTACTGTTGTTGTAACTACTGTTGTTGTAACTACTGTTGTTGTAACTACTGTTGTTGTAACTACTGTTGTTGTAAATACTGTTGTTGTAACTACTGTTGTTGTAACTACTGTTGTTGTAACTACTGATGTTGTAACTACTGTTGTAACTACTGTTGTTGTAACTACTGTTGTTGTAACTACTGTTGTTGTAACTACTGATGTTGTAACTACTGATGTTGTAACTACTGTTGTTGTAACTACTGTTGTTGTAACTACTGTTGTTGTAACTACTGTTGTAACTACTGTTGTTGTAACTACTGTTGTTGTAACTACTGTTGTTGTAACTACTGTTGTTGTAACTACTGTTGTTGTAACTACTGTTGTTGTAAATACTGTTGTTGTAACTACTGTTGTTGTAACTACTGTTGTTGTAACTACTGATGTTGTAACTACTGTTGTAACTACTGTTGTTGTAACTACTGTTGTTGTAACTACTGTTGTTGTAACTACTGATGTTGTAACTACTGATGTTGTAACTACTGTTGTTGTAACTACTGTTGTTGTAACTACTGTTGTTGTAACTACTGTTGTAACTACTGTTGTTGTAACTACTGTTGTTGTGACTACTGTTGTAACTACTGTTGTTGTAACTACTGTTGTTGTAACTACTGTTGTAACTACTGTTGTTGTAACTACTGTTGTTGTAACTACTGTTGTTGTAACTACTGTTGTTGTGACTACTGTTGTTGTAACTACTGTTGTTGTAACTACTGTTGTTGTAACTACTGTTGTTGTGACTACTGTTGTTGTAACTACTGTTGTTGTAAGTACTGTTGTAACTACTGTTGTTGTAACTACTGTTGTTGTAACTACTGTTGTTGTGACTACTGTTGTTGTAGCTACTGTTGTTGTAACTACTGTTGTAACTACTGTTGTTGTAACTACTGTTGTTGTAACTACTGTTGTTGTGACTACTGTTGTTGTAACTACTGTTGTTGTAACTATTGTTGTTGTAACTACTGTTGTTGTGACTACTGTTGTTGTGACTACTGTTGTTGTAACTACTGTTGTTGTGACTACTGTTGTTGTAACTACTGTTGTTGTAACTACTGTTGTTGTAACTACTGTTGTTGTAACTACTGTTGTTGTAACTACTGTTGTTGTGACTACTGTTGTTGTGACTACTGTTGTGACTACTGTTGTTGTAACTACTGTTGTTGTAACTACTGTTGTTGTGACTACTGTTGTTGTAACTACTGTTGTTGTGACTACTGTTGTTGTAACTACTGTTGTTGTAACTACTGTTGTTGTAACTACTGTTGTTGTGACTACTGTTGTTCTAACTACTGTTCTGTGACTACTGTTGTTGTAACTACTGTTGTTGTAACTAATGTTGTTGTAACTACTGTTGTTGTAACTACTGTTGTTGTGACTAATGTTGTTGTAACTACTGTTGTTGTAACTACTGTTGTTGTAACTACTGTTGTTGTAACTATTGTTGTTGTAACTACTGTTGTTGTAACTACTGTTGTTGTAACTACTGTTGTTGTAACTACTGTTGTTGTAACTACTGATGTTGTAACTACTGATGTTGTAACTACTGTTGTTGTAACTACTGTTGTTGTAACTACTGATGTTGTAACTACTGTTGTTGTAACTACTGTTGTTGTAACTACTGTTGTTGTAACTACTGTTGTTGTAACTACTGATGTTGTAACTACTGTTGTAACTACTGTTGTTGTAACTACTGTTGTTGTAACTACTGTTGTTGTAACTACTGTTGTTGTAACTACCGTTGTTCTGACTACTGTTGTTGTAACTACTGTTGTTGTAACTACTGTTGTTGTAACTACTGTTGTAACTACTGTTGTTGTAACTACTGTTGTTGTAACTACTGTTGTTGTAACTACTGTTGTTGTGACTACTGTTGTTGTAACTACTGTTGTTGTAACTACTGTTGTTGTAACTACTGTTGTTGTGACTACTGTTGTTGTAACTACTGTTGTTGTAACTATCGTTGTTGTAACTACTGTTGTTGTGACTACTGTTGTTGTGACTACTGTTGTTGTGACTACTGTTGTTGTAACTACTGTTCTTGTGACTACTGTTGTTGTAACTACTGTTCTGTGACTACTGTTGTTGTAACTACTGTTGTTGTAACTACTGTTGTAACTACTGTTGTTGTAACTACTGTTGTTGTAACTACTGTTGTTGTGACTACTGTTGTTGTAACTACTGTTGTTGTGACTAATGTTGTTGTAACTACTGTTGTTGTAACTACTGTTGTTGTAACTACTGTTGTTGTAACTATTGTTGTTGTAACTACTGTTGTTGTGACTACTGTTATTGTAACTACTGTTGTTGTGACTACTGTTGTTGTGACTACTGTTGTTGTGATTACTGTTGTTGTAACTACTGTTGTTGTAACTACTGTTCTGTGACTACTGTTGTTGTAACTACTGTTGTTGTAACTACTGTTGTTGTAACTACTGTTGTAACTACTGTTGTTGTAACTACTGTTGTTGTAACTACTGTTGTTGTAACTACTGTTGTTGTAACTACTGTTGTTGTAACTACTGTTGTTGTGACTACTGTTGTTGTGACTACTGTTGCTATAACTACTGTTGTTGTGACTACTGTTGTTATAACTACTGTTGTTGTGACTACTGTTGTTGTGACTACTGTTGCTATAACTACTGTTGTTGTGACTACTGTTGTTATAACTACTGTTGTTGTAACTACTGTTGTTGTGACTACTGTTGTTATAACTACTGTTGTTGTGACTACTGTTGCTGTGACTACTGTTGTTGTGACTACTGTTGTTGTAACTACTGTTGTTGTGACTACTGTTGTAACTACTGTTGTTGTGACTACTGTTGTTGTAACTACTGTTGTTGTAACTACTGTTGTTGTAACTACTGTTGTTGTAACTACTGTTGTTGTGACTACTGTTGTTGTAACTACTGTTGTTGTGACTACTGTTGCTGTGACTACTGTTGTTGTGACTACTGTTGTTGTAACTACTGTTGTTGTGACTACTGTTGTAACTACTGTTGTTGTGACTACTGTTGTTGTAACTACTGTTGTTGTAACTACTGTTGTTGTAACTACTGTTGTTGTAACTACTGTTGTTGTGACTACTGTTGTTGTAACTACTGTTGTTGTAACTACTGTTGTTGTAACTACTGTTGTTGTAACTACTGTTGTTGTAACTACTGTTGTTGTGACTACTGTTGTTGTAACTACTGTTGTTGTAACTACTGTTGTTGTAACTACTGTTGTTGTAACTACTGTTGTTGTAACTACTGTTGTAACTACTGTTGTTGTAACTACTGTTGTTGTAACTACTGTTGTTGTAACTACTGTTGTAACTACTGTTGTTGTAACTACTGTTGTTGTAACTACTGTTGTAACTACTGTTGTTGTGACTACTGTTGTTGTGACTACTGTTGTAACTACTGTTGTTGTAACTACTGTTGTTGTGACTACTGTTGTAACTACTGTTGTGACTACTGTTGTTGTAACTACTGTTGTTGTAACTACTGTTGTTGTAACTACTGTTGTTGTAACTACTGTTGTTGTAACTACTGTTGTTGTAACTACTGTTGTTGTAACTACTGTTGTTGTAACTACTGTTGTTGTAACTACTGTTGTTGTAACTACTGTTGTTGTAACTACTGTTTTTGTAACTACTGTTGTTGTAACTACTGTTGTAACTACTGTTGTTGTAACTACTGTTGTTGTAACTACTGTTGTTGTAACTACTGTTGTAACTACTGTTGTTGTAACTACTGTTGTTGTGACTACTGTTGTAACTACTGTTGTTGTGTCTACTGTTGTTGTGACTACTGTTGTAACTACTGTTGTTGTAACTACTGTTGTTGTAACTACTGTTGTTGTGACTACTGTTGTTGTAACTACTGTTGTTGTAACTACTGTTGTTGTAACTACTGTTGTAACTACTGTTGTTGTAACTACTGTTGTAACTACTGTTGTTGTAACTACTGTTGTTGTAACTACTTTTGTTGTAACTACTGTTGTTGTGACTACTGTTGTTGTGACTACTGTTGTTGTAACTACTGTTGTTGTAACTACTGTTGTTGTGACTACTGTTGTTGTGACTACTGTTGTTATAACTACTGTTGTTGTGACTACTGTTGTTGTGACTACTGTTGTTGTTACTACTGTTGTTGTGACTACTGTTGTAGCTACTGTTGTTGTAACTACTGTTGTTGTAACTACTGTTGTTGTAACTACTGTTGTTGTGACTACTGCTGTTGTGACTACTGTTGTTCTGACGACTGTTGTTATAACTACTGTTGTTGTGACTACTGTTGTTGTAACTACTGTTTGTGTAACTACTGTTGTTGTAACTACTGTTGTAACTACTGTTGTTGTAACTACTGTTGTTGTGACTACTGTTGTTGTAACTACTGTTGTTGTAACTACTGTTGTTGTAACTACTGTTGTTGTAACTACTCTTGTTGTGACTACTGTTGTTGTAACTACTGTTGTTGTAACTACTGTTGTTGTAACTACTGTTATTGTAACTACAGATGTTGTAACTACTGTTGTTGTAACTACTGTTGTAACTACTGTTGTTGTAACTACTGTTTTTGTGACTAATGTTGTAGTAACTACTTTTTATTGTGACTACTGTTGTTGTAACTACTGTTGTTGTAACTACTGTTGTTGTAACTACTGTTGTAACTACTGTTGTTGTAACTACTGTTGTTGTGACTACTGTTGTTGTAACTACTGTTGTTGTAACTACTGTTGTTGTAACTACTGTTGTAACTACTGTTGTTGTAACTACTGTTGTTGTGACTACAGTTGTTGTAACTACTGTTGTTGTAACTACTGTTGTTGTAACTACTGTTGTTGTGACTACTGTTGTTGTAACTACTGTTGTTGTAACTACTGTTGTTGTAACTATTGTTGTTGTAACTACTGTTGTTGTAACTACTGTTGTTGTGACTACTGTTGTTGTAACTACTGTTGTTGTAACTACTGTTGTTGTAACTACTGTTGTTGTGACTACTGTTGTTGTAACTACTGTTGTTGTAACTACTGTTGTCGTAACTACTGTTGTTGTAACTACTGTTGTTGTAACTACTGTTGTTGTAACTACTGTTGTTGTAACTACTGTTGTTGTAACTACTCTTGTTGTAACTACTGTTCTTGTAACTACTGTGGTTGTAACTACTGTTGTAACTACTGTTGTTGTAACTACTGTTGTTGTAACTACTGTTCTTGTAACTACTGTGGTTGTAACTACTGTTGTTGTGACTACTGTTGTTGTAACTACTGTTGTTGTAACTACTGTTGTTGTAACTACTGTTGTTGTAACTATTGTTGTTGTAACTACTGTTGTTGTAACTACTGTTGTTGTAACTACTGTTGTTGTGACTACTGTTGTTGTAACTACTGTTGTTGTGACTACTGTTGTTGTAACTACTGTTGTTGTAACTACTGTTGTTGTAACTACTGTTGTTGTAACTACTGTTGTTGTTACTACTGTTGTTGTAACTACTGTTGTTGTAACTACTGTTGTTGTAACTACTGTTGTTGTAACTACTGTTGTTGTAACTACTGTTGTAACTACTGTTGTTGTAACTACTGTTGTTGTAACTACTGTTGTTGTAACTACTGTTGTTGTAACTACTGTTGTTGTAACTACTGTTGTTGTAACTATTGTTGTTGTAACTACTGTTGTTGTAACTACTGTTGTTGTAACTACTGTTGTTGTAACTACTGTTGTTGTAACTACTGTTGTTGTGACTACTGTTGTTGTAACTACTGTTGTTGTAACTACTGTTGTTGTAACTACTGTTGTAACTACTGTTGTTGTAACTATTGTTGTTGTAACTACTGTTGTAACTACTGTTGTTGTAACTACTCTTGTTGTAACTACTGTTGTTGTAACTACTGTTGTTGTGACTACTGTTGTTGTAACTACTGTTGTTGTAACTACTGTTGTTGTAACTACTGTTGTTGTAACTACTGTTGTTGTAACTACTGTTGTTGTGACTACTGTTGTTGTAACTACTGTTGTTGTAACTACTGTTGTTGTAACTACTGTTGTTGTAACTACTGTTGTTGTGACTACTGTTGTTGTAACTACTGTTGTTGTAACTACTGTTGTTGTAACTACTGTTGTAACTACTATTGTTGTAACTACTGTTGTTGTAACTACTGTTGTTGTAACTACTGTTGTTGTGACTACTGTTGTTGTAACTACTGTTGTTGTAACTACTGTTGTAACTACTATTGTTGTAACTACTTTTGTTGTAACTACTATTGTTGTAACTACTGTTGTTGTAACTACTGTTGTTGTAACTACTGTTGTTGTGACTACTGTTGTTGTAACTACTGTTGTTGTAACTACTGTTGTAACTACTATTGTTGTAACTACTGTTGTTGTAACTACTGTTGTTGTAACTACTGTTGTTGTAACTACTGTTGTTGTAACTACTGTTGTTGTAACTACTGTTGTTGCAACTACTGTTGTTGTGACTACTGTTGTTGTAACTACTGTTGTTGTAACTACTGTTGTTGTAACTACTGTTGTTGTAACTACTGTTGTTGTAACTACTGTTGTTGTGACTACTGTTGTTGTAACTACTGTTGTTGTAACTACTGTTGTTGTACCTTCTGTTGTTGTAACTACTGTTGTTGTAACTACTGTTGTTGTGACTACTGTTGTTCTAACTACTGTTATTGTGACTACTGTTGTTGTAACTACTGTTGTTGTAACTACTGTTGTTGTAACTACTGTTGTTTTAACTACTGTTGTTGTAACTACTGTTGTTGTAACTACTGTTGTTGTAACTACTGTTGTTGTAACTACTGTTGTTGTAACTACTGTTGTTGTAACTACTGTTGTAACTACTGTTGTTGTGACTACTGTTGTTGTTTTTGTCGTGATTACTGTTGTTGTTTTTGTAGTCGTCGTTAGTAATGTTGTTTTTGTTGTAGATATTACTGTTGTTTTAGTTGTTGTAATTAAAGTTGTTGTAACTACTGTTGTTTTTGTTGAAACAGCTGTTGTTGTTTTTGTTGTTGTTATTACTGTTGTTGTAATTACTATTGTTGTTGTAATTAGTGTTGTTGCTATAGTTGTTTGTTCATATTACTATTTTCGCTGTCTCTTCGCTTTTCTTAATGCTGTTATCCTCTAATCTGTATTACTGTAATTATTATTGCTATCTTATTTATCTTATTGTTATTACTGTTGCCGTCGTTGTCGTCATCATTGTGTTTATTGTTGCTGTTATTATTGTTATTGTCGTTGATGTTGTTATATTTCTTTTTTTTTTTCGAAAGCACTCTCCACACCTCCACACCTCCACACCTCCACGCTTACATAGATAGTATTAAAGAAAATGAATAAAACAAACATATGATGGAGGGGCAAATGTGAAGAAAAACATTAGGATTCCCTGAGCATTTTTATCATCACCACCGCCATAGTCGTGGTCATTTTACTGCGTGGTTTTGTTATTATTATTGTTGTTATTATTAGTTTATAAAAATCCAGATAGAATTCTATTGACATCCTGACATATGCCAAAAATCTTCTGTCTATCCTTGGCACCCTCTCGACACTTGCTTTGACAACTTATTGTGTGTGATCGACATTCTAAGCATGCTGCTATGTAGTCATTCTTAGACCATCTGTTTGATGTTACAAATTTTAGGACAGCATGCATATATTGTGCACCACAAATATATACTTTGCCCGAATTGTTATGAAGTTCGCTTAGCGGTGATGAGGTCTCTGGTTCGATTCACTGCATGTCCTTTACTCTAGATTCTGGTCTACCCAAGCTAAGTGAGGGACAGGCGTAAAACGTATAATTCAAAGCGCAACCCTGTATCTCGCTGTCTCATGCTGACTCTGCCCATTTCCTTGAGAATTAATACTAAGTTAATGAGCAAACAGTCCAATTGATCGAATGACTGAATGCTCATCGTCGAAGTCAATGAAGATTCATTTACTGAAATACAATGCAGCGAATATCTAAAGTACTATCAGTCCAAACTACAGATATGCGGATGTGAAATATACATTTCACATCTGCATATCCGTAGGACTGGAATCTGAGTGTTACTTCGAAGTATCCAACATCAAACTACTACCTTTGGACCATAGGAGTGGTGAATTCCTTTAATTTTATTGTCACTATTTGAGCGCGTTCATAGCTGAATTGAAAAGGTCAGTATTTCGCGTTCTCATACAAGTATTTATTGTGGAGGTGAACGGTTATATGGCACTGGAGTGGAGGTGAGCGACTATATGACACTGGAGTGGAGGTGAACGACTATATGGCACTGGAGTGGAGGTGAACGGATAGATCGTACTGGGGTGGAGGTGAACGGATATATGGCACTGGAGTGGAAGTGAACGACTATATGGCACTGGAGTGGAGGTGAACGACTATATGACATTGGAGTGGGGGTGAACGGATATATGGCACTGGAGTGGAGGTAAATGACTATATGGTACTGGAGTGGAGGTGAACGACTATATGGCACTGGAGTGGAGGTCAACGGTTATATGGCACTGGGGTGGGGGTGAACGGATAGATGATACTGGAGTGGGGGTGAACGACTATATGGCACTTGTGTGGAGGTCAACGGATAGATTGTACTGGAGTGGAGGTGAATGTTTATATCGTACTGGAGTGGAGGTAAATGATTAAATGGCACTAGAGTGAAGGTGAACGCCTATATGGCACTGGAGTGGAGGTGAACGACTATATGACACTGGAGTGGAGGTGAACAGATATATATGGTACTGGAGTGGAGGTGAACGGATATATGGCATTGGAGTGGAGGTAAATGACTATATGGTACTGGAGTGGAGGTGAACGACTATATGGCACTGGAGTGAAGTCAACGGTTATATGGCACTGGAGTGGGGGGGGGTGAACGGATAGATGATACTGGAGTGGGGGTGAACGACTATATGGCACTTGTGTGGAGGTCAACGGATAGATGGTACTGGAGTGAAGGTGAATGTTTATATCGTACTGGAGTGGAGGTAAATGACTAAATGGCACTGGAGTAGAGGTGAACGCCTATATGGCACTGGAGTGGAGGTGAACGATTATATGGTACTGGAGTGGGGTGAACAGTTATATGGTACTGGAGTGGAGGTGAACGTCTATATGGCACTGGAGTGGAGGTGAGCTGTTATATGATACTGGAGTGAAGGTGAACGACTGTGTGGCACTGGAGTGGAGGTGAACGACTATATGACACTGGAGTGGAGGTGAATGGATATATGGTACTAGAGTGAAGGTGAACGGTTATATGCCACAACTTAGCTAGAGTCAAGTGATTGAAACCAGCAAATGAAATTAAAGAAATAAAGAAATGTTCAGCAAAGAATTTGAAAGGAAACCAGTCTGATAGAACCCTGAGTAAAATACGAGATGGAAGATGGTTAATAGTGAAGAAAATAGAGTGAAAAATACGGTTGTAACATTGCAAATCTTTCTCATGTTTCATTAAACTTAACAAAGAAGACAGCTAAATAAATATGACTAAATAGTATATGTATATATTCTGTTATTGGATCGGTTGTGAAGCTGTTATTACCAGATGGCAAGACCACACTGAAGTTCTAAACAATCCCATTGATATTATTGAGAACATGTTACATTTAAGAGTACATACGTATAATACGTACATGCATGCACAAGCTTACACAAACGCGCGCGCACACAAACACATACTATACATACATTATATGTGTATATATATATATACATATACATATATATATATATATATATATATATATATATATATATATATATATATATATATATATATATATATAAGTATGAATGTGCAATTAAAACACATAGTCAGGGGTAAATATGCATATAAATAAATATATATATATACACACACATATATATATATATATATATATACACACACACACACACACATATATATACACACACACACACACACATATATATATATATATATATATATATATATATATATATATATATATATACGTGTGTATATAAAAGAAAAGGAGGAAACATTCGTCTGTTATTGCAATATGCATAAAAATATATACATATGTATATATTTAGTAATGTATGTGTGTATGTATTAATCCGTACATGTATTTATATCAATGCACTGTATGAATAGGTAAGAGGAAAGTCTGAAAGGGCATAATATCTCTGACCGTAAATAGTTAACCAAGCCTCTCCTTAGTAAGTATTATTCACTAAGAAAGCCATTAAAATGTCATTTTTCTTAGATCAGGCATGTATATGGTAGAGCTAAATGTTTATTGAAACATACAAGAATCTGTCTTACAAATCTAGCAATTTTAGTCGCAATGAGAATCGTGAGCCGCACAAATCTCTTTTCTCCACATTCTCGACTAAATTTATAATTCAGTGACATGCCCAAAGTAATGTGGTGACACAACCAAAATAACAATCTTCAGTCTTCCACAGATCACAAGTTAAGTGCCATAGGAATGGTTACCTTAACGAGAGCAGATTGTGTTCAGAAACCCTGGGTTAAAATAGGCTCCCTGGAGCATTTAGTAATAGGAACGTACAATACAAGGTCACTATTTTAATATGATTAATTCCATAAACTGAAAACAGCACAGAGCATAGGGAAAGATGTGATAATTATTTCACAGTTTAATATTGGAAGTGACAAACGTGTGGTAGAGTAAACATTAGAATTAATAGGAAACTAGAAATTAGTTAGAAAAATAAAGTCACAAGTAAATATACAAGTCATCCAATTGTATGTCAAACAGAAATATGAATATGAAACTGAAATACAAAATAGATTTGAAGTTGAATTATGAATTGGAAAACCAAAATGTAGATTTACAGTTTTAAAATATGGTTGACAATATCAGAAGTACTGAACTCAGGGTAGCAAGGAGAAAGAAACACTAAAAAGAAACGTTGTCTCAAGAAGCACATAGGTTGAAAAGAAGGAAGGAAATGAAAAAGGAAAGCAGCAACCAGAAGGTGGAATCTGCAGAGACTTGTTAAACTATTAAGAAAGGGATGAAAGGAGAAGCACGAAAATTAAATATGCAAAAATTGAACAAGTGATAGAGGAAAATAAAAACTTTAAAACAGCAAACAGAAATCTTGTTTTAAGGAAATCACTAATTATTTCTCTGAAATTAAATGTTTATATTCAAATAAGAAGCATTTGAAAGTTCAAGAAATGAATGTAGCTAATAAAAACATCAAAAAATGAAATTGGGAATTCATTGAAAATCTGAAAGGCGAAGATAAAGTGTTCATTGTGTTCTTCAAAGAAGATGTCCCAGTTTGTAAGCAGTTAGTAGATCTCTTCACAAAATGCATCAAATCAAATGAAATCCCCAGCAGCTGGGAAAATGCCAACATCATAGTTCGAGACGAGAAAGATAACACTATAGATCACACAAACTACAAACCAATCAGCTTGCTGTCTAACTTATACAAACTATTCACTGAAACGCTTGCAAATACAATCTATATTTGTCTTAACCTTTTATAGTCAATCAAGAGAATAAGAAGGGTGCAGGAGTACGTTTTATCAACCAAGAAAACAGGAAGGGTTCAGGCACAAATTCTATCAACCAAGAGAACAAGAAGGATTCAGAAGCAAGTTTTATAAACCAAGGGAACAGGAAGAGTTCAGAAGCAAGCGTTTTGTAACAAAGGGAGCAAGAATGATTCAGACACAAGTTTTTAGTAACCAAATGAACAAAAAGGGCTTAGACACAAGTTTGATCAACCAGGAGTCAGAAGTAACTTTTATCAACCTAGAGAGTGTTTGAGGACTCTTCCCCCACGACACTCTCAGAAATAAGTGGGCGAAGAAGAATATATATATATATATATAAGACCCCGCTTCAGTCACAAGTTCCTCTTTTGTCGAATTACCAATCAGATCTGATGATCAGATCGATAATGGAGTCTAGTCCATAACTTCTTGGGTGACCTTGAGCCAATCCTCTGCGAAACACGCGTAACAGGTCGATACACAATAAAACTAACATATAAAGGAAACTTCATCGTTTTCCTTAATATATATATATATTAAGGAAAACGCCCCGGGCATTAGGAAGATGACGATTTACATAAGCAAACGTTTATAAATAAACAAATACATAAATAAATAAATAAATAAATACATAAATAAATAAATAAATAAATAAATAAATAAATGCTAACATTTATATAAACAAATAATTTTCGCGTTCCACCAATTAACTTTAAGGCTCAATGCAACAGATGGTACTAGGATGTGTTGATACTTAGCATCTAAATTTGGGCACTATTCTCGATATATCCCAGTCATATATTCATGGATCAGATCCGTGTGCTTCTTGTAATCCGTATAAAGAAAGTTTTATCAACGAAGAAAATGGAGGATTGAATTACGTTTTATTTCGCAATCTTGATTTTTCTACACATCGATTTATTTTCTTTGAACTTATGCAGTTTTATTGCATAACATTCACGGGCTAAGGAATCAATAGAAGCATTTCCTTTAAAGATTAAATATACAAATTATTCCTTAGTCTATGAAAGTTAAGCAATCAAAATTCAAAGATGAAGAAACAATTATCAAATTCCACAGTAAAATGTATTCCATCATTCATTGTCTTCGATGATTGATTATATATATATATATATTGGAAAAACTGTTATTATCACTCTTATTTTGGCTGCATATATATATATATATATATATATATATATATATATATATATATATAAATGGAAAAGAATGAAACGAAATTTCATTTTTCACTCTTAGTACGGCTGATACTTAAATGTAAGTATGTATACGTACATACATATATGTATACAGACGTACAGTAGTATGTATATATATACATACATGCACATATATATATATATATATATATATATATATATATATATATATATATATATATGTACGTATGGCTTTACCGAACATTTATTATAATGTTCGGTTTGTTTGTAAACAAACAGCCCGAATTACGCCGTACAGTGTTCGGCAACCATCGTCGCCCTTTTGTTCAACACTGACACAGGAGCGATGTACTACTTTCAAGCTTATTAGCTATCGTCAGCATCGTATACCTTCCTGTCAGATGATTGAACGTTTGAAAGTATATATTTCCTTGTGCATATTAACGGCTGAGCAGCCTAATTTGCATATCGAGTGAGTTAGTCGGCTGGGCGTACCGAAAACGATAAATGGAAAAGTCATAGGAGTTTATAGCTCGGGATAATTCCTATGGGAGTCTCTTCTTCACCATAGAGTCAATAGATAGGAAGCAGAGCGCATAGAGAAACAAAAGAGAAAAAAGGAAAAATGAAAATCTGCAAGCTCAAATTGTCAATTTTTTTTTTGGGGGGGGGGGGGGCTCAACCTAGCATTCTCTGCTCTTATTGCCTTTCGCTATTCAAAGCGAAAATTGGCTTAACACGACATCTTCGCACAGAAGAAAAATCTGTTATTTTCATCTTACCTATATGAGATCATGCTCATCTTCGGTAATGAAGGAGGAAGATTAAATATATGTTTGTATCTATGTATACATATATAAATATAGATATATATAATAAATATATACATAAATACATATATATATATATATATGTACATGCATATATATATATATATATATATATATATATATATATATATATATATATATATATATATATATATATATATATATATATATATATATATTTGTGTGTGAGATAAAACAACCTAAATACAAACCAGTATATATTAATATAAACAAATATTTGTATGTATATATGTATATATATTTGTGTGTGTGTATATATATATATATATACACACAAATATTTGTTTATATTAATATATACTGGTTTGTATTTAGGTTGTTTTATCTCACCAACTATTTAGACAATATTCTCAATTCATGCTTGTTAATGCTCTTGCTGGGACCACCCAGCGGGATTTGTGCTTTTCTATGACATTACCACTATATAACACTTAGGGAGGCAACACTTCAAAAGGACCCACAATAGATAGATGGATAGATAGATAGATAGATAGAAATGGAGGGATGCATGCACCTAGTATACTAGTGACGAGGTAAGCATTCTGGTAGTAATTATCGTTGCATGAGGTAAGGGTAATATTGTCTACAACAGTGACAAGATAATATTAAAGTTGTCATTGTTGTGATACATTCTTGTCATATAACACTGTATATAGCATGAGACAACCACTTTGTGTGTCTTGGAAAACAAAATAAAACAAGTTTCTTGCATAGTCTTCACCAGGGCCGTCTTAACGCATGGGCATGCTGGGCAGTTTCCCGGGGGCCCCACGAGGATAGGGGACCCATTTGTATTTTTATTCCTGTGAGTGGTTGTGTAGGTAAGGGCCCCAGTGCTCTGCTTTGCCCGGGGGGCCTATAATGCTGTTAAGACGGTCCTGGTCTTCACCGTTCCGAAAACAATATATATATATATATATATATATATATATATATATATATATATATATATATATATATATATATATATATATATATATATATATTTATATATATATATATGTAGAGAGAGAGAGAGAGAGAAAGAGAGAGAGAGAGAGAGAGAGAGAGAGAGAGAGAGAGAGAGAGAGAGAGAAGAGAGAAAGAGAGAGAGAGAGTGAGAGAGAGAGAGAGAAAGAGAGAGAAAGAGAGAGAGAGAGTGAGAGAGAGAGAGAGAGAGATGTGTGTCTACATGTGAGGAGCTTCCGATTGTAGAGTCAGGAACGATCATTAATCGATCGTTCCTCGAGCTGATCGGCAGTGAAACATGTAATATGTAATTAAATAGGTTTATAATGCAATACTGATTCTGTGTTCCCTATTTGTTATTATCATTAGTATTATCCAAGGGCGGTGGATTGGCAGTATCGGTAGATGGTCGGACGCCATGCTGTGCAGCATAGAGTTACGTCCCTTTATGATCTGAGTTCAAATGCCCCCAAGGTTAACTTTACCTTTCATCCTTACGGGGTCGATGAAATAAAGTACCAGTCACGCACTGGGGTCGATTTCATCGACTTTCCCCTCCGCCAAAATTGCTGGCCTTGTGCCTATATAAGCAATTATTATTATTATTATTGATCTGTTCGGGCGTCTTTTTGCTCGCTCCCAGTAAGTCGCTTTATTTACCTGTTATAATTATTTGTTGTTAAATTTCCTTGTTGTGTAAGGGATATAAGCCCTTGGACTTTGCCCTGTGAATGGGGAAAGTATAATATTTGGGCCTTTTGGTCCAAATATTTGAACATTTTACTTTTAAAAATAAAAAAAAACAAAAGCATGTCTGAGCCACGCCCCACAGCAATATGTCTGCTGTCGTGTGACAACGGCATAAAAACTGAGAGGAGGGTTACAGAAATTGATACAACAAACAACACCACAAAGAACGTGAACAACGACAACAACACTGAGAACACTAGTTTTAAAAAAATTACCATACCAACTACAACAATAACAGCGACACCCAAAATACAGACAACAGAAAAAAATGACAACAAATTAACGATGTTAACACCACTAACAAGAAAATAAACAACAACAACACCAACAGCAACAATACAAATTGCACCGAAAACAAGAACGGTGGCACCAAAAACACAACCAACTACAACAGTGATAACAGCAACAACACCAACAACACCGTTTGTAGCAGTAGCAACAGCAACAGCACCAACAACAAGACCAGTAGCAGCAGTAGCGGCAGCAATAATGGTGCCGCTGAAAAAGAGGCCACTTCTTTCGCCGGTGTGGCCCGAAATATAGAGACAGTGCTAGCCACGGAGGAGGAGATGGCAGTCGCAAGAGCCATGGTGACAAGAAATGACAATAGAGTTTCCCTGAAACCTCCACCCGATTTCTTCAAAGACACGCAGCTGCACACGATGACTTACCGCACTGTAAGCAAAATGTCACATCGGGTGGAGAGAGCCACGGAGGCTCAAATCCAAAAGGCCTTGGGGTGCGTCTGGGCGCGCAAAACCCACATCACCCGAGGCAAAAAGTACGCCACAGTAGACGTACTTTTCGCCACCCCCCAAGTGGCAAAGTCTCACTCTTTGGAAACTCTGCGGGCATAAAATTGTGAGGGTCAAAGTGACCCTGGTCCTGCCCGACGTACCCATACCTTGGCTGGCCGCGTCTGTACTTGCTGGAATCGAGGAGAAGACCACCATACTGTAAATATAGAGAATGGGAAGAGAGAACTGGTCAGGAATAAGCATGCAAATGCTAATACAAACTGACCAGGAGTGCATCGAGGCCATCCCAGATATCATATACCTCGAGGAAGGACTCCAACTCCCTATAAGCGTGTAAGGAAGGCGCCCAAAGTGCTATCTCTGTGGGTAGAAGGGTCACCTTAGGGCCTTCTGCCCGCAGAAGACAGCCAAGAAGAGCCCCCCCCCCTCCTTCGACGCCTGATCCGCTGCTACCAAGACCAGGTCAGGCAACAGAGGCAGAAGACCCTTCCATGGTGAGTAGGAGGGCAACGTCCGTGGACCCATACCAAGGCCACGGACAACTAAAACAGCAGCAGCAGTGCCGGCAACACCAACAGTCGCAGGAGCTACACCAGCGGCAATATCGCCGGAGCGGGCTCCACTACCACCACCAACAGCAGTGTAGCTCATACCTCTCCCAGACACCATGGAATCCGACATGGAGTATGAAGCGGGAGGGAGGTGGCAAACGGTCTGCCATAAAAAAAATAAAAAAAACCCTTAGCTTCACCCTCCAAAAGCGAAGGCAAACAAAGAGGGGTAAAGGCTGCAAGGAGACTTGCAGCAACACCACCACCATCACCATCACCACCACAAGTATCACCACCAACAACAACCACACCACCACCAGCATCACCAAAAACACCAACATCGCAAACACAACAAAGCACACACCTAACAGCAACAACAAGAAAACAGCAACAAAACCACGCCTCCCCAAAAAGTATACAGCCATAAACATGGCAAATAAAGAACTCTTACAACATATAAAGCAGCACACAGACATCACAGAAAAAACTACTACACCCCACCAACACCAAGAACTCTCCCGAAAAATATAAACATCATTGAAATTAAAATAGAACATTACAAACGTTAAAAAGAAAAATTCCCAACGCAGTTGGAAACTTTAGAGAGTCGGTTACCAAGAGGATATACACCGACATCATCTTCGAAACACCCATAACCAGCCAAAGGGACGGTTCTACTGTCCCTTCCCCACAAGATCAAGGTAAGTGATCCTTTCTCACTTACCCCGTTTCTCATCCAACATGGCCGTACAATAGGCAGTATAAATGTACGTGGCCTGGGGTCATCTTGGAAGCAGGCTCACCTGCTCAACGACTTCATGTCACTAAACATAGATGTGGTGGCCATCAGCGATACCAGAATCTCCGATGCACGAGCCTTCGCACCGATCTTCGGTGGCTACGATGTATACGCATCTCCCAGCCGTCCAGGATCGGGGGGAGGAGTTGCTGTGCTTTTTCGGAGAGGCTTGGATCTCGCCATACGGGCCATCTTCCTGGACCCAGAAGGTAAGTCGGTGGTGCTGCATGTGACCGGCAGTGAAGGCAATGATTTCAGGCTAGTAGCCGTCTACGCCCCAACAGGAGCAGGACGGCCAGATTTCTTCAGACGTCTAGAGACCTTTTTTGTCGCCCACTAACACTAAAGAGCGGGACCTAAAGAGCGGGACCTAAAGAGCGGGACCTAAAGAGCGGGACGCTCTTTAGTGTTAGTGGGTGACTGGAACGGTATCTTAGATGCACGCTGGGATTATGTGGGGCTAGTAGACAGAGCAGGAGGGTGCAAAAGCCTCAACAACCTGCTCAGACGTTTTGAACTGTCTGACAGGAATAGACTGGATTATCCGTATGTGCCAATGTGGACATGGGCAAACCGCATCGGGTCATCCAGATCGTATTTAGATAGGGTATTCTGTAGGAAAACAGATAAGGCTAGTGTAGGTTGTCCACAATTTAAAGTAGTCGACTACACGGACCAAAAATTTGTGATCTGTGAAGTTGACTTAGATAGACTCATATAATTAACTAGCTCTGTAGCTTACATAGAGCACTCTCCTTTCCTTTACCCTTCCTACGGAAATACTTCATATATATATATAGACAGATAAATCTACCAATCAATGGTAGGGTCTAAACCGTATGAAGAACTCAATGTAATCCGTATGTAGATGTCGTGAAGCAAAGTTTAAAATACAAAATTTCCAACGATATAATTCATTGGATATAGAGTCAAAAATAGAAATATTTTAAACAATGAAATTAAACAAAAAACGGTTAATTCACAGTAAAACTCATTATAATGAGTTT
>OZ024740.1:357382868-357395368 GCA_964016885.1 Eledone cirrhosa
TACACGATTTTTGATTATTTTTTTACATAGAAATAGGGGTTCAAATTATAGATAGGTTTAGAGGATATATTTTTCATGCATTTTTGGTGATTGTAACCATCCTGGTAGGCCTACTATACATTCTCGTAGTACCGTTGACTAACTTTCAAAATTAGGAATTTTCAATGGTTTATATTTTCTTATATCAAATTTTCATGCATTTTCGTTTGCACATGTTTACAACGGCACTCTTTTTTCTTTTTTTTTAATACATATACCATATATAATTCAAATTTGTTCCTTATCCTCTCTTTCTTTGTTTATATTTGTTTTGTTGTTTTTTTTTGCGCTTACTGGTATAAATCCTCCCAGTTACATATTATTAAATATTTTGATAAGATGTATCGTAATATACAGGGGAAGATGTTTGGTTGCATAGAGTGAAATAATTACGGCCTTTTACGTTCTGAGTTCAAATCCCGCCAACGTTAGCTTTGCCTTTCATTCTTACGTGGTCGATAAAATAAAGCACCAGTAATGTACTGGGTCGATTTAATCGCTTACCCTCCCCCCAAAATTGTTGACCTTGTGTCTAAATCAGAAACCGTTATTTCTAACAATAAAATCAAGGGTCACATTATGCATGAAATAGACTTCTACATGAGTATATACGGTAAATATTGATTCGATAGACTGGCTGTTCTAAGCGCTGATTCGGACCAGGTTCTCTTCTATATTGTAACCCTTGGCAGTATCAGTAGAGGGTCGGTCGCCATGCTTTGCAGTATAGAGTTACGGCCCTAATGAACTGAGTTCAAATCCCGCCATGGTTAACTTTTTCTTTCATCCTTACGGGGTCGATAAAAAATAGCACCAGTAATTCACTGGGATAATTGCTGGCCTTGTGCCAAAAGTAGAAACAATTATTTGTAATTTCTCATTCAGCATTTCTTTCCGTAGATAGTTGATATTTTTGGATGAGCCAAGGCTGTGACACAGAGGGGTTTTTTTCAACTAATTTTTTCGTTACCAGATTAAATGTGACGTCATGAGGATATTTTTGCGGATTGAACTTATCTTCCAAATAACAACAACCCCCTGTCACAATTTCCTTGCAACCATAAACTAACAGCTTTTCAAACTAAACTTCAATTTCATCACGGGTGGCCTGCTACATCCATGGTCATCATGGGCATTTTCTCTTCTTCCTGACTTAAGCCACAAAAAAAGTATTTGATTGGTACTGATTGTAACTATCACTAAGGGGAGGAGTATGAAATGCAATTCGTCTTCGGTGAGATGTGATCTCAGCATTTGTACGGTGCCCTACCTGTTTTTGCCAACTAAACAGTAAACTCGTCAAAGTAAACGGTAAGACAATTATATAGAAAAGAAGTATTTATTTTCTTTCGACTTTGTCTTTCAGTTGCAATAAATAGCAGGCTTCGGTCCTAGGGAATGCTTCAGAATATCTTGGACCGGGGTGAGACGGAGTAATATCTAGTGTCAGTAAAATTGTCCAACTAATGATGCTTACTTTTGCCATCAAACAGCTTATATGTTAAAAACATAAGTGTATGAACGGGTTCCATGAAATGAAGTAGAGAAAAGCATTGGTAACTACTTCATCTCATGATACACACGTATACATCCGTTTTACTTTGATCTGCCTCTCGTCTTTTTGGTGAAACTGTGGTGACATTAAATAAACGAAATATTCTTGGGTGCGTGCATTATACTATATTCACTCATAGGCCTAGTAAAAAGCAGTCAATATGAATGAATGAATAAATAAATAAATAAATAAATAAATAAATAAACGATCCCCTTATATTATATTCATCTGATTACTAGAATAAAATCCATGAAAAGGAATTATATTTTAAAGAGTTTTACGTATGTTACTATTGGATGTTTGTAGAACAAATAACATTAACCAACGACAGGATCGGCTTAGATTTTCTTACTTTTGGAGTTTATAAATTAGGCGGTAAAGTTATAATGTGGTTGAATCAAAAGACCAAACCCTTTACCCTGACAAAAGAATCTTGCGTCAACTTAAAAAGGAAATAGAACTTCTGTTTATCAAATTAGGAGAACGGTGGACACTGTTAAATATCTCTGCCCATCCCGTCTGGAGTAGATTTCACTCGGGATGATATTGTTATCGGTGTTGTTGTTAACCGCCATATCAGCTCTGATAAAAGGCGTCCCAACATACCATTCTTTCTTTTTATTTGTGTTGATGTTTTCTTGTTGTTTTTTTTTTGGGGGGGGGGGGGGATTACAGTCTCTCCAAAATCTATTTTCTACGTTTTTTTTATTTCAAAATGTGATGTGATTTTAGGGAGATTTGGCTAATCTTAGCAGATCAAGAGAAAGTATGCCTCTCATTATTGTTGTTGTTATCGTTTCTCTTGAAGATGATGTTGATGATAAATGATAATGATGATGATGATGTTTAGTCATATAATTGCCAACGTTTTGAAAAAATATTTCGTTGCTATTTCCAGCATATCAATTGACCATGCAGCGGCAGCTTCTGTTGGTAACACAAAAGAAAATATCTAGAAAAAGTGATTGGATGTAAAATAGATCCAAATAAATTGATTATATAGAAGGGAATAGTTTGAGTAAGATATATATAATATATTTTCTAAGTAGAAAGGTGGCAGTGACTTCGAAGTTTCTCCTTAGTCGCTTCGTCTAGATGCCACTCAAATGTTTAAATACGATGGTATTATTAACACACACACACACACACACACACACACACACACACACACACACACACACACACACACACACACACACACACACACACACACACATGCACACACACACACACACACATACACATATATATATATAAATAAATTTTGAGTATGTATTGGTTGTTTACCGACACCTCAGTATGCAGTAGCAGCACTCAACGAAGTGCGCAGGTTGGTTTGTTCACTCCGGAGTAACGTAAAATAATAAATGAAAGTCAAACATGTTAAAGTTGCCTTCGTTTATTCCAATTCGCTGCTATACATATTTCAGTGACAGCCATTATTGGCTGTGACCTCATCAGGCAGTAAGAATTAAGGCAGAAAGAACAGGAAAACATGATGTTGTAATGGGTTCTACCCTGTTAATTCATCGATATGTCCAGCTCCTGGTATGTTGTTAGTCCTCAAAGGAACTGGATTCATATATAATAATAAAAACATTTTTAAAAATTAAATAATAATAATTGTTTCTACTTTTTGGCACAAGGCCAGCAATTACCCAGTATATTACTGGTACTTTATTTTATCGACCCCGTAAGGATGAAAGGCAAAGTCAACCTCGGCGGGATTTGAACTCAGACCGTAAAGGGACGTAACTATGCTGGAAAGTATGGCGCCAGACTCTCTACCAATACTGCCAATCTAATAATAATAATAATAATTGTTTCTACGTTAGGCACAAGGCCAGCAATTACACCAGTGTATTACTGGTACTTTATTTTATCGACCCCGTAAGGATGAAAGGCAAAGTCAACCTCGGCGGGATTTGAACTCAGATCGTAAAGGGACGTAACTATGCTGGAAATAATAATAATAATAAACAAGAATGACGGTTTCATTTGTACATCCCTATTTATTTTGATATACGTATATATATATATATATATATATATATATATATATATATATATATATATATATATATATATATATATATATATATAATGGAAAAATTTGAACAGGGACAAAACAGAGAGGCAGTACAACGAATGTTTATTAATTTCACGCTCTGGAGAGTGGGGTGTTGGTGATATGTGTGTGTGTGTGTGTGTGTACCCTCCTCCATTTCCTCCAAGCGTGAACCTAATATAACTGGGTATTTTTGCATTCTTGTGTTTGTTTTGTTTCCTTTATTAACTCTCTCTCTCTCTCTCTCTCTCTCTCTCTCTCTCTCTCTCTCTCTCTCTCTCTCTCTCTCTCTCTCTCTCTCTCTCTCTCTATCTCTCTCTATCTCTCTCTCTCTCTGTTGAACAATGAAAACAAAAGACGAAGATTAATGTTTAATCAGTTCATTATTTTAAGATCGATCCAGTGTTCCAAAGAGCTATTGTTATACTCCAAGGGAAATATGTTACAGATCAGCTAAGATTATAGTAGAAACTATACAATATATATATGGTATGAAATTATCTTAATACAAATGGATAAAATTGTTGTTGTTGTTATTTAGCTCATATCACCCTTGGTTGGGAAGATCTATGGTCAAAGGCGTATCAGCCATGACTTAACCCCTTTTTTTTATATTTTTTATCCCACGACTACATTATTATGACTAATACAGACCAGCCAACCTCTAAAAACCCAAACGGGGAGTACCATGAAAAAAGTGATCTCAAACGAGGAGAAATGAGACAAAATGGGGAGATTTTACACAATGAAAGCTATACCCATTTTTACAAGAGAAGACATCTCTCACCCACCCCAAAGTGGGTGCGAGATCTCCCCGTCGGATGGGGAGAGTTGGCAAATCTGCTAATATACAGTATTCCTTTTATAAGATGGTAGGGTGTTTGTAATGGCTGCAAATATGAGCAAGGGACGTATATTTTGTTGACTTGAATAGCTAAGTTTAATTCCTTTTTTGGATCTGGAATAGACAACGGGAAGACGAGGCACTCCCGAAAACTCATCAATGAGTTCAATGTCCACGCGACATCTTCAACGGCATAAAGCAGTAGAAAGCAAAAAACAACAAATAACAATTACAAAAACAATCCTGTGACTGTAAAAATAGAATTGCAATGTGAAGTAACAGCCCATAAAAAAAATAGACAAGCAGTGTTTGTTGGAACGGAAGTTATATTAATAATATTTCACCGGAAATACATTTACAAACTTCTAATATACCTCATTCTGCCTGATTAAACAGGTGAAACTCCAGAAAAAATAAAAAAGCAAAGAAAAGAAATAAGGTAATAGAATACAAAAGCCCACCTTGAACTGCATTCTATCAAGGATCTATTCAAGCAATATTAATATAGTACCATGTTCCCATAATTCCTGTTCTGATGCTAGCCATGGCACAGACATGGATTTACTTTTGTTTAATCATAGTAGGAAGAAATACAAAAACAAAAAATATCTAGCCTTCTCACTGACCACCCAGGCTGTTTTCCTTTTAACATCATTGATATTTTTCAAACCATTACAAAATTAACTCTTTCTCAATGTCACTCGCTCACGTGTCATGTGGTTGCTTCATACCCATAAGGTTGGACTGCCGTTGTACTGGAAAGCAGATGCCTCCACTATAAACATGTGCACGCACACACATACACACACGGATACACACACACACACACACACACATGTACGCATGCAAAGAGATATACTAGTAATGGCAAATACAAAGAAAAACACTACCATCAACAACATAACAATTGGATTTGAACAAGTATCATACAAATTAGTAGTCAAATATGTATATATATGTATATATATATATATATATATTTCAAAATATTAATAAATATAGACATTCATGTGATCAAATATATTTTTTTATGTATATTTCAGAGGTACTGTGCTGTTTCCTCAGTACGTCCTCATCAGATAAAATAAATTGATGTTTGACATACCTCAACTGTGCTGATGGTTCAATTCCAGTCTTGGCAGTAAACTCCAGAAAACTTAGCTGTTGAGTGCTTTTAATCTATTGAAAAACTATATTCATTGATTAATTAATGAACCTTGTTTAACTTTTGGTTATATATATATATATATATAATTTCTCGAGTTCTCTTAAATATCTATGATGATATTCGGGTTTCGTAGGCGATTACATAACTGTATTAAAAAAACATGTTAGAGACTCTCTCTCTCTCTCTCTCTCTCTATATATATATATATATATATATATATATATATATATAAGGATTAGATTAATTAATAGGTATTATTAAACTTATAAGCTCTAATTTTATTCCTATATTTTTTAGTCTATATACGTATGTGTGTATGTGTGTGGCGAAGAAATACCTATGATAGCTAGTAGACTACTGATGATGTATAGTCCTGGCTTCTATTTCTAATTCTTCCTTTTAATTTGTATATCACATTTGCAACAACACAGCAAGCCATTTTTCATTCCTATATGCTTTCCCCTTCGCTGTGACCTGTCTTTTTCTCTTCCCTTACTGCTATCCTCTTTCTCTCTCCCCCTCCTCTCTCCTTCTCCCTCTTACTTTCATTCACCCCCTCTGCTAGTCACCCTCTCTCGGCTAGCCTCTTCCTCACAATTCCACTCACTCACTCTCTGCTACACACCCTCTCTCTCACTTCCTCCATCGTCCCACACCGTGCGAAATTCTTTCCTCGCTTACTTTTCGCACGGTTAAGATGTGTCTTTCGTCTTCTCGTCAATGTTCGCAAGTTCTTATGTTCAAGTGAATCATTGACTTGATTTTCTCATTTTTTCCCCTCTTTACGTTGCCTCACCATTCGTGTTTGTTTACCTGTCTCTCCTTCTCCACCCAATTCTTTTTATCCCAATAACTTATTTTAGTTATTATTCGCGCTAGCCTGAGGTATCTGGTCTTTAATGTGAAGAAATACCTATGATGGCTAGTAGACCACTGATGATGGATAGTCCTGGCTTCTATTTCTAATTTTTCATTTTAATTTATATATACGTATATATATATGTGTGTGTGTGTGTGTGTGTGTGTGTGTGTGTGTGTGTGTGTGTGTGTGTGTGTGTGTGTGTGTGTGTGTGTGTGTGGGTGCGCGCGTGTGTGTGTAATAGGGATGTATATGAAAGCATATACTATTTATATACAATAAATTTATGAGATTCTCGCTATCAAAAAAAAAATGCTGCAAAAGACAGCGATGGGCAAAAATCCCTCAGAGAACAGAGACCAGCAGCCAGTGGTCAACAGAGAGATAATCCACAAGGTGGGTGACAGGCAGATGAAATATAGAAAAGATTGAAAGAGGAGGAGGTCAAGGAGAAGTGTGTTGGCGCACAGAAGTGACCGGAAGAGGAAATAAAGAAAGACGATGTACAAGACAAGTTTACACACACACATCTTCACCCTCATCAGCTCTCAAACCACCATTTCGCTGTTTTAAAGGATTTCTAGCAATGAGTTTTCTCATTTATATATATATATATATATATATATATATATATATATATATATATAAACGTTTGAATTTGTAAAGCCAAAACAATGCAGGTATGGACATAGAATAAAAAATGCAAATTTTTGCATTTTTTATTCTATATCCATACCTGCAATGTTTTGGCTTTACAAATTCAAACGTTTATACCTTATTACACAATGCTTCAAGTGAACTATAACGTCCTCCTATATATATATATATATATATATATATATATATATATATATATATATATATATATATATATATATATATATATATATATATATAGAAGTGGTAACACAACAGTTAGTTCACCATACCGAGAATAATTGTTTCACCTTAGCGGATCTTCAACTTGGACTGGTCATGGTTATACGGAATAGGAAGAATAACTGCATGAACGCGCATGCACATAAACGGTCACTTCACCCAAGCGATACAATGCCACGGGCGAAAGGTGTAAGGGAGATAACTGCGAAAGTCCGAAAGGTAGTTCGAGTTGATAAGAAAATTAGAATGTTGTTGTTATTCAATCCGGAGCTTTGTAGTTATGTAAGAGGTATGTCCAGACATGTGAACAACGTGTGAATGTTTCATTTCTTAAGTTTAGGCAATCGCTATTGCGTAATCTCCTTAGAATATTTATCCGTTCATCAATACACAGTCCACAAGACGGATTGTACCTTGCGTATGGCTTGGACTTAGTGATGGCTTTCCATTGAATAGAGTAGTCTATACTTGAGTCCTTGAAGGACCATACGTGGCTTGCGAGTTTCAGGGATGATCGTTTGTCCGGGTGCCTAAAAGTCGACTGATGGTTCAGGAAGCGTATACCTTCCTGCCAGATGATTGAACGTCTGAAAGTATATACTTTCCTTATGCATATTAACGGCTGAGCAGCCTAATTTGCATATCAAGTGAGTTAATCGGCCGGGCGCACCGAAAACGGAAAGTATATACTTTCAGACGTTCAATCATCTGGCAGGATGGTATACGGTGCTGACGATAGCTAATAAGCTTGAAACTAGTACATCGTTCCTTTGTCAGCGTTGAACAAAAGGGCAACGATGGTTGCTAAACACTGTACGGCTTAATTCGGGATGTTTGTTTACAAACAAACCCAGCATTATAATAAATGCTCAGTAAATCCATACGTACATATATATATATGTGTGTTTAGAATGTTAGTATCAGTGTATATATATTATTAAGAATGACAATAAATGCAGGTGAGTGTTGTGACATGGTTTTACTTCACAGAAGTCAAATAAATTAATAGAAATATTTTTTACCACATGTTGATGGTCAGTTGGTCACAACTCCCAGACTGGAGTGTGTAGAGAAGAGCAGAAATCTTCTCTTGGTACGGTTCAAGTGGTCTTTTCGGTTGCCGGCGCAGGAAGTGAGAGGATTAATGCCTTGATGTTCTCAAATATATAGTCCCCAGGGGGAGGCAACTCTGTTAAGTACATGGATCTGCCACTGGTAGTCGCGACCGTCACAAAGGGACGCAACTCCTATACGTATCTGCCACCTGGAGTCGCGACCGTCACAAAGGGACGCAACTCCTATACGTGCTGAGTTACAGCCGTAAGGGGCCGCTACAGTACCCTCCTCCAGACGCTGGGTAACTGTAGCGAACCCACATGCATGGGCTCCCAGCACAGGCATGAAATATTAACGCAAAGGTACATGTATAAATCAGGCATGAAATAGTAACGAAAAGATACAAGTATACATAGTAATACAATAAAGAGAAAAACAAAAAAGGCTCCAGTGGCCAGTTCACATGAAAACAGTTTGGCAGAGTTTTTTGGACCAGTGGCCTCTTCGACCAGAACGGGTCGTGATCTTATATGTAGGTGAAGGTGGGGCAGAAGGAGCAGGTGTATGCACAAGAGAAAAAGATTGGGGTATTTGTGGCTCGGGTGTATGAGCGTCATTGTATGCCCTCTTTAGTCTATCCATCGAAATTGTCTCTCTGGACACCTTAATGTCTACTGTGAAATGTTTGTCAGTACGTGCTAACACACGGTAGGGTCCAGAGTACGGCTGTGTGAGGGGTGGAGTAACCGTATCGTTTCTGACGAATACATGTGTCCACGAGGCAATATCCCTCGGGACTGCAGCTTTAATAGTTTGTTTCCTAGTATTAATGGGCGCTAAGTCCTGAAAATAAGAGCGCAAACGAGATACGTAGGAAAGAAGGTCCTGAAGAGCAAGATCAACAGGGGCAAGCATTTTCCCAGGCAACACTAGAGGAGCACTATACAGTAATTCGGCCTGGGAGAACCCAAGGTCCTCCTTTATTGATGACCGAATTCCTAACAACACAATAGGAAGGTACTCGCTCCAACGTTGAGAGTCGGGATAGGCACGAAGAGCGGCCTTTAATTGGCGGTGGAATCGTTCCACCATTCCGCTCGAAGCAGGATGATAAGATGTGGTCCGAATCCGTTGAGCACCAATCTTTGTCAGCTCAGAGAAAAGATGAGACTCAAATTGTCTACCACGGTCTGTGGTGACTGTAGTTGGTACCCCAAAGCGGGTAATCTACCCTGATACCAGGGCACGTGCTACAGTCTCAGCAGTAATATCTTGTAAGGGGGTGGCTTCAGGCCATCGCGAAAAACGATCGATACAGGTCAAGAGGTACGAATATCCACTAATGAATGGCCAAGGTCCAACGATATCAATGTGGATGTGTTGAAACCGAGCATCTGGAGTACTGAAAGTACCAAGTGGAGTCCGGATGTGTCTGTGGACTTTAGATCTCTGACACTGTGTGCAGGAACGGCACCAGACAGTAATTTCTAGCTTCATATTGGGCCAGAAAAATCTAGCCGTTATAAACTTTACTGTGGCAGAAATTCCTGGGTGAGAAATGCTGTGCAAAGCAAGGAACACAATTCGACGATGAGTCTCAGGAACATATGGTCGTGGTGAATCCGGAGATACATCACATAGAATCTGCCTGTCGGTGGTCGACAAGGGCAGATATTTGAAGATGCAAGTCGCAAACTCGTCTGAACGATTGGAGTGCAGGTTGGTCTGCAGCTAAACGACTTAAGTTGATCTCCTGGGATGACGAGATGGAGCTGATTGGCAAACGTGGCAATGCGTCTGCAGCTATGTTAAGCGAGCCAGCAATGTGCTGGATATCACTTGTAAATTGCGAAACGTAATCCAGGTGCCTTGTCTCTCTGGGCGAATATCTGTCGGCTTTAGCCCTCAAAGCGAAGGTCAGAGGTTTGTGGTCGGTTAAAACAGTAAAATTTCTTCCCTCAAGAATATGAGAGAAATGTTTCACCGACAGATATATGGTTAATAATTCCCGCACAAACGTGCTGTAACGCATTTCTGCTGGTTTCAGCTTCCTTGAGAAAAATGCCAAAGGTTGTTGGTTTCCAGCGTTGTACTGCTGTAAAACTGCTCCCACAGCGGTATCAGATGCATCAACACAAAGCGAAAGCTTGGCCTCTGGTACCGGGTGGGCTAGCAAAGATGAACTAGCGAGTGCTGTCTTGGCAGTCTGGAAGTCTTGAAGCTGTCCTTGTGTGAAGGAAATATCCTCATTCTTCTTACGACGATTTTTCAAAATGTCAGTAAGGGAAAATAGCAAATTAGCACAATGAGGAACGAGACGCCTATAAAAATTGATTAGGCCTAAGAAGTGACGCAACTGGTGAAGTGTAGTAGGCGGAGGTAAATCCTGTATGGCTTGAACTCGCTGAGGGAGCGGCCTAATACCTTCGGTGTCGATGAGGTGGCCTAAAAAATTTAGCGAAGTGGAACCGAAAACACACGAACGCGGTAATCCTGAAGTCACCGAAATAAGAGATGCATGTGGCGCATATGCTCTTCCGGAGAGGAACTAGCGACGAGAATATCGTCTATGTAAGCATAAACGAAGTCCAGACCACGAGTGACTTCATTTATGAACCGCTGAAAAGTGCTAGCGGTTCCTGAGTCCGAAAGGCATGGTCAAAAATTCGAAGGATCCGAAAGGAGTTGTAATCACCGTTTTCGGAATATCCTCCTTCCTGACCGGAATTTGGTGGTAGGCTCGCACTAAATCTAGTTTTGAGAAAATCTTACACCCCTGCAATGAAGATGCGAAATCCTGGAGATGGGGAATGGGATACCTATCCGGGACGGTCATAGCATTTAACCTCCTATAATTCCCAGTGGGTCTCGAGTCGCCGGAAGTCTTGGGCACCATGTGTAACGGTGAAGCCCAAGGACTCGTAGATGGGCGAATAATGCCCAGCTGCAGCATATGGTCGAACTCGGACCGTGCTGCCTTTAATTTGTCCGCCGGTAAGCCGCGTTTTCGCGAAAACACTGGAGCACCGGTGGTGGAAATGAAATGTTCAGTTGAGTGTGTTGGCTCAGTGACTCGAAAATTTCCATCAGTGAGCTCCGGGAAAGAACCTAACAACGAATGGTAGGCGTCTCCAGCGGCAGCGATGAAGAATATGGGGCTGACTGTTGGAGCATTGGCTTTCCGGTAACGAATTGAAAAACTGGTGATGTCATCCACCAGGCGTTGGCCACGGACGTCCACAGTCAAAGAGAAGTTGTGGAGGAAATCCGCTCCAAATATAGGGTATGGCAAATCGGTAACCGTAAAAATCCACTTCAAATCCCTACGAAGATTTAGGAATTTGAGAGGAAGCAAGATTTGTCCGTACGTCTTTATAGACGAGTGATTAACAGCCTGCAGAGTAACGGATGACTCCACTCTATCTTTCAGGCAATGCACCGGCCAAATACTACAGGAGGCTCCTGTATCCACGAGGAAACCTCTTCGCGACATAAGGTCCTTAATGAAGAAATGGTGGTTTGGTGGCTTTATATTGAGGTCAACTGCCCCCATCAGCGGACCTCTTTCGCGTTTCCCGCCTTAAGAAACGAGCAAGGTTGCACGCAGTGGTTCGCGCTCTCGGCAAAACGCTCGTGGTACCAGCATAAAGATGAAGCTAGTGACCTGGGGCGGCGTCTAAAAGAGTGCGATCTCCTGCTCGAGCGCGAACGGGCACCACACCAGACCTTCATCTTCTGGAGCTCCAGGATGAGTTCCTGATGGACTTCTGCATCGCCATAATGGCTGAGTGAGGTGCCATTGTTATACCGTAGGTAATCTGCAAAAAAAAATCGTCTCCGTTTGGAAAAATGTCTCCAACACAATGGAAAAGGAAGACAAAATCCCTTGTTTTTCTCTGTCAAACAACTGGACAGGAAAAAGAATGCATCCGAGACAACATGTAAAGGAGCGACTAACCGAGCGATGTCATTAACAAAGTATAGGCAGGGAATTTAAAACTAAAACTAATATGTCGGACGATTTCGCGCCAA
>OZ024740.1:357397868-357535368 GCA_964016885.1 Eledone cirrhosa
TGACGAGGCGAGTAAAGGCCGCCTCTAAAAAAGCCTAGTCTTCGTGGGTTTGACAAAGTACCAGATTGGTGACTGGCGCGAATAAGATCACCCAAACTGTAGCTGCAATATTGTGAGGAAAATAAAAAAGAACTTTACCGCATCTTCCTTTGCATGGGTTAACAAGGGATGTGTTCATGCCTTAAGTACAAGGGCCGTTTCTAAAAATATATTGCAGTCTCCATTTCATACCGCAAAAACTGGCGATGGGACTGCGACCCGTCATGGGAGGCGTGGGATGGACGCACAAGTTTGCGTATCCCAAGACCCCAGAGAGGGTCCGGAAGGGAGCAAACCTTGACAATCGGAACCTGGAATACCACAACCCTTACAGGTAACGAGCAGGAACTAGTGGGGGAGGTTAGATGCTATTGGCTAGTTATAGTCGGGGTTTCCTCAATAAAGTCCCGTGGCTCTGATACTGTAGATTTGGATGGAGGATGGAAACTACTATTCATGTGTGGCACCAGAAATCACTCCACATGCGGGAGTGGGGATACCCACAAGCACCCGGCTTGTGTTATGGACTGGTCCCATTAGAAGGGAGGATTTGCCTCTTGAAGCTTCAGGTGAAAGATAGGTCTCTGTGGACGGTGCAAGTTTATGCACCAAACACGGATCCGAATACAGGTCGTGCCTTGATGAAGTCACTGCAGCAGTAGAAGTGGTTAAGACTGAGTTATATATCCTAATGGGAGACTTCAATGCAGATGTTGGCACTGACTATCTGACATGGAAAGGAGTGATTGGAAGGAATGGTGATTCCTATCTAAATACGAATGAAGAGGCCTTATTAGACTTCTATTCTAACAATGGGCTCTATTATGAACACCTTCATCCATCATAGAGACATCCATAAATATACATGGTATTTAAGGAATCAGAGATAAAGATCAATGATTGATTTTGTATTTGTTTCTTATCTCTTCGATTCTGTACTGGATGTTCGTGTTAAGAGAGGGGCCGAGCTGTCAACTGATCGTCATCTAGTTAGCTGCAACTTGAGACTACCTAAAGCCAAAGAAGCCCACAAAACTGGCAGGTCCAGAGCGACCAACGTGATAAAGTGGGAAGCATTGGTGGATAAGGAAGTCAGGACCAATCGTGCAGATACTATTGCATCTAAATTCAGAGAACTCACTGAACAAACAGAGGATGTTGAGGCAGAGTGGAGATTGCTCAGCTTAGCAGTTTCTGCTTCAGCTGATAAATGGTATTGGCGAAAGAGGCTTGATGTGACGCCAGGTGGCAGGAGGACCTCTTAGATCAATCAAGGGGTCAAAGATGCCATCCGAGCGAAGGAGGCTTAGAAAGCTTGGTTTGGAAATAAGACATCCTTCTTACACTTGCGCTACAAGCAGGCACGAAAAATCGCAGCAGAGACAGTAAAGGCGTCCAAAGTTAAGACATGGGAGGACTTTGAGGTTAAACTGGAATCCGATCAGCAAATAAAGTGTTCTGGCTGACCAGCCGCCGACTTCGTAATAAGAAGACCTCCTCCACACCTGCTATCAGGAATGCGTCTGGGGTTCTCCTCTCTTCAGAGGAGTGAATCCTCGCAAGGTGGAGAGAATACTTTGCTGATATCCTAAATCACAACAGCATCTTCTGATGCGCCCGAGGTGCATCTGGAAGCGGTAACTAATCTCTCTGGGGCTGAGGTCAAAAGAACAGTTAAAGAGCAAAAATGTGGCAAGGCAGCTTGGGAAGATGAAATCGGGCCCGAGATGTTAAAAGCCTTAAAATAGAGAAGGTATTCTCTGGCTGACTCGTGTGTGCGGGGTGGCCTGGATCTCTGGAAAGGCACTTAAGCAATGGCAATCGGGAGTGATAATCCCAATTTTTAAGAAGGAAGACAAGAGAGATTGTTCCAATTACAGAGGAATCTCCTTGATAAGCCTCCCCGGTAAAGTCTATATTAAGTGTCTCGCAAAGAAATGCAGGAAGATTATCGAGTCCAAGCTAGCTGGTTCAAAATATAATAACCTTGTTATTTATTAAATATTGATTAAAAAAATGTTATTATATTTTTTAAATGGTCTTGTCAATATAACCACACATCTTTCCATCTCTTTTAACTTTTGAAAATCATGAAACTTGTGAAACCGGTAAAGTTAGAAATTATTGTAAATAAACCTTCTTAACGACTCCAATTGCGTTTTCAACTTATTTTTCATATGTTTTTACCCGTGTGATATATAATAAAAGACCTTACTCAGGAATACACACACACATACACACACATATATATTATACATTTATTCACATAGAGGCACGCAAAACTTATGTGAATATATTTATGTCAATAAATGTGTATATATGCGCGAGCATGTGTGTACGCATGCATATATCTATGCATGCGTAACTGTATGTATTATGTATGCATGTATATACGTAGGTATGTGTGAATGTATGTATGTGTTTGTTGTGCATATTCTTGACACATTAAATGTATAATAAAATCAACAACACCAACGATAACTTCAGAAACAACAATCACGATAAAAATTACTACTACTACTACTACTACTACTACTACTATTACTACTGCTGCCACTGCTGCTACTACTACTACTACTACTACTACTACTACTACTACTACTGTTGCTGCTACTGCTGCTACTACTACTACTATTGTTGCTGATGCTACTACTACTGCTACTGCTGCTGCTGCTACTACTAGTAGTAGTAGTAGTAGTACTACTACTACTACTACTACTACTACTACTACTACTACTACTGCTGCTGCTACTGCTGTTGCTGCTGTTGCTAGTACTACTACTACTACTATAACTACTACTGTTGTTGCTGCTACTACTACTACTGCTGCTACTACTACTACTACTGCTGCTACTACTACTACTGCTGCTACTTTTAATACAACTACTACTACTACTACTATTATTATGATTATTATCATCCGTGTCTTTGTATTGTCCCCTACATGTCGGCCCTTGTGGCCAATAAATGAAATCATTATTACTACTACTACTACTACTACTACTACTACTACTACTACTACTACTACTACTACAGTAATAATAATAATATCTATCTCGTAACCCACTGTGGAAGATTTTGTTTTTTAAGGCCACCCATGAATTTTTGAAAGGGGCGTACAAGTAATAAAACCTATCTCTCCACCCCGCCACTACTACCCCTATCATCCTACCATTCCACCACATCACCGTCCCACCATCCCTCGCATCACTAACAATTACAGCTAATACTACAAAATGAACACACGTTCAACGCACACGCTGATAGACGCTCTCTCTCTCTCTCTCTCTCTCTCTCTCTCTCTCTCTCTCTCTCTCTCTCTCTCTCTCTCCCTCTCTCTCTCTCTCTCTCTCTCTCTCTATCTATCTATCTATCTATCTATCTATCTCATACACATACGCACAAACATATGTACATGCACACAAACACAACTTATCGTCCACCAAACACAAAACAACAAAACCAAAATGAAGCAACGTAACATAACGCAATAAAAAATAATATATAAATAGAGCGGAAATTAACTGGAAGATGAAGAAAGGAAGAAAGGAAGGAATGGGAGAAGAAGAAGAAGAAGAAGAAGAAGAAGAAGAAGAAGAAGAAGAAGAAGAAGAAGAAGAAGAAGAAGAAGAAGAAGATTATCGTAATGATGATGATGATCATGATGATGAGGGGAGGAGGAGGAGAGGGAGGATGTAGACGAGGATGGTGATGGTGATGGTGATGATAATAATGATGACGTCTAGAACTGCGGCGGCGACAATGATAGAATCAGTATAATGATACATCAATGTGTTATCGTCTGTTGAAATACGAGACAAGTGAAACGACTTTGTTATGTAATCTGTCAAGATAGCGACCAGACGACTCTCTCCAGTAATATTCAATTTAACCCACAGTGAAATAAAATCACTGAGATTGTCTACCTTCTAATATTTTGTACTGTGAAAGCTGTTGATTGGCCATGACGATAGAACATCGGACAAAATAGTTTACGGTTTATAGTTATGATCTCATACGTTCTGAGTTCAAATGCCACAAAAAACAATTTGGCTTCAAGTGTCGATAAAATAAACTACCGGTGAAGTTCTGGGATTGATATAATCAAGTTTTCTCTTCCCCTAAATTTGCTGGCCTTGTGCCTAGATTAGAAATAAATCAATATTTTGTGCTGCGACAGCTGATGATTGACAATATCGGTAAAGCGTCGGACAAAATGCTAATCCCACCGAGGTCAATTTTACCTTTCATCTTTCCGGGATCGATAGAATAAAGTACTAAATTGATTTAATCAGCTTCACCCTCACCAAATGTGCCTAAGTTAGAAATCAATATGTTGTAGGGTAAAAGAGCTGAGTAAAATATTGGAACGTAGCACAATGGCTAGAACGTAACTAATAGGCATTCGTTTCACAGGGGCTGTAGTTGGAGAACTACAATAAGTATGAGGTGTATTTATATTCTTTTTAATTCTGACACAGGCCTTTCAAACCTTGTGGATTCCATCCCCTTCCAGAGAGAAAGATGGGTAAAAGGAACTGGACCCAGTACTGGACTGATACTTTATTTATTGACCTCGAAACGATAAAAGGCAAATTTGACCTCAGAGTGTGATAAGCCATTTTAATCCAACAGTCGAACAACTCTGTTATTTCCAAGTGTCCACTCAAAAATATTGATAATAAACCATGAAATCTTTTTTTTAGAAATAAAAATTAAAATATCCTAATTTATATTCTAAGACTATCGAAGCTTATCGTTGGAAGCAGACAAGCTGATAGTTCAATTCGTAATTGGATTACCAACCGATTTCTAATTTCAAATTATCTGCAAACAATTTTTGCTTCTGGGCAGAAGACCTGGTCACATATATTTCGGTTCACTTAACTATAAGAAATATGTATCAGAACTACAATTAAAATAAATTTCTCTTCCTGAGGAGGATTCCTTTCAACCACAAAATACAAATTTCAGCACAGCCACGATCCAAACGTGACAATTTAATCCCACAGTCAGTGTGTCTCCCTCGCCATCCTCCGGGGAAACACCTTCTCTATTCTGTCCGCCGGGGCCGCAGGGCGACCAGCACGTGGACTCCCATTTGCTCACAATAATGTGAGATGGGGAGAGCGGGAGAGACCGAGGCAGTGACAGTGGAAATTTGGTTCCTTTGTGTTCGGACCTGGTGTATATTTGTGTATATAAGAGAGAATGTGTCGAAAAGCTGTTTCTTGTACAGTAATCTTATAATTGTTTCTACTTTTGGCACCAGGCCAGCAATTATCCCAGTGCATTACTGGTACTTTATTTTATCGACCCCGGAAGGATGAAAGGCAAAGTTAACCTCGGCGGGATTTGAACTCAGATCATAAAGGGGGGTAACTCTATGCTTCAAAGCATGGCGCCCGACCCTCTACCGAATCTTATAATAGTATTAAATCATGCACACATCCGGCAATGCACACACACGTTCAACAAGCGATAAATAAATAAGTACAATGAGATATTTCACAGTGGCGGTGCTTGTGTTGTGTACCAACCCTGACAAGTTACAACCAGCAAGCTATGAAGAGAGGAAATGGTTTTATATAAGTAGTAATATAATTGTTTCTACTTTTGGCACAAGGCCAGCAATTACCCAGTACTGGTACTTTATTTTATCGACCCCGTAAGGATGAAAGGCAAAGTTAACCTCAGCGGGATTTGAACTCGTAATATAATGAATCAAATTCAAAGTCCTATCTCCGTGTAACAGTAAAATTACAATAAAAGAATAAGCCATGATAGATAGCAACATCTTTAACGAGTAACACAAACTACACAACGGCAATTGTTTTGTTGTTATTTTATTTTTATTTTTTTTAGTGTTTGGCTGCGGAACGAAAGACGATGTTTCCAAAATTCAGATTTTCGTCACGTTATAACATTTGTCATTACATTTGTGCCTAAACTGTCCGTTGTCCAGTCTGTTGTCCG
Organism: Eledone cirrhosa; assembly: GCA_964016885.1. NCBI lineage: Eukaryota > Metazoa > Mollusca > Cephalopoda > Octopoda > Eledonidae > Eledone > Eledone cirrhosa. The sequence continues at coordinate 357,403,884 of OZ024740.1, forward strand.
CCTTGGAATTATGCAGATAAGTCATTATCATTCACAGCTTAGAATATCTATGCTCACAATCAATAACTAAATCTAGTTATATTGGTGTACAATGTGGCAAAGTCTCTTCATAAGATTACAGTATTTTCATAAAAGATTCGGAGCTCCGAGCTTTTGAATGATGCCCTCATCTCATAAAAAAGTCGGAGCTCTGAGTTTATGAATGATGCCCTCATTTCACAAAAGATTATAGTTTTTTCACAAAAGATTCGGAGCTCTGAGCTTATGAATGATGCCCTCACGACGAAAATTAATGAAATGATCTCCACGACATATCGTTCAGCTTCCAGCAACCTGTAGCAGAAGTTGTCTCCTTGGTTGTGACACTCACAACCCCAATAGATTAACGCCCTCTAGACGGGAAGTAGTTAGAGTTGCTTCCCGTTGGGGTGATAGAACAGAACCCTTTTTATCACTTCCGGCAGAGCCCTATAAAACGAATAGCTTTCGGCTCCCTATCTCTCATTTGCCCTTCCGGCGCCTGGCCTTCGCCAGGCGTCTTCTGCCAGACGCGTTTGCCTGGCAATCAAAACGGTAACTACTAACTTTGCTTCATTCTTTCGTTTATTCATTGACATGTCAACTATACTGTTAAATTGTTGATTAAATATTATACACACAAACCATGTCTCCTTGTTACATTCATACAACCCAGCCATTCGCTATATTGGTGACCCCGACGCGATACGAACACGCAGCCGTTCATTGTTATAAGTGGTCACCCCGAAAAAAGAAAAAAATAGCAGAATCTGGTGTTGTGTGAGTAACATTACGAATACACAGCAAATTTATTGACAAACTATGAAAATACTCAGTCAAAGAAACGCACACACGCACATGTGAAACTTTCGTGCAGACACTCTTTTTCCTTCACGCATCCACTAACTGTCGCAGTTTGCTGTATATATATATATGTTTCTCCAAGAAACGAACACACCACGCACATGTGAAATTCGCGTTCAGACAGACTTTTTCTCTCACGCATCAACTAACTGTCGCATTTCACGATATATATATATGTTTCTCGTTTCTTACAACGAACACTTTCAAAACAAAAACAAAAAAGAAATTTGATATTTTTTTTTTTTTTAAACATTTCAACAGGAACATTTATTTTCGATGAACCATTGCCTTTTTTTTTCATCGTTTTCTTCATCGTTCAAGTTTTTTTTTCCAAAGTTCACACCAATAATTATGCTAAGTGAAGCCTTTCTTTTTCATCATTGTCACTTTCACACTTGCACTATCATTTTCTCGCGCATTAGAAATATTATTTTTTCAACCTAACTTAACCTTGTATTGGCACGTGTAGGCAGCACAAATTCTCAACTCACGGAGATATCTCGACTCACAGAGATAGCCGCACGCCAGAGATAACGTTTCTCGCCAAGGATTCTTCAGCCTTAAGCTATATTCTCCTATTTGCCGGTTTAAAAATTTACCACGTAAATTTGCCGTTGAAAACCGCGCATTTATTCGGAATGCTTATTTCTTTGGTCGCTGGCCTCCTGACCATTCCAGGTCAACGCATTCTCAACATCGACCATCAACTTCGGCTGTTATTTCTAGCACTTTGCGCAACTCATTTTTCCGAAAAAAAATCTTTTTACTGTGAATTTAAACACCGAATACGCTCACTCCGCGAGACAACAACATCAACAGCAACACAGCTTCACCAACAACCAAAACCAGCAGAACAAGCCAGAGAATTTATTTTTGCAGCACTCTTCCTGTGAGAAAATCCATTTGGGGGTTGGAAATTTCACGATATACCACAGAACAGAAACCACCTGCATTCATTCTCTGGAACACACTTTCTTTCCTGCTGTCATGTGATTGCACACCTGTGAACTATATTTTGTACATTTGAACTTTGAGCTCTTCTCTTACTTTATTACATTGTATCTTTGGGTGATGGATAGATAGATGCCCAGTCGTTCTCTGGCCAAGAGCGGTTGGCTACCTTGATATATATCATTGATTTTTGCAAACATTCTTTTGTCGTAATTTTCATGCCTGTTACAACATTCTCGCCAACTTGCTACATATTTCATTCGATTTTTATATTCTAAAATTCTGGCGGGAGGTTATGTAGCAGGAGTTGTCTCCCTGGTTGTGACACTCACAACCCCAATAGATTAACGCCCTCTAGACGGGAAGTAGTTAGAGTTGCTTCCCGTTGGGGTGATAGAACAGAACCCTTTTTATCACTTCCGGCAGAGCCCTATAAAACGAATAGCTTTCGGCTCCCTATCTCTCATTTGCCCTTCCGGCGCCTGGCCTTCGCCAGGCGTCTTCTGCCAGCCGCGTTTGCCTGGCAATCAAAACGGTAACTACTAACTTTGCTTCATTCTTTCGTTTATTCATTGACATGTCAACTATACTGTTAAATTGTTGATTAAATATTATACACACAAACCATGTCTCCTTCTTACATTCATACAACCCAGCCATTCGCTATAAACCCCTCTGACCAGCGAGTCTTCCAAACTCTGTAATAATTTACTTCACTTTTTTTTTACTTATTTATCCTAGTGTCCTTGATTGTATGCGACATACCTTCGTTGTCTAAGGCGTCTTTCAAGTAAAACGTTTTCCGTTTCCTAATCACTGGGCAGCATAGCTACTTGTCTTTTGGTGTCTATCAGAGTGTATCACCCTTGCGTTTTCTAATTATGTTGAATCAGAATCCGCTGAGCCTTTTATCATATCAAAATCTTCATATTCTGCAGGACCTTTGGATATGAAGAATATTAAGCATTTTTCGTAACCACAACAAGCTCCTTTCTAAGGAATTTTTATATATTCCCCATATACATTGGTCGGCAAAACGTAATTGATATGTTCTTTATGAATGTCTTTTTTTTTTTTACTAACACATCAGTTTGATGATTTAGGAAACCTAACAGCACTATATCGCCACTAAAAATAAACTACCATTATTATCACAATATATTATTAAATAAACAAATATATGTATATTGAATTAATTTAAATTTCTTATTTCAAAAACGTTTAAGTTTAATTCAGCAGAAAAAAATTAACTATATTTTGCCTTTTGGGAATCGAGCATTAGTCAACATCTATATATTCAATGTATTATCAAAATAGGCATGACTACATACAAAACAAAGAAAAAGAGAAAAAGAGAACAGGAGTACACATATACGTACGGATTAAAATAATTACGGGCTGTGTTGCTGATGCAAAACCTTGACTTGTGCCCGAATCCCGTCCCCACTGAAACATAAGAACAAGTTGATTAACTTAATTAATAATGTAATCTAGCTAAACCTCTAATACTTGTACAACAAGTAAATATTAGATTAGATGTTGTCTTCCTGTTTCTTCTACAACTACAACGGTACGCGATGGGGCCCACCCACAGCCCCGCCGGACAGAATGGAGAAGGCGTTTCCTCGGAGGACGGCGAGGGAGACGCGCTGGAAAATCCACTCCAATTCGCAGGGCTCACACCTGCGGCTGGCCAGCTCAGCGCCTATGGTGTAAAGTAAGGAGGTAGCCCTGGGGCCGAGGACACCAGAAGTCTCCACTGCCAGGGGTACGACCGCAAACCTGTCGGAGAGCGACCGGTATTTGAGGAGTTTGGCCCCCTCAGCCCGACGTGCAGCAGAACCTGGGTCAGTCGCAAACTGCACCAGGTTGCGGCTGCAGAAAGTGTCGGTGCAAGTGGCATCCCAGACGAGGGGTTTGCTACCGCGGAACGGGAAGATGATCATGCCATCTGGCCTTTTGCCGTCCTCTCGATCCATCCCCACCGGCTCGAGCTGGGAAGCCTGCAGCGTCCAAGTCATGCTTAATGACCTCGTTGAGGGCAGCATGGCGTGGAAGGCGGCCGGCACTGTGGCGACAGGAAAGCGGGTGGAGGCCGAAAGAGTCCACGGTGGAACCGCAGGGACATTTGTGTGGCTGGTAGATCCGGAGGCTGAGCCTCAGGGAAACGCCGATGCGCAGGCTATGGTTGTCTAGCTGTGTGCCAGTGGAGAAGGAGGGCAGGGCATGAAGCCAGGCACCACTGTGGCGTTTGGAGGCCGCACGAAAACAAACAAGGTGGTGCTGGTCGAGCTGGCGCGTGAGTCTGTCTGAGGCCAGGCTGCACCTGGATGGCATCCCAAGTGCGTTGGGGGGACTTGACGTCAACAGGGGGAGAAGGAGGTGGGACGTCTACTAGGCTAAGTCCCAGCAAGTAAATTATTTTATCGCGAAATTAAAACATTTGACGCTATTTTTTACATTTCCACATCATTGCCATATCAGATAAAATAATGATCTCCTATAGTCGAATATGTTAATGATATTGGCAACATTTTTCTGTATAATTGCATTTGTGTATGTCCTTTGATACAAATCTGAGCCAAATTATTCAAATGATTTTGCCTCATAGTGTTGCATAGATAACTCTTTAACCTTCTGAAAATGCACTATAAGAAAGCCCAGAACACAACGTGACCAGAATCACGAGTAAAATTTGAACTGTAATTCTAAAGAAATATTGAATGTCGGGAAGTTAGTCGTCTCTGTCTGAATACAACTGATTACAGCAATTGTTCAAACAATATTTTGTTTTTTGCCCAGATTTTTGCCCGGAAAATTAAGTCTGAATCGCGGCACGATTTGAGCGGGGTTTAGTGCAAAATTCGTATATAGCGTTATATTAAATTAAAGTATAAGGCACAATAAATATTAGGAAGATGAAATAGTACAGGTTTAAGAGGTGAAGTAACAAGAGAGACGGAAATGATTTTTGTTTATAACTGGCGAATAAAAGAAATAGTGAATCCTCGTATTAACAAGATGACAATAGCTACGACTAAGTGAGAAGCTTGCTTCTATGCAATAAAATGTATCTTCGTATATAATAACAATGGCAAAGAAATACATAAGACCAATAGAGTAACATCACAAAAGATAAACAAAGAAGCTGATTTACGTCCTTAACTCCTGTTGAACGACGGTTCACAGCAAAATTAAATCACTCTGGTCAATTGAAAGATGATTGATCCCTTAAAACGATAGAATGCAGAAAAGCAAAAACTAAATGTTTTCCAAAATAAAAGAGGCAGAAAACAACGTGCAATCCTAAGGAAGATTATATTTACGGCTCTTATCTGCTGATTCTTGTTTAACAAAATAACGGGAAATAAACGTTATCGTTATTACTTTGTGTCCATAATGGTTTCTGGTTTAGGCACAAGGCCAACAACTGCGGGAGAGGGGAAAGTCGATTAAATCGACCGACCCCTGTGCGTTCCTGGTACTTTATCTAATCGTCCACGAAAGACTGAAATGTAAAGCTAACCGCAGCAGGGTTTGAACTCGGAACATAAAGTGCCGTAACTATATGCTGCAAAGCATGTTGTCCGACGCTCAACCGATAATGCCAATCCACTCTGTCCATAATGAAAACATATGTGTCATTGGCTCAGTTGAATGAACTGTAAAGAGATCCGATGACATATTTAGCTCATTCTTTCCTTTTATTGAGTTAGACAAAGAAGTGAGGGCAACATCCCAAATATTTGCAAGCCCTCTTAAACCTATGATATTGATTCCGTTGATGTTCTGTTTGAACCTCTATAGGCAGCTGCTTGTAGTAAAATTGTAAGAGAAGAGTGGATACCAATGGGAAGATGTTCTGGGGAGGAAGAATAGAATAAAGTTTAGTGCGAAGGCTGAAAAGTGACTAGAGAAATTCTGGTAGGTCGAGGCAGAAAGGCTATGCTACCAGGTTGTCCAGAGATACAAAGACTGTTGTATTAACAATAGCAGAAATAAAGGCAGGAAATCTTTCCTTCATCATCATCATCATCATCATATTCTTCTTCTTCTTCTTCTTCTTCTTCTTCTTCTTCTTCTTCTTCTTCCCCTCCTCCTCCTCCGCGCCCACTTATTCCTGAGAGGGTCGTGAGGGCAGAGTCCTAAAAAAACTCCTTCGAGCGCCTCCTGTCAGAAATAACTGTCTCCAAGAGAGAAACGAACGAAAAATATTTTGCGATCTCCATTTCATGCCACAAAAATTGGCGACCTGTCCTGGGAGACGTGGTTTGGACGCACAAAGATTGCGTGTCCCGAGATCCCAAAGCGGGTTCGGAAGGGAGCAAACCTTGACAATTGGAACCTGGCAGGAAATCCCGCCAAGGTCAATTTTGAAGTAAATAGATAACATATCAGTCAAGAACTAAAATTGAACACACATTACACACACTCTCTCTCTCTCTCACACGCACACACTCTCTCTCACACACACACTCTCTATCTCTCTCTATCTCTCTATCTCTCTATCTATTTATCTATCTATACGTCACAAGTTGCACGTTAATTTCATGAGTAGGCTGTTCCATTGATCGAACAATTGGACCACTCATCGTAGAAACTGACAGAAGTCCATTGATATTATATATTATTGTCGCGTGGATTGGCAGTACCGGTAGAGGGTCGAACGCCATGCTTTGCAGCATAGAGTTACAGCCCTTGCCATTCTGAATTCAAATCCCGCCGAGGTTAACTTTGCCTTTCACCCTTACGGGATCGAAAAATAAAATGCCAGTAATACACTGGGATAATTGCTGGCCTTGTGCCAAAAGTAGAAACAATTATATATTATTGTCGCGTCATTTACTACCACGTGGTTATGTGTGTCATACCAGATCTCTAGTTTTGAGATTCTTCTTTTTCTCCCGATCCATTAATCACGGAAGCCCTGAAAAGCATCACTGGTGATGTTCTTTCTCCTCTGACTAAAAGATATTTCAAAACCTACATATAAGTGAGGAGATGGCGAATTGAATAGCGCTCTAATTTCAAATCCCGCCGAGGTCGGCTTTGCCTTTCATAAAGTACCAGTAATGCACTAGGTAATTGCTGGCCTTGTGCCTAAAGTAGAAACAATTATTTCTAGGGCGGTGGATTGGCAGTATCGGTAGAGGGTCGGACGCCATGCTTTAACGCATAGAGTTACGGCCCTTGCCATTCTGAGTTCAAATCCCGCCGAGGTTAACTTTGCCTTTCATCCTTACAGGGTCGATAAAATAAAGTACCAGTAATGTACTAGGTAATTGCTGGCCTTGTGCCAATAGTAGAAACAATTATTTCTAGGTCGGTAAATAAAATACGGGGACTGGTTCTCTCTCTATCTCTCAAGAAGAAATTGACTGTTTTCCGACATGAAGAGGAATGGGACCCGCCAAATTTAAAGAACACCCAAAACACGGCGTCTCTACCAAGAGTTATGGGCCCTTCTTCACTTAGAAGTAATATAATTGAAGGGATGCTGTGATGATATACGAATTCGAAATTGCATGTGTTACGTTGCTCTTACAGAAACTCTATTCTGCGTGCTTCACATCATCTATCTGTCAGGAATAGGTAACACAATAGTTGGCGACAGAGTGGCAAGCCCCTGTGCATGACAATATTTGTCTCTCATCTGTCAGTTACTACAGATACATTTTTAATCTATAAAACGAAGGAAATTCATCTACATTATTGCTGACCTGATAGAAATAACAATTATGTAGATGGTTTTTGAGAACTTGCGAGATGGATCGAGCAGTTGAAGGAAGTACTAAATAGCCCTGAGCCTGACTCCCTGATAGTAACCGAAGAACCCTTATATAATCACCCTATTAACACTGGCGACTTCTCAGGGGAAGAAATACGGAAGACAATCAAAACCCTAAAAAGCAATAAGTCACCCGGTATGGATGGTATTACCGCAGAGATGGTTAAAGGAAGAAAGGGGTGCATCACTACATAGATGCATCAGTTATGCAACCAAATGTGGAATACAGGTGAGGTACCAGAGGACAGGAAGAACGGAGAAGTTACCTGCATCCCAACAAAAGTTGGAATGATGTATTGATAGATGCAACTGATCGTAGTCACTGGAGTACTTTGGCTGCTTTATGCGCCACAAGACACGGGAGCTTCTAAGTCTAATAGAAATAGCACCCAAATTTCCCTCAAATTACCGTCTACTTACTTGGGAAAGAAAGGGATATTTTAGATAATGTACTCCACCATACCACTACAAAGCTGGAATGATTGCGACTGGAATGCTTTTCATTATAAGTGAATTCAATGAATGTTGACCTTGTGCGAAACAATAACACCCATTCGCATTTATTATGATTAAAAATGGATTACTGTTGAAAATTAGACTATTTTTAAAGTATACTTCCACGTCACAGAAATGTTTAAAATGCGTTGAAATAATCCATGGAGATTTTTCCTAATTTCTTATGCAAGGGAGACAATTCATAGATACTTTCACCGACAAACCGCGTAGGCTATGATGCGGATTATTCAAAGAAAGCAACACTTGTACACGTCAGTGTGAGGCACAAATTTCTATGAATCGGTTGTTTCAAAAACAAGTAGCATCGCCAGTAAATCGGTGAATGTTTTTATTAACACCATCGGAGCAAAGATAGTTGAAGCCGTGAATAATATGGTTATGACAATGAATTGGTTTGGCAATCAATCGTGGCAAGTTTGCATGAAAGTAAGGTAATAAGAAATTCTAGGGAATGTCTTCAAAGAAGAAGCTCTTCCCATGCAAGTTTTTTGGTCCTTAACTCCTTTTACCCTTTTGGATATTGGAGACTTGTGTGTGTATGGCACTATATGAAGATCGCTTCTGTTCCTCGTCGACCAGATAGAGCAGGAACTCTGCTCCGCTGCCTCTGTTATTGCCTTAATGAATTTGGTCCTCTCTTTCCCAGAGATTGAGAACGGTTTCAATAAGTTTGTAATTGAATTGAGTGATTCAAACACAATCATTTTTCATTCCTTACAATGCAGTCCCAGTAACGAGATGAAATTCACCTCGCTTTCGTGCAGCTTTGCAAATATTTTATTTCTAGTGTTATCTCCCTTGCACTGCTGATGTACTTTGCTAAAAAATTAAACATCGAAAGCTACAAATATTGAGTACTTTCGTGTGTTAGGGTCACCCGCTTTGTTTTTGTTATATATATATATATGTGTGTATGTATATATGTATGTATGTGTGTGTGTTTTGTTATTTTCACCATACCCCACCCTTCCTAACTTGTTCTTCCTCTCTTATAATCACACTTGCAGTACTAATAATTTCATCTTTATCTTTATTTTCATTAACCCTTTAGCATTTACATTAGTCTATATTTACTATTATATGTTTATGATAAACACTTTATCTCACATAATATCGAATCTATGAGATTTTGATATTATCTATTTTGAGAAAAATACCTTAATATCATTATGCGCATCCGTTTACTGCCGGTTTGAACAGAAAGGGGTGAGAGAATTCTGGCCGGATACAGCCGGTTTAAATGCTAAAGGGTTAATACTAGTATTTCCTTTCTTTGATATCTTTACTCTCTATGTGTTTAAAATCTTTTTAAATCTTTATATATTTATGTTTTATTTACAGTCTACTATTTCAGCCACATAGTCCTTATTTCTACCAATTTGTTTTGTTTTGTAGTTGTTGTCGATATCACTACAGATATTGCTATTTAGAACCCATACCTCGTTGTAGTCACTGTTGTTGTTGCTGTTACTGTCGCTATTGTTGTTGTTGTTAAAATTATTATTATTATCATTACAATTATTAAGGGCAGTGGATTGGCAGTATCAGTAGAGCATCAGACAAGATGCTTTGTGGCCCTTTACGTTCTGAATTCAAATCCCGCCGAAGTTAACTTACCCTTTCCTCCTTACGGGATCGATAAAATAAAGTACCAGTAATACACTGGAGTCGATTTAATTGACCCCCCCACCCAAAAAAAAATGTTGGCCTTGTGCCTAAATCAGAAACCATTATTATTATTGTTGTTATGGTGATGGTTATAAATGTTGTTATTGTGGCTGTCACTATCACTGCGGCTGTTATTATTATCGTTGTTGTGGCCATAATAGTTGCTGTTATCAGTGTTGTTGTTATTGTTGTCGCAGTTGTAGCCGTTGCCACTGTCGTTTTATCACCCACCCTCAATGTTTTTATTACACCTACTATCTAACCAAATAGAGAAATAGCGTACCTGTAGGTTGAATGTCTGGAATTACGACCATCATCCAACCCTCACATAAGAAAAAAAAGATAACATCTTGATAATTCATAACCTTGTGACTAAAGGTGGTTGAGAAAGACAGGATTGCTAATAGACACATCAATCATGCTTCGCTTCACAAATTGTAAATACAATAGCTGGAAGGACCCTTTTAGAAACTCATATGCTTATTAGGCACACAAGAAGATAAAAACGTTTTGCTGCAGCATATCACATAAGCGTTAATCATCTGATGACATCGCACCTGTACCAGCAACAAATACAATTACTGCACCGTGAGTGCACACGGAACACCATAGAAGTAATTATAATGAATAAATGCTTTATGTAAACACAGCATCTTTCTTAATATTATCCTTATATATATGCGTGGCTGAGTGGTTAGCAAATTGGATTCGCAATCGTGAGGTTGTGAGTTCCATTCCTGAACCGGGTGATGGGTTATGTCCTTGAGCAAGGCACTTTATTTGACGTTGCTCCTTCTACCTGGATTTGCAACCAATAGATAGTATTAGCAATTGGAAAGACCAATGGAAACATTGTTTCCTCAGTCCGATTTGACGAAAAGTCAATTGACTGTCGATATATATATAAATATATGCACATCTACATACATATATAGATACACACACACATAAATACATAAATAAATATATAGAAATAAATAACACAAGTAGACATTTCCAGTATATTTTATAATCAATTTAAAACTCATTCATTCAGTAATTATGCATTTGGTTGATAATGTTCTGAATTCATTGAGAGTAAAGGAACAGTCGCTTGAACAAGAGGGATAGCCATATCAACTTCAGGAGAAATAGGTGTAGGTAGATCATTGCCTACTGTAGCATCTAAATTCAAGGGTTGAGTTACTGATGAGGGAAATTCATTCAAACTATGTAGAGATGTTTGTGTGGCTTGGAAAGGACTCTGGTCTCCTTGTTTTTTAGAGTCCTTTTTAGAAAATCGACAACATATAATGTCTACAAGAAAACCACAGAAGCCATGAAGCATTCCTGGAATAGAGAAAAATAGAAGAGTTGTGTTAGACATTTGGTAAAAGAATAAAGAATCCTTAACAATATTTCATATCTAACTTATAATCCTTGATTATGAGTATGTAGGTGTAGCTTCTACACAAGTCAACAGGACCATATTTTTGAAGTTCAAAAGATTACATAAAGACACCCAATAATCAGCAACATAGCAGGATTCTAAAGTTACAGGATGCAAACACATAAAAACAGCTCTGAGAAGACTTTTCAGTTGTGTCAAGGCCAGGACAACTTCTCTATTGTTGGTGATAGGAAGTGCATCCTGCCATAAAAAAAACTTACCAAACAACAGATTGCAAGGACTCATCAATTGTGTCCAAAACATGACAACTGCCCTAGTGCTAATGTCATGATAAAATGTATCCAGTGAGGGAAAACATCTGAGCAAGAATATAAGAATTCCTCAAAATATTTCATTTATTAATTCAAATAGTATGTATTTCGTTAAGAAATACAGTCATGAAAGGGTTAAGTAATTTGATTTCTGTGTGATTTTTACCATAAAACAATTGATTAGCAGTAAAAAAAAAAAGAGATCCAGTTGTAAAATTAATTGTCCAAATAAGAAATAGACAGTCAATGCTAACATAATAACAGGATATAAAACACCAAGAAAAAACTTACCTTTTTGAATTAAATGGTAGTTAAATATATTAAGATAATACAGCATTCTGAATCATTATGGCAATAAATATATTGAGACAACATAACTTTCCCCATAATAGAGTCAGCATTGTATTACGTGCAAGAACAGTTATAATCAGAATATTTAAATTCCATGAGTTTTACCTGACACAGAAAACATTCCTCCAATGATACCACAAAGCCGGACTAAGAATTGCCAATAAGGTTTATGTTCTTCTCGTACACGAATTTTTAAAGAAGCAATGTCGTATTTAATGAAGATTCCAGCAACACCATGACTGCCTTTCTCATGATTAATTGTCCGGTTCTGAAAGTATGGCATCAAGAAAACAGGATGTAAAAAATCTAATATATAAGCAAAACATTTATATATATAGCTTTGAAATTATATTACAGAATAAGGGTTTTATAAGGGAAAAGCTGTACCTACTGTACTATTAATACTGCCATCACTACCATTAGTATCAACACTAAAACCAGTGACAACAACACTACCACAGCGCTGTTTCTCACATGCAAGAGTGCAATATCACTGCAACACCTCCAACAACAACACTACTACAGCACTGTTCCTTATATTCAAGAGTGCAATATCACTTCTGAAATCTTGTAGATTTAGAAGTTATATTGTATTATTGTCCTAGGTTGCATTGATCGAGATTTTGAAGTCATTGTTGGTGTGTACCCATAATGCCTTTGGCCATCCCTTAGAGCAGGTATCATCCATCTAGTAACAAAGCTGCTATCATTGTCATTTCTCACTGGTGTGCTGTAAATAACCAAGCAACCTAATCTTCAACATTCAACAAAGTATACTGTTTTCTTAACTCTGCCAAACAACTTCTGATTCAATTTAACAAATTATAACCTCTTCAAATCACTGTTAAACAAAGATGTTTGAGTTTGACACTCACAAGTAAGAATTCACTAATACAGATAAATACATTATAGATGCAAGCATGTTCTGTAGCATATAATGTATCACAAGTTAGTAACCACAATATTTAATTGAGAGAAAGACATCTATGTCAGAGATTAGCTGACTCAAGGCTTTTCTGATGAAAGTTGGGAAAGCTTTTGCTGAAGACTTTCAATTTTATCATAATAAACATATCTACTAGTGTGGACAGACAGTGAAAAGTACACACACACACACACATATATATATAAAATTAATATAGAAATGGCTTCTACAAGACTAGAACTGTTTCATTCAAAGGAAATCTTACTGTGGTTATCCCCAATTGAACACGGGACTAACATATATATATATATATATATATATATATATATATATATATATATACATATATAAAGTCTTAACGTCCTGTACCACATGAAACCACATTAGTCAGACATTCTTAAAAAGTACAAATCAGCACTATAAAATATCAAAATCTTTATTTTAGTTCAGTGCAAATGTTGACAATGATCTGTCCATTAGTAAAGATACTATAAACATTTGAATAAACAAACCTGGTTTTCGATATTTTTTGCTAAATCGTTACAGAATGTTAAAAGTTAATAATTGCAACTGATCAAACCAGGAAAGTGTCAGCATGCCAACCAAAGGGTTGACATTTCTTATCTTCTCACTAGTACTGTAGGTTTCTCAAGCAAAGAAACTCATATCTGTATGTTGAAGTTCACCTAGTTATAAATAGATATTATATCAAAGATTCTATACTAGATATATATATATATAGAGAAGACCCGCCTTACCTAAGTGCAAAGTGAAACCTACTACAGTCAGTAGGCACCTCTAACAAAATACACCCCCGTCCCACTACCCCCACCCCATCCACACCACCCCTTTCAATGTAAAGTTATGTTGGTACCACAACATCCAGCCCGAAACAAATGAGGTCGTGTAGGTGTCACAACAAAAAAACACACAGTCCACACTGTAATGTGGCCGTGTAGGTAACACGGTAAAAACCTCCCAGTTCCACGCTGTAAATGTGGTTGGTGTTAGGAAGGGCATCCAGCCGTAGAAAACCCGCCAGACAGTCCTATGCGAGCAAGACAACCACTCTTGCCTCAAGTGGGAAAACTCCCGTCCAAACCCATGCAAACGTGGAATATGGACGTTAAACGATGATGATGATGATGATGATGATGATGATTATATATATATATATATACATAAAGTCTTAACGTCCTGTACCACATGAAACCACATTGGTAAAATATTCTTGAAAAGTACAAAACAGCACTAGCGACTGCACATTTAAGTTTTATTATTTTAAATGAAGTTACCTTTGCTGTAACAGCAAACTGATAAGTGTCCATATTGTTCTTATAAGTACGAACTTCAGTTGGAACAACTTGCATGAAATACTGATACATGTGATAATCTGAAAATAGATAAATGTAATCTAACATTACAATTGATGCAATAATAATAAAAACTGCTTCTTTAAAAGAAAGAAATTATGTAGGTAGAATATTCATTTAGAATGTAAGTTATGTATTGTTTTGGGCACATATCTTCATAGTGAAGTTTAATGACAGATAAAATGAAGAGATATATTTAGAATCTTACTTTTGTCTATGACTTTCATTTCTCCATCAAGAGGGTGAACAAATCGGGAACCAATTTCCCCAAATGAAAAATGGTCAATCCGATGAGAAAAGTTGTATTCTGAAAGTAAATTACACACAAAAATAAAAATAGTATTGGTTTATTATGGACATTTTTTCTATAGTTAAGCTCGGTCAAACTTTTCCTTACTGATTTTGTTCATTCGACAAACTAGAGCAGTATAGTCCCATTGAGTCAATAGTTCTAGTATTGGCCAGGACTTCATTTCATTGACCTTGGAAGGTTGAAAGTAAAAGTGGACATCAGATTACTATAAGCCTGTCGAGTAGTCTTAGGGGATTTTGATAATGCAACACTACGTGTGTTTTTATTCCAGCATGCTGCCTTGGCAAATGAAATAGTATGTATTATATCTTGTTCAATTTCTCTTAGCTCTTGAAGAATTAAACTCCCTTGAAGATTACGGTGGATTCTTCAATTATTGGTGGTTCCAATAAGAATTCTTCCCTGTATGAAACCATAGTAAGGAAATCTATATATAAACGAGTTTAGTTAGAATACCTTTTTTGTCTATCTTGTTTGTACTCCCAGAATTAGAGTTTTTTCTCAATTTTAATATATATATATTGCTACTCTGAGAGATTTCCCTCATTGAGATGTTTATCATTTCATCATCATTTCATTTTACGTCCGCTTTTCCCTGCTTGCAAGGGTGGGACGGGAACAGACTCTGGCTTGATTTTTACAGTTGGATGCCCTTCCTAACACCAACCTCATTTACAGTGAGTGCGGGGTGCTTTTTTGCCGTAGTACCTCCACGACCACTTTGCAGTGGAATGATAGGGACCCTAATCTCTATCATCTCATTTCTACAGCTGAGGAAACTGGAGCAATGTGAAATCAAGTGTCTTGCTCAAGGAAACAACACACCACCCGGTCTGAGAATTGAACTCCCAACCTTTCGATTGCAAGGCCAATGCTCTAACCACTAAGCCATGTGCCTCCATATATATATATACATCCAGTTTAAATAAATGAGATAATGAGATCGAGATCGTGTAGGTGTCACAACAAAAAACACACACTGTAATGTGGCCGTGAAGGTAACACGGTAAAAAGTTCCCAGTTCCACACTGTAAATGTGGTTGGTGTGAGGAAGGGCATCCAGCTGTAGAAAACCTGCCAGATAGTCCTATATGGGCGAGACACGGTCACCCGACCAACCTTGCCTCAAGTGGGACAACTCCCGTCTAACCCATGCTAACATGGAAGATGGGCGTTAAACGAAGATGATGATGATGATGATATATATGTGTTTATATATATATAATTATAATATATCATCATCATCATTTTACATCCACTTTTCCCTGCTTGCAAGGGTGGGATGGTCCTCTTCAGTACAGCATCTCTCCATTCATCACGGTCCCTCATCATCTCCTCTGTGAGCTTCAGCAATCTGAGGTCAGCTCTCACCACCTCCACCCATGTTTTTCATGGTCTTCCTCTACTGCATCTTCCTTCCACCAGAATTTCTTGGCACTTCTTCACCTATGCGCATTACATGGCCATACCAATGCAGTCTTTTCTTCCGCACACCACAGTTTTACTCTCAACTCATCTATGCTTGGTCGTTCATGCACATTGACATTGCACATCCATCGGAGCATGCTTGCTTCATTTCTCTCCAACTGTCGCATATCCTCCGCAGTTGCTGCCCATGTCTCACTACCATGCAGCATCGCACATCTATAGATCCTACCTACATTTGAAAAATGCGCCTATCACTGTCACTCTCTCAAATTTCCCTGAACATCTACCACATATGAGGTTTTCCCTTCCTTTTAGTTTGCCTGCTATCCCACTACACCTCTTGTGTACCCAAGATCTGCATTGTGTACATTCTATAAAGTTTATGCCAACTCCTTTTCTACATATCAAACATAGCCATTTCCCTGATGGAATCAGAGTTTTGTTCTCTTTCCTATTTATCAACACTTTAGGCTTTGTTATAAGTACCAGATCATCAGCACAACCATGACCACCATGTACCCCAGTGTAAATATATAAATGATTATCTTTGGTATGGTGAGAGAAGCTCTAGACACAGTACAATCATCGGTTCATCAGGAGTTTAAAATAGACAAATAAGCCATTGACAGTTAAAGTTCTTGTTGAGGACAATTCAAGTAGCAGAGCATTAATATTCATATTAATGTGTGTGTGTGTGTGTGTGTGTGTGTGTGTGTGTGTGTGTGTGTGTGTGTGTGTGTATATATATATATATATATATATATATATATATATATATATATACACACACACATATATATATATATATATATATCTAGGAGACGCCCTAGATAGGAGTAACTATAGAGGCATTAAATTAATCGACCAGGTCATGAAGGTCACGGAAAGAGTAATAGCGCAACTAATCAGAGAGAGAATTGACCTAGATGAAATGCAGTTCGGGTTTGTGTCAGGCAAAAGTACCACAGACGCTCTTTTCATAGTACGACAACTACAGGAGAAGTACCTAGCTAAAGGTAAACCCCTCTACTTAGCTTTTGTCGACTTGGAGAAAGCCTTCGACAGAGTCCCCCGCTCCATTATCTGGTGGGCTCTTAGAAAACTAGGCGTTGACGAATGGCTTGTGAGGGCTATACAAGCCATGTATAAAGAAACAGTCAGCAAGGTTAGAATTAACAACGAATATAGTGAAGAGTTTAGCGTAAAAGTCGGCGTCCATCAGGGCTCTGTTCTCAGTCCACTACTATTTATTATTGCCCTTCAGGCTATAACAGAGGAGTTCAAGACAGGCTGCCCATGGGAACTCCTATACGCAGACGACCTGACACTCATAGCGGAATCAATGGCCGAGCTAGAGAAGAAATTCCAAACATGGAAGCACGGCCTAGAGTCAAAAGGACTTAAAATTAACCTGGCTAAGACCAAAGTACTAGTTTGTAGGAAAGAAAACAAGGCGGCGGTCCCTTCGGGGAAATGGTCGTGCTCGGTGTGTAGGAAAGGCGTAGGTAGAAACTCCATTTTATGTCCTAAATGCAAAGTATGGGTGCATAAAAGATGTAGTGGGATCACAGGTAAGCTAACTAAGAACATAGATTTTACATGTGGCCGGTGCTCTGGTGCAATAAGTAGCAGCAAGTGCCCACAAACTACTAGCTCTTTCAATTGCGCAGAGGGTTCTATAGAAATAGTGGACAGCTTCCGTTACCTGGGCGATAAAATCAGCAGTGGGGGAGGGTGCTCTGAAAGTACTGTAGCTAGAGTCAGAACTGGTTGGAAAAAGTTCAGAGAGCTTATACCACTATTAGCTGCTAAAGGGTTCTCACTAAAAATGAAAGGCAGGTTGTACGATGCCTGCATACGAACAGCAATGCTGCATGGCAGTGAGACCTGGGCATTGTGTGCAGAGGATATACGCAGACTAGAGAGGAACGAAGCTTGCATGCTCCGCTGGATGTGTAACAGTAATATACGTGAACGGCAAAGCATAAACGAACTAAGGAATAAATTAGAGATAAGAGGGATCAGATGTTGTTTACTCGAGAGAAGGCTACGTTGGTATGGACACGTGATGCGCATGAAAGTCGATAGCTGTATAACAAAGTGCAGGGCAATAAAGATAGACGGTAGTCACGGAATAGGCAGACCTAGAAAAACCTGGGACGAGCTGATAAACTCCGACATCACACACTTACACCTCTCCAAGACAATGTCACTGGACCGAGACCTTTGGCGGTACTCAGTAACAGAGAAGACCCGCCTTACCTAAATATATAGTAAAACCTACTCCAGCCAGTAGGCATCTCTAACAAAATACACCCCGTCCCACCACTCCCTCCCGATCCACACCACCCCGTTCTATGTAAAGTTATGTTGGTGCCGCGCCATCGAGGCCGAAACAAATGAGATCGTGTAGGTGTCACGACAAAAAAACACACAGTCCACGCTGTAATGTGGCCGTGTAGGCAACACGGTAAAAACCTCCCAGACCCACACTGTAAATGTGGTTGGTGTTAGGAAGGGCATCCAACTGTAGAAAACCTGCCAGACAGTCCTATGCGAGCAAGACAATCACTCTTGCCTCAAGTGGGACTACCCCCGTCCAAACCCATGCAAGCGTGGAACACGGACGTTAAACGTTGATGATGATGATGATGATGATATACACACACATATACATACATGCATTCATACATACATACACACACACAAATTTGTTTTTGTTCTGTATTTTTAATATTTTGACTGTCTCAAGTAATTTTCACTAATGTTTAATATATTACATTTAAAGTTGGCTATGAATATAGTAATGGTGTCATAGTAGTTTTTTTTATTTGTTCTAAATAACTACATTTTGGTTGGCTATATAAAGAACAGAATTTATACAATAGCAATCCCTCTGCATTGTGAGAATATGTTTGTAGGTGTGAAAATATGTCTGTATGTGAGTGTCTGTTTGTAATGGTGAGAATACATATGTATCCACACACGTTTGTGTTAGAGTAAGATAGACAAAGGGACCATGTATTTCAATATATGTGTATGTGTACATAGGAAAGTATGTGTGTTATAATTGTATTTATATAAATTGGTATATGTATATGAAATAAGTACAGGTATTTATATGTATGTGTCTATGTGATATATAAGTCAGTATGTATCTAAGTGTGTGGATATGTGTAGGTGGACAAAAAAACATACAAAATGCAACACCATAATGTTGGTATTAAAACAGAGTGTTGTGCATTACATGCTAAACATTAAACTACAAAGTCCATCAAACAATATCCACCTTTTTTTTTCTCCCATGGGAAGTCATAACATGTTTACATAGTGTGGAAGTGTTACTGGGTTGGGGAGGAGAAATTGTTTTAACAGCTTGATTATCATTCTATCAATGATACATGAGTGAAACCTGTATTTTATTATCATTATTGCGGTGGATTGGCAGTATCGGTAGAGGGTCGGACGCCATGCTTTCCAGCATAGTTACGTCCCTTTACGATCTGAGTTCAAATCCCGCCGAGGTTGACTTTGCCTTTCATCCTTACGGGGGTCGATAAAATAAAGTACCAGTAATGCACTGGATAATTGCTGGCCTTGTGCCTAAAGTAGAAACAATTATTATTATTATTAGTAGTAGTATTTAGTCAGACAAATTGGAGCAAGCAAATTTTTCTGGAAAGTGAGCCAAGTGACTGTGAAGGTAATGGACCTTGACACCTATGTTATAGCCCAAATTATTTAAATTAGAGAGCATATCCTCTATTGACTGATGGTAGTTGTCTGTCAAGAAAGTTTTTAACTAAAACAAATAAAGATGTCTCCAGTCCTTGGTCCTCGAAAGTTGGGAGGACTTCAGAGCATTCTGCATGGGCACTCTTTCACAAGAAAATATTTCAAGGCGTTTTTTATAACACACTATTTTCTAAATCTGAGGGTGTAACATTGAAAAGTGGGGGGGGGGGGGGGGCAGCACCTGACTCACTGCTACCCAATGAAATTATGAAATGTGAATTTTTAATCTTCTATCTTATATTGGGATCATAAGAAGTCCCAGCTTTAAGTTTTTGTCTACTCAGTCTAGAAAAATTACAGTTTAAGTAGCCAAAGCAGACACCATCTTTGTTCAATACCATAACTCTAAGCTTTTGTCCTGAAATAAACTGATTTAGTAAGATGTGGTTGTTTTAATAGCATGTAATGTATTAATAGCATTAATATTGTTGTTATTTTTATTTTCAAAATGGCAGATTATTAATTCATTAACATTGATAGAGCAAAACTGATGCCATTTTTGGAGCCAGTAATATCCAAGCCTAGCTCTAAATTCTAAGGCATAAAAATGTAAGTTGCCTAAATGGATACATCAACATATAAAAGAGTATACTACATCTCTAAAACTAGAGTTGGTTGAGAAAAACTGATAGTATATTTGGCATCAGCACCCCAAATATACCCCACCCCCAAATAATAAATATATATATATACACATTAAATTTCTTCAGCACATGTCGATCAGTATTATTGTAATCAAGTGTTCAGGCTCCCAAAATTAGTTGAAAACAAGTCTCGGATATAATTCAACCCAAACTGTATTGCCCTGTGTTATCAATGATGTACCATAATACTTCTAGTTTTAACCCTTTTGTTACTGTATTTCTTAAGAATGACACTGTCAAAGTGCTTCATTTAATTTTGAAAATGAAAAAAATTACAGGAATTTAATAAAACAATTAATTTTTACATTATTAACATTTTTTTTTAGATAAAATCTTAATGGAAGATTTTAATGTAAATATGAACATTTTAAAATAGGCAGTTTTGTATCATAGAACCAGGGTGGTTTCTGGTATGTTGGTATCAAAAAGATTAACAATGATATTAAACATTATATGAATGACAGTGGCTGTGAAATTAAAGTAAAAGATGATTGACACCATGATTACGAGTTCAAGCATTACTATAAGCAAGAGTGAGGGAATTAAGCAGAGCCTATTAATATACTTGCTTTAATTTGCCTGAGTGAAAATAGATTCCACTCTCACTCACAATAGAATCGTTAGCAAGTAGGAAAGATATTTAGCTGTAAGAAGCAACTGACCTAAAATATAAATATTCTTAATAGGGTATTTTTTATGAGAGAGAGAGAGAGAGAGAGAGAGAGAGAGAGAGTGTGTGTGTGTGTGTGTGCGTGTGACGGATATTCTTCCTAATACCAACCCAAACCTTATTGCTTATGGAGAACATAAGCAACTGTAGCCACAGGCTTTACAAGTAGTAGCAATGATATTTGCAGTGGCTACCACACACAGACAGACATACTCAACAAGCTTCATACTGTTTCTGTCTACCTAATTCATTCACAAGCCATTTCTCAGCCTGAGGCTAAAACTGAAAACACAGTAGGATAGAGCCAAGACCACATAGTTACTAGTGTGCAACAAACAAGGGGGTCACAAATGAATTAACTCTGTTGATACCAACCTGCCCCAAACCGTGTCTGATTTTGTAGTAACAGTCACCCAGTTTAAAGGGTTCCTATTTAAATAAAAATATTCAAACATGATTTTATATAATAACCTTTTCTTATGTGAAGATTACCATCCTAATAATAAGATAATTTTAGTAAATCCTCCCAAATTCTTCTTAATTAATTCAAATACAGAGTATTCTAAAATAAAAATAGAAGCTTTTGCCATTTTTTTTAATAAAGAAATTTTAGCCTGATAGTGGGGTTAGAACCCTCTAAGGAATGGAAAAAGATGGGTATTGACGTACATGGGAGTCAAACCCACATCTTTGGTTATCTAGACCACTGTGTTACGCTTACACCAACACATCACCCATCTCTTTCCATTCAAAAACTTACTTGTCATTATACTTTCTAAGAATGTAGTTTCTAATTTGAATGGAAAGAGATGAGTGATGTGTTGGTGTAAGGGTAACACATTGGTCTAGATAACCAAACATGTGGGTTTGACTCCTATGTACGTCAATACTCATCTTTTTCCATTTCTTAGAGGGTTATAAACCCCACTATCAGGCTAAAATTTCATTAGTCAATAATATGTCGAAAGGTTCTATTTCTATTTTCAAACTCGCTCGCTGTTTCAAAACAAACTTACAGAGTATTTTATTAGAAATATGATAATGAAAGCATTAAAAATGCTTGCCATTTCCATCTTAATTCAGGTTTTGGTGTGCTGCTTGGATAACATATGAACCACAATACACTGTTATAACAGACATCTGAAGACTTGAACTTAATCACCTACTATTGTAATCTTACATAATTATTCCAAACACAACTGCCAATGAAGATTTGCAACTCCAATAATCAGCTAACTAAACATGTGTCTCAAATGGAATGGAATGAACCTCAGTCAGCTTCAATGATGAGTGTTCCAGTTGTTCGGTAAACAGAACGCCGTACTCATAAAATTAACATGAAAGTGGCCAAACATTCCACAGACACGTGTACTCTTAACATAATTTTTAGGGTAATTCAGCATGACACAACACAAGGGTGTGCTGAAAAGTTCATAAGCTGACTACGAAGGAGTGATGCAAGAGCTGTGAAATCTAGTATGCATTAATTTCAACTCTTCTTCTTAATAAGTGCATTGTTTCTTTTCAGGTAAACTTACATTTGGCTGTTCAAAGAAGACTTCAAAAGTAACTAGTAGCGATTTCTCTTGAAAATGGACAAAATTTGGCATCGAGGTGTTACCAAATACCTGCAGAAAAAGGGTTTAGCCCCCAAGGACATTCATGTGGATATGCATGCTACAATAGGAGATGACGCTCCAGCTTTGCCAACAGTGCGAAAGTAGGCAGCTAAATTTAGGAGGGGAAGGGAGAATCTCGAAGATGACCGAAAGTCTGGGCGTCCTGCAACTGCCACCACCGAGGAAAACACTGATCGCACTCACCACA
The DNA here is from genome assembly GCA_964016885.1 of Eledone cirrhosa. NCBI lineage: Eukaryota > Metazoa > Mollusca > Cephalopoda > Octopoda > Eledonidae > Eledone > Eledone cirrhosa. The sequence goes on from OZ024740.1 coordinate 357,426,716, forward strand.
TGGGGATGGATGACAGGCGATTGACAATAAATCAAATAACCAATGGTATTAGCATACCCCATAAGAGAGTTGAGAATATTCTGCACAATGAACTTGGCATGATGAAAGTTTCTGCTCAGTGGGTGCCACATCTTCTGACACCTGATCAAAAGTGCACCAGGCTCATTACATCACAGGTAAAACTAACATTCTTTGAGGCAGATCAGCTGGTTTCCTTGAATTTTTCCTAACCGAGGATGAGTGTTGGGGTCATCACTTTGGGCCAGACACAAAGACACAATCCATGCAGAGGAAACACCTCTCCTCACCTGCTCCAAAGGCCAAAATCTGCAGGGGGGTGTTGGTCTCAGGTTTTGGGGGATGCAGAAGGCATTGCGTTTATTGACTATCTTCAAAATGCCACACCATCAGTAAAGAACACTATGCCAACTTTTACGAAATGCTATCAAACCAACCACACAAAAAAGCTGACAAAAGGGGTCTTGTTTCATCAGAACAATGCTCCAGCACACAAGTCCTTGGTTTGAATGGCTGTTGTGCATGACTGTGGCTTTGAACTGGTTAATCACCTTCCCTATTCTCCTGATTTGGCTTCATCTGCCTATCATCTGTTCCCCAATATGAAAACACACTTGGCTAGGAACCGGTATCGCAGTGATGTTCACATCATATCTGCTGTTGATGACTATTTTTACTAACAGGCTGAAAGTTTCTTCACCAATGGGATCCAAGCACTGCAACACCGATGGAAGAAGTGTGTGGACTGCAAGAGGACTATATTGAAAAATAAACCAAATTTGGTCACATTCCACAAGAGTATCTTGTACAGCCTGTGAATTTTTCAGTCAACCCTCGTATGTAACAAGGCAAGCCCATTGAATTACAGGTACAGTCCATGGGACTATATAATTTCACTCACAAATAAGATAGAATGACATAAGAGTGAGAGGGGGGAAGGAGAAGGGGAGCAAAGAAATAAGGTGATGATAGAACAATTACAAGAAAGAATGAAAAAGATTTCCACAAACCATTTTCACCAACAAGAAGAGCTAAATGAGCATGTCCTCGAGGTATTACTGGTATTGACCTGCAAAATAAGCAAATACATATAGATATATATATGTGTTTTTGTGTGTGTGAGAGAGAGAGAGAGAGAGAATGTATTATCATCATATATATATATATATATATATAATCATTGTTTAACACCTATTTTCCATGCATGCATGAGTTAGACTATATATATATATATATGTCAGGTCACCAGTTGGTGCTACTGGTAACATGTATCCCAGTACAACCTGTCCCATGGTCGGGTCGTTGGCGACTAAACTGGCAACCCCACCAAGGTTTCTTGGTGAGGAGGGTGACTTTGGACATCCTGCAGGACTAAAAACAAAACCTGTCAAAGGGCAAAGGAGCTCTTAAGAGTCAATGGCCATCCAAAATCACCGGGAGAGATGACCCCTTAGCCTTTGTCAAGGCAGAATTCTAGGAGAAGGAAAACTCTGATATCACACCTGCAACCCTGATGATATCCAATGATGTTGACTTGTTCTTCTTTTTGGTTAATATCATCTTGGTTAAGAGAGTGGGACTGGCTTTGTGCAGTGCCTTTGCTCACTATAAAAACTTCACGGCACAGGCATTGCTTTATATCTGGAGATCTCTCTGCACTTGTCGTCACATGGTACCATGGGCCCAGCACTATGTGTCAATAATTGTCACATGTGTAGTGTTTGTACCAAAGTTTTCAAGTCGCTGGCCGGACTGAAAAGTCACACTCGTTCAGCGCATCGGTAGGAGTCCTCCTACATGGATATAAAGTAGTGGCCGTACTCGAAAACGAGTTGGCAGCCACCATATATATATACAGCGTGTCCAAAAAAATGTATACACACTTTGATTACCTGTACAGTCAATATTTATTAGAATGCATAGCATTTGTGTATACATTTTGGGGGGGACCATGTATATATATATATTATAGAGGCACATAGCTTAGTGGTTAGAGCATTGGCCTTGCAATTGAAAGGTTGTGAGTTCAATTCTCAGACCGGGTGATGTGTTGTTTCCTTGAGCAAGACACTTTATTTCACATTGCTCCAGTTTACTCAGCGGTTAAACCACTGGGAGTGAAGGACCCCTAGCCTTTGTCAGGGCATTCTTCTAAGAGAAGGCAACTCAGGAAACTGGGATAACTCCAATATAAAACCTGCAGCTCAGTAGTTACCGATGATGTTGATCTTTTCTTCTTTTCGGGTTATAGCTACTGTCGCTCAGAGAGTGGGATTGGTTCAGTGCAGTCTTTCCTCACTTTAAAAAATATCTTCACGCACAGGCATTGCATGGTAGAATTAATTAATAATTATTAATAATGGTATATCATGCAATGGCCATACTCGATAACAAGGAGGCAGCCATCATATATATATATATATATATATATATATATATGTCTGATTGCTTCCAAACTAATTGTAATTGATTAAGACTCAGACTGGTAATTTACAAAACATGTGTTACATGTGATTACGGTTAAAACATATTGAACTGAACTTCAATCTCCTTTTCAATATATATCATCATCATCATCATCATCATTTAACATCCATTTTTCCATGCTAGCATGGGTTAGACGAGTTGTCTTGTTGTGAGACAAGTCGGATCAGATGACCGTATCTTGCTCATACAGAACTGTTTCTAACTTGTTTTCTATGACTGGATACCCTTCTTAATGGCAACCACATCTACAGCGTGCACCGAGTGCTTTTTATTGTGGCACCAAAACATCCACTTTACAGAGTGGACTTGGCCCTTTTTGTTGTCACAAACACAACCAACTGTCAAATTGGACTGGATACTTTTAATCATGGCACCAAAACAACCACTTTACAGTATGGACAGGGCCCTTTTTGTCATGTCACCAACACAACCAACTGGCAGGTTATATTAGCAGAGAATAGAATATAGACAGAGCTATATAACAGAAGTAGTAAATAATAATTGAAACAAGAATATATAAACCAGGGATGGAAATTGGAAGGGGTATGCGAGAATATGGCATATACCTAGTTTTCAACAACTTAAGGAGACATAATATTAGCTATCCATTGTCAAGATTCTATCAATAAAAATTACTTGTTTATTTAATATAATTATGCATGTATATTTTTATTCAGTTCACCTGATAATTTCTTTATTATAGATTTATTGTTTGATATTTATTTATAATTCAGTTCCCATAATACAGATCAATTTATAATATACTATACAGTAAGACTGGTAGACAATTCTGTCTGGTCCTCTGGGAGTTAGGTGAGAAAGGTGACTTGTGGCTTTGTGAAAGATAATATAATGCAATGTGAGGTCAGGTTGAGTATGTACATGGATCTCAGCTCTCTCACAACTATCCATTGGGTAGAGGAGGGAATAAAGTTGCCATTTGAGTTTCATCATCATCATCAACATTTAACGTCCGTGTTCCACGCTTGCATGGGTTTGGACGGGGGTTTTCCCACTTGAGGCAAGAGTGATTGTCTTGCTCGCATAGGACTGTCTGGCAGGTTTTCTACAGTTGGATGCCCTTCCTAACACCAACCACATTTACAGTGTGGGGCTGGGAGGTTTTTACCGTGTTGCCTACACGGCCACATTACAGCGTGGACTGTGTTTTTTTGTCGTGACACCTACACGATCTCATTTGTTTCGGCCTGGATGGCGCGGCACCAACATAACTTTACATAGAAGGGGGCGGTGTGGATGGGGCGGGGGTGTATTTTGTTAGAGATGCCTACTGACTGTAGTAGGTTTTACTTTGTATTTAGGTAAGGCGGGTCTTCTCTATTACTGAGTACCGCCAAAGGTCTCGGTCCAGTGACATTGTCTTGGTGAGGTGTAAGTGTGTGAGGTCGGAGTTTATCAGCTCGTCCCAGGTTTTTCTGGGTCTGATTATCATAAATCTTGATTATCATAAATTAATGAATACATAGGACAAAAAAGGTGGAGGTGCATGGCTAGTGAAGGCGCATGGCTTAGAGGTTAGAGAATTGGGTTCACAATCGTGTGGTTGCAAGTTTGATTTGCAGACTAGGCAATGCAGTATGTCTTTGAGCAAGACACATTATCTGATGTTGCACCTTCTGCCAGGAGTTACAACTGGTAGATAGTATCAGCAATGGAAAGACAAATGGAAACTTTGTTTCCTTGGTTTGATTTGACGAGTTTAACCTCACTTGGTAAGCGAATGAAGTCTGGGGTCTCGTCAATTGATTCCACTACAATACAGCTCTGTTCATATTGCTAGTCTATTCTGGCTCCTATCTACCTCACACATCTGTCTATATTGCTGATCTAATCTATCCCCTATGCATGGCTGGGTCGTCGGCGACCAAACCAGCAACCCCACCAATCTTGCTTGGTCAGGAGGTAATTTTGAACACTCTGCGGGATGAAAAACAAAACCTGTCAAAGGGCAGAGGAGCTCAGGAGAGTTAACGGCCATCCAACAATTTTTTTGTGGAGCGAGAGACTCCTAGTCATCATTAAAACATCTCTTTTGGTCACTCTGATGAAAAACGTGCGAGTTTGTTTGTACCCAATGATATAAACCAATTCTTCTTTTGGGGTAAATGCATTCTATGTTCAGAGAGAGGGATTGGCCCTGAGCAAAGCCTTTCCTCACTTAAAAAAGCTTCAAGCACAGGCATCACTTGATGTGACATTTTTTGCGATACATGGTATTGTTGGCCATATGTAAGTCCCTAGCAGGACTCAAAGCCACGTCCGTGATGTTCATGCTTAAGTATCAAGCGATGGCATTACTCAAAATCAAGTTGCAGCCATCATATCATCATCATCGTTTAACGTCTATCCTCCACGCTAGCATGGGTTTATATATGTGTGTGTGTGTGTCCATGTATATACACATGTAGTGGCCAACAGCCATGTCCATATGTATCCATCTTTGGATGAGGATCAGATCAGATGGCATTAGGAAGGGCATCCAGCCATAGAAACCAAGCCAAAATCAGTTCTGTGTGAGTAAAATTTAGTCCTTCAACCTGGATCTCTCACAACAGGACAGCCCATCCTACCCATGTTAGCGTGGAAAATGGATGTTAAACGATGATGGTGTGTTTGTGTGTGTGCATTTATATAGTGTCTGAAACACAAAGACTCTCTATATCAAGTGTTAAAGTAATATATTTCTTCTTTGCATTTCATCATCATCATCATCATCAGCGTTTAACGTCCGTGTTCCACGCTTGCATGGGTTTGGACGGGGGTAGTCCCACTTGAGGCAAGAGTGATTGTCTTGCTCGCATAGGACTGTCTGGCAGGTTTTCTACAGTTGGATGCCCTTCCTAACACCAACCACATTTACAGTGTGGGTCTGGGAGGTTTTTACCGTGTTGCCTACACGGCCACATTACAGCGTGGACTGTGTGTTTTTTTGTCGTGACACCTACACGATCTCATTTGTTTCGGCCTCGATGGCGCGGCACCAACATAACTTTACATAGAACGGGGGGGTGTGGATCGGGTGGGGGTGGTGGGACGGGGTGTATTTGTTAGAGATGCCTACTGGCTGGAGTAGGTTTTACTATATATTTAGGTAAGGCGGGTCTTCTCTGTTACTGAGTACCGCCAAAGGTCTCGGTCCAGTGACATTGTCTTGGAGAGGTGTAAGTGTGTGATGTCGGAGTTTATCAGCTCGTCCCAGGTTTTTCTAGGTCTGCCTATTCCGTGACTACCGTCTATCTTTATTGCCCTGCACTTTGTTATACAGCTATCGACTTTCATGCGCATCACGTGTCCATACCAACGTAGCCTTCTCTCGAGTAAACAACATCTGATCCCTCTTATCTCTAATTTATTCCTTAGTTCGTTTATGCTTTGCCGTTCACGTATATTACTGTTACACATCCAGCGGAGCATGCAAGCTTCGTTCCTCTCTAGTCTGCGTATATCCTCTGCACACAATGCCCAGGTCTCACTGCCATGCAGCATTGCTGTTCGTATGCAGGCATCGTACAACCTGCCTTTCATTTTTAGTGAGAACCCTTTAGCAGCTAATAGTGGTATAAGCTCTCTGAACTTTTTCCAACCAGTTCTGACTCTAGCTACAGTACTTTCAGAGCACCCTCCCCCACTGCTGATTTTATCGCCCAGGTAACGGAAGCTGTCCACTATTTCTATAGAACCCTCTGCGCAATTGAAAGAGCTAGTAGTTTGTGGGCACTTGCTGCTACTTATTGCACCAGAGCACCGGCCACATGTAAAATCTATGTTCTTAGTTAGCCTACCTGTGATCCCACTACATCTTTTATGCACCCATACTTTGCATTTAGGACATAAAATGGAGTTTCTACCTACGCCTTTCCTACACACCGAGCACGACCATTTCCCAGAAGGGACCGCCGCCTTGTTTTCTTTCCTACAAACTAGTACTTTGGTCTTAGCCAGGTTAATTTTAAGTCCTTTTGACTCTAGGCCGTGCTTCCATGTTTGGAATTTCTTCTCTAGCTCGGCCATTGATTCCGCTATGAGTGTCAGGTCGTCTGCGTATAGGAGTTCCCATGGGCAGCCTGTCTTGAACTCCTCTGTTATGGCCTGAAGGGCAATAATAAATAGTAGTGGACTGAGAACAGAGCCCTGATGGACGCCGACTTTTACGCTAAACTCTTCACTATATTCGTTGTTAATTCTAACCTTGCTGACTGTTTCTTTATACATGGCTTGTATAGCCCTCACAAGCCATTCGTCAACGCCTAGTTTTCTAAGAGCCCACCAGATAATGGAGCGGGGGACTCTGTCGAAGGCTTTCTCCAAGTCGACAAAAGCTAAGTAGAGGGGTTTACCTTTAGCTAGGTACTTCTCTTGTAGTTGTCGTACTATGAAAAGAGCGTCTGTGGTACTTTTGCCTGACACAAACCCGAACTGCATTTCATCTAGGTCAATTCTCTCTCTGATTAGCTGCGCTATTACTCTTTCCGTGACCTTCATGACCTGGTCGATTAATTTAATGCCTCTATAGTTACTCCTATCTAGGGCGTCTCCTTTACCCTTATAACAGTTAACGATGATGCTGCTATGCCAGTCCTTCGGAACAACCCCGTTTTGTACGACTTGGTTAACTATGCGGGTGACCATGGTGTGTCCCACCGTGCCAGATGCCTTCAGCATCTCAGCAACTATTTCCGAAGGCCCAGCCGCCTTACCAGTCTTCATATCCTTGATTGCCTTACTTATTATACTCCCCTCGACTAACACTAACACTGCTGGTCCCTCTATTGGGTCGATATGGGGGAGACTGCCTTTCTCCCAATTATTCTCCTCATTTAGAAGCCTTTCATAGTGACACTTCCAAGCTACCTTCTTATCAGCGTCGGTGATGGCAAGTGTGCCATCGTCGTTTAGTACACACTTCTCCCCGACAATATCACGGTTTTCCTTGACGCATTGCCTAGCAATCCTGAACACCTCACGTTTTTGGTCATCGCGTTGTAGAACATGCTTGAACTTTCTTTCCTCAGCTTCCCTTCTTGCTAAGTACACTTGTCTCCTAGCTTCCCTCCTGGCCACTTGATAGTCCTCTCTACTTCCCCCATCCCGCCATACTTTCCAAGCCTGCTTTTTGGCCTTAATTGACCCCTCCACCTTACTGTTCCACCACCATGTTACTCTCCTCCTGCCTACAGGCCTGCTCCAGCCACAGACCTCGTCTGTCGCCAACAGCAGGTTTGCTTTCAGAAATTCCCACTCTCCCTCTATATTGTCCGACTCTAAATGTTCTTCCTTACTGTCGAAAGCATCAAGTAATATGCTTTGAAATTTATTCCTGGCTGTGGGGTCCTTTAACTTCCATATTTTCCTCCTGAGGATAGTCCTCTTCTGTTGTCGAGTACGTCTCGTCCTGACTATGAGGTCGCTAATTATCAGTCTATGTTGGGAGTTGCATTCTTCATGGGGGAGGGATTTAGTGTTAACAACAGACAACACACATTATTCTTGCTAGCAGGGAAAACAAATATTAAATCATGATGATGACAATGATGATATATACATATATAGATAGATATACATATATATATGTATGTATATATATAAATATATTTAGGGAGAGAGAGTGAGAAAATATGAATTAAAGGTAATAAAAGAACTTACTTTCCAGCTGTTATGTGAAAATTGCCTGCAACCCGGTTGACATTTAGTGAACCATGAATACGGCAGGCATCAGGTGGTGTATCTCGTTTAAACCCACTAAAACAAAATACAATATATGGGTAAATGTGCCTATACTAATCATCAACATTATTTCTAACAAAGGCACAAGGTACAAAAGAGTAAACAAATTCCAATTAACATTGTATATTAGTTGTATTTATTTTGCCGACTTCCAAAATTGAACTCAGAAAATAATGAGCTTGCAAGACACAAAATTCAGTGTTCAACCAATGCAGCCATCCACTAGCCTTGAATTGATATTAGAATATATAATGACGATTTAGTTAGTATTTATTTTATCAATTCAGAAAGCATGTAATACTAAATGAGCAGCATTAGGATTTGAACTCAGAATGTAAAGAGAAAATGTGATTAGAGACATTGAGACATTTAGTTCAGCACATTACAATTTCTATCACACCAACCATAAAATAATAACAACTTATAATTAATTAACAAGGGAGACTTTATGCAGCCATTAGCCCTTTCATTAACATATTTCTGATGAAATACACTGCCCATGGTTTATAAGTCATTTTGAAAATAATCAATAATTTAAAGAAATTTAGTAATATAAATAACTTTCTCATTATCCAGCTGGTGGTTTGTAATGTAACAAAGATTCATCATCATCATCATCATCATTTCATTTTACGTCCGCTTTTTCCCTGCTTGCAAGGGTGGGACGGGAACTGATGCTGGCTTGATTTCTACAGCTGGATGCCCTTCCTAACACCAACCTCATTTACAGTGAGTGTTGGGTGCTTTTTTGCCGTGGCACCTCCACGACCACTTTGCAGTGGAATGATATGGATCCCAGTCCCTATCATCTCATTTCTACAGCTGAGTAAACTGGAGCAATGTGAAATAAAGTGTCTTGCTCAAGGAAACAACACATCACCAGGTCTGAGAATTGAACTCACAACCTTTCGATTGCAAGGCCAATGCTCTAACCACTAAGCCATGTGCCTCCATAAAATTATGATGGAAGGCTTTTAGATAAATTTAAACACTTTAAAATATACAGTTTTATATCACAGAACCAGGGGTGGTTTCAAGCAGTTTGGTATCAAAAAAGTTAAATCTGCTCAAAATAATGAGAAGATCATGACTGGAATGTGTTTTGTTATTTATTTGATCGTGGCTGACCTGGGCCTAAACCACATAATGATTTATAACTCAGGCACAAGGGCAATAATTTTGTGGGAGGAAGGGGGAAAACAGTTGGTTAAATTTACCCCAGTATTTGACTTGTACTTATATTATTGTCCCCAGAATGATGACAGGCAAAGTTGACACTGATAGGATTTGAAATCGTAATGCAAGTAGTTAAATCGTGGCGTTTAGCTCACGCACTCCACTATTCTAACTACAATAATTCATAAGATATACATACGCTTCTGGCATGGCAGCAGCAAGAGATGATATCCCAGATGTAAGCCACAAAACCTCCTGGATAGCATGATAATCTTCTCTTAAATATTGATTAAATTCCTGAAGCATAGTATGGTAATGTTGTTGCTGTGGTGTGAGATCAAAGTAGGCATCATCTTGCTGTAACTGACCAAAAGCTTGAACATCTTGACCAGTGATGTCTAAACAATCAGCTCCAACACCTAGAAGATAAAATAAATCAGTAATAATTCAGAGGAACGTTATGGTCGTGGTTATAATAAAAATCTTAATAACTTTGAGCAAAAAAGGAGTGCAATTGCTCGAATTAATAGTACGACAGTGTAACCAGTTTTATATCCCACCCTAACCCACTCTGTATCATATATATAAATAAGATACTCAACTATCTGTGTCTTAGTCCACATAGTTATCAGAAAAAAAAAGATCAATCTGACTAGCTTCAGTTATTTCTGGCTTCAGAGAGAATATTTGCTTATAACTATTTATAATATATGCACACTCAGACAGAATTGAATTGGTTTGTCTAATTTGCATAGCAGTGCAAAAGCCGGCCATGTAAATTAATTAATTAAAGTGTTACATAACAATATAATTAGAAATGTAGAATAAGGTAAATTTATAATAATGAAAATTATTTTGTACTGTGCTCAGGTGCACTGCAACTCATCAAAAGTGCATGTATAGTACACAGAATAATGTACAAAAGTCAGGAAAGTGAACAGTGTATGAGACATGATACGTGTGTGTGTGTGTGTGTGTGTGTGTGTGTGTGTGTGTGTGTGTGTGTGTGTGTGTGTGTGTGTGTGTGTGTGTGTGTGTGTGTGTGTGTGTGTGTGTGTGTGTGTGTGTGTGTGTGTGTGTGTGTGTGTGTGTGTGTGTGTGTGTGTGTGTGTGTGTGTGTGTGTGTGTGTGTGTGTGTGTGTGTGTGTGTGTGTGTGTGTGTGTGTGTGTGTGTGTGTGTGTGTGTGTGTGTGTGTGTGTGTGTGTGTGTGTGTGTGTGTGTGTGTGTGTGTGTGTGTGTGTGTGTGTGTGTGTGTGTGTGTGTGTGTGTGTGTGTGTGTGTGTGTGTGTGTGTGTGTGTGTGTGTGTGTGTGTGTGTGTGTGTGTGTGTGTGTGTGTGTGTGTGTGTGTGTGTGTGTGTGTGTGTGTGTGTGTGTGTGTGTGTGTGTGTGTGTACACACACACATATATATAACCTATGCTAGCCTAGAAAAATGGATGTAAAATGGTGATGATGATAAATATTGGTTTACAAAGCTAGTCAAAAGGAATCAGTGCAGCTCCAGCCATCTCTTACTTAATGATATAATAAGCTTTGTACATTAGAAACACAACCCCATTACTCAGACTGCACACAAACATTAATCAGTAAGTTAAATGACTTTGTGTGGGTAATGATATTTGTATATCTTATATACCTGAATTGATAAGCAGTTTCTCTACTCCAGTCTGTCAACAATAGTTCCAACTGGAACCATTATTTACAGTAATTAGGCAATATCTGTAGACATTACATAATTAGGTGCTGGATGTAGTTCTTCAGCAAGTGAAAACTTTCCAAGAATGGAAAAGTTTATTTAGATGGCTCATACAAGTCTAGTCGCAACCATCACAAGTGTAACAGTTCTAGGCCTGTAGTGACACATGACTGCTCCCAAAGAGGAGGGCAGTCAAACTGACCACTGTTAGGGAACACATTGGCAGCAAATATATATAGGGTGTCCCCAAAAAGTATATACACTTTTATTAGGATGCTGTTAAAATGTGTACACATTTTTGGGGGACACCCTGTATATATACACAATGGGCTTTTGGACAGTCTCTGTCTACTAAATTCAACTCACAATGTATTTGTCAATTCAATAGTAAACCAAGGTGCTAAAATATGTGATCAAACCCCAAATCACATGGTTGCAAATCACATTTGCCTGCACCTATTAACTTTATCTATATATATAAAGCTGTGGTTGTCTGTCTGTCTATCGATTTTTGGCACACATCTCCTCTTAGAATCTCTGATGGAATTGCACCGAAATTGCTATACTTGTACATTGAGCCCTAGCGAAGACATCGGAAAAAAAATATTTCAAATTGACCCACCCTATGTGACGAAATCGAATCTAATGTATCGATTTTTGAGCGTAAGTGACGAGTTATTTCCCTTTGTTCTGTTTACATTTTCTGCGTGCAAAAATTAAAAAAATTACGCTGGCTTTCTCAGCGTTTAAAAGGACATTAACACAATACACGAACAGTTGTCGAGCCAGCAAAATTTTGACCTGCAAAATTCATCAGTTCAAACACTAAGCTTCTGTTTTGCTTCATTTCCATTTAAAAGCCTTTTAAAACAATATTTTTACTTGAAAACAAGTCTATTTAAAGACTACGTAAAACAAGCAAATATTTTGTAAAAAAAAGCAAAATTTATATAAGTTTATTTAAAATATATGTATCTGTAAATTTCGTTAGGCGTGCAGACAGACAATCGTGCAGACAGACTTTAAGCCAAAAAAGAAACTTAACATTGTAACTTTAACACAGCTACTGAGCGACCCCGAGCAACGCCGGGCTTTACTGCTAGTTCACATTAAAAGAATACTGAGCTGATACTTTAAAGTTGTCCATGTACAATAAACGCATGGGGTATCACTTGTTTCATGGGATTCTGTATATATTTAAAATATGTTAAAATATGTTGGTTGCTTGTTGAATGCGTTGCAATAATCGCATAGGAAGTATAATACTAGCAGTTTAAAACATTTGTCACCATATTTCTTAAAATAATATACTGCCTTTGTGTTTCACATATCAGAGTAATCAATAACTATAAGAGGTTTAGTGAAGTAACTTTCAGTTTAATGATTAGAGACTATTATTTATCTACTGGATTGGCAGTATCGGTAGAGGGTCGGACGCCATGCTTTCCAGCATAGTTACGTCCCTTTACGATCTGAGTTCAAATCCCGCCGAGGTTGACTTTGCCTTTCATACTTACGGGGTTGATAAAATAAAGTACCAGTAATGCACTGGGTAATTGCTGGCCTTGTGCCTAAAGTAGAAACAATTATTTATCTACTGAAATCTAATATCATCTAGTATTTAGATAAATCTAATGAATAGAGAATCACAACTTACTAGGGCATCTCATTGCCACTGTAATGTCAACATTGATTTGGAGAGAGCTGAAAAAAAAAGTAGCAGGAGCAAAAATAAAATCCATGAAGTCAATAATAAATAATTCATGAGGAATCTTTTTTTTTTCAAACATAAAAAGTTAATGGTAAAAATCAAAACATAAATTAACCAAGGAAAACTTAGGAGCAGTTAGATTTTAATAAATGAAACCTCATTGAATTGATAGTGTACAATAGTAGAGTTGCATTTCTGATATTCCAGTATAGCAACATAAAAAAAAAATGCATGTTGCTGATTATGATGACAATGATAGCAACAATATGATCATCATTATATTTATATTCATATTTCTATATTTGCATGGGTCGGACGAGTCTTCTCTGTGTTTTGCTATTTGTTGGTGCATTGTTATCTCTTTCGTGAGGTTCAACCTTTCATGATCAGCTTTTACTACATGCTCAAATGCGTTCCTTGCTCTTATTCTTCCACATGATCATTCCACTTGAATCATTTAGCACTGTCATCTTCCATATACATGTCTATAACAACAGTCTCCTCTTGTACATTATATTTCATTCCTTTTAAACCTAGTTTTTCTCTAAGCTGGTGTGATTGGTCAGTTATGCATGCTAATATTAAGCATCCAGTAGAGCATCCTCCCCTGATTTCTTCACAACCTTCACACTTCCTCTGAATTTATTAACCATGTTTCACTACTACACAGCATCACATTTTACACAGAGGCATCATACAATCTACCATTTATTTGAAGAGAGAGTCTTGACATTTTTCATTCCATCACCATTTTTATGACACTATATGAAAACAAACATCTTTAAAAGGTAACTAAATCTTGTTCTTCGCCCACTTATTCCTGAGAGGGTCGTGGGGCAAAGTCCACAAACACTCCCTCCAGTGGGTCCTGTTAGAAGCAACTGATCCAGCAGGATCCCCTAGTGTGACCAGCCAAGCTTATGGATGTTATCCAACCATCTTGCTCAGGGTCTACCCCTGGGTCTCATAGCTGTTGGTTATGGCTGTAAAATCTGCCCAGGGATTCTTTCCTGAGAATTCTAACCAGAGTAACTAAATGATGACTCATTAATTATCACAAAAGGTGGTTTTAATTTGATTAACAATTTGGAGGCACATGGCTTAGTGGTTAGAGCATTGGCCTTGCAATCAAAAGGTTATGAGTTCAATTCTCAGACCGGGTGATGTGTTGTTTCCTTGAGCAAGACACTTTATTTCACATTGCTCCAGTTTACTCAGCTGTAGAAATGAGATGATAGGGACTGGGGTCCCTATCATTCCACTGCAAAGTGGTTGTGGAGGTGCCACGGCAAAAAAAGCACCCAGCCCACACTGTAAAGTGGACGTGTAGGCGCCACAGAAAAAAGCATCCAGCACTCACTGAAAATGAGGTTGGTGTTAGGAAGGGCATCCAGCTGTAGAAATCAAGCCAGAATCAGTTCCCGTCCCACCCTTGCAAGCAGGGAAAAGTGGACGTAAAATGATGATGATGATTTAAGGGTCGAGAAGACTCTTTAGTTGTATCAAAAGCATAACAAGCTCTCTAGAGCTGGCTCCAGAATAAAATGCATCTGGTGTACTCTATAGAGTATTGGAATGTATGTAAGCATGGTGCAATGTGCCTACCCCAACATATCCAACCCTTGCTAGCAGAAAAGAATTATGTTAAATGACAATGTTGCTGATGATGATGATGTTATGTTCCCAGCAAGCCAAATCTGTGACATAGTTTTGATACCTGGCTAAACCATTTCACTTCACTTATTCATATCAGCAATTTCTGGCTATAATCAAAGACTTGAAGAGAGTTGGACTCTATGATAATTGGCTGTGGACAGATTATATGAAGACAGTCTTTACTAGTGACCGAATGAACCAGTGTAACATACCTTATTTATAACCCATCTTTAAGTATGACCAATTCCATGCCAATTAGCAGTTCAGTAAGGGCTGGTTGGAGGTTTTTCAATAATACTCATGTCTGAGTATTCATTTAATTAACAGTAGAAAAATTGATGTAAAAACAATTTAATAGAAAAAGAAAAAAAAAAAATTTGAGATTGAGAAGAATGGAATGTAAAATAAGAAAATAAAATAAAAACGGAAGAATGGAGAGGGTGAGGGAGATTGGGCTCTGGGCCTAGGGGATGGCTGTATTGGAGCCACACCTCGTGGACAAAACTTCAAAAGCATTCCCACGGACTATAGCCAGCAACAGCCACCCCAACTTGTGGGGCTCCTTCCTCAAACAGGCCACCAACGTTCCGATCTTGCAGAGGAGCTCGACAGTGCAGGGTCCAAATATGCATGAGGTTTCAAGAGCGATTGGTGCGAAGAGGAAGCAGCCAGACGATCCCCAGTATTTGTTTATCTTCCTTTCTTCTGCATAGCAGGCTGCAGTACCAGGGTTTTGGGCTGAAGCGACTAAGTTGGAGGCAGAGAATATGTCACAACATGTGGCGTCCCAGATGAGGGATCTACCTCTTTCGAATGGGAAGAGTGTGATTCCAATGGGGGTGTTTTCCGTCTCCAAAGTCCCTAAAGATAAAAGGAAAGATATAAAAAGCAAAATGTTCTAATGAAGATAGCCATTACTTACCCATCTACACTGGTATCCACCATATAGTCAAACTCCAATTCTGACTCTGTGTAGTAGTTGATTTCTGATATAGTGAGGAGGATGATGATGATAAATGTAATGATTGAGACTACAAACAAGAGAGAGAGAGGGGAGACAATCATCAATTATACAATGATGCTGGCTCTTCTATAGAAATTATAAGTTATATATATATCAATGTTCTACTAATGTAATAGTTAATATGTTGGTGTAGTTAACAGAAGGTAGATAATTTGATTTCAATCAAAGAAAACATTGCAGATTCTTTTAAAAATATGGCAGCAGAGATGGCTGTGACTAGATAGATTTAGATATTTTGGTTTAAATCTCATCAAATATTCATATCAATTCAGCTAACTACACAAACCAACTTATCATACACCATATGGAATTTCCACCTACTCCTTTCTTGCCTATTAAGTACAGCCATTTCTACACACATTAATTTCATTTTGAACTATCTTTATGAAATACAAAATTTTATGTTTAATATTCCGTAAAAAAAAAAAAAAAAAAAAAAAAAAAATATATATATAGATATTCTTGAAATAATTCTTCCTAGCATAAAAATGGCAGTCATCCTACAAAGTTTAATATATGAATCATGAGCAAATATAACATACTACATACCTCCACCACCAGTGGCAGTAGTTTCTTTGTAATTCTCAGGAATTTTGGGGAATGCATCAAGCTCCTTAACAACTTTCAAGGTTTGTTTCCTATTAACAACGTTCAAACGTCTCATTTTGTTTATAGTTAAGAAAATATATCACAAAAATCCTGAAATAATTAGAAACAAAAACCAGAAATTAATGCTTATATTAAACATCTGTTAAAATTGAATACGAAATATGTAAAAACAGAAATAAAGAATTACATAAAAAGGTGATTGATGCTGTTGTTGAGTAACTCCATTCAATTTTGCATGAGTTGACCTATGGCATTAAGACAGCTTATATATTTACAAATATAATACGTTTAGCATAAAAGTCATCTTTTTTACTAAAATCCATTGTTTTACTTTCTCTTTTTTTTTTTTTTTTTATTTTTTTATTGTATGGAGATAATCATCCTGCTTTTCTTGTAAGTTATATTATTCTAAGATTTATGGTTTCACCCATTAGCATTTACATTATTCTATATATGATATATTTTCATGATAAAAGCTTTGCCTTACATAATTATCTCACATAATATCAAATCTATGATATTTTGATATTATTTATTTTGAGAACCTTAACATCAATATGAATGGGCCAGTTACAGCCAGTTTGAAGGGAAAGAGGTGAGAGAATTCTGGCCAGATACAGCAAGTTTAAATGCTAAAGTGTTAAACACATGGCCTTTCATTTTATATGTAGAAACATTTCTGTGAAGGAGCAGATTAAACAAATACAAGTAGCAGTAAGTGCCCACAGAATACTAGCTCATTCCATTGCACAGATGGTTCTATAGAAATAGTGGACACCTTCCGTTACCTGGGTGACAAAATCAGCAGTGGGGGAGGGTGCTCTGAAAGTACAGTAGCTAGAGTCAGAACGGGATGGAAAAAGTTCAGAGAGTTTATACCACTATTGGCCGCTAAAGGGTTCTCTCTAAAAATGAAAGGCAGGCTGTATGATGCCTGCATACGAACAGCAATGTTACATGGCAGTGAGACCTGGGCATTGTGTGCAGAGGATATACGCAGACTGGAGAAGAACGAAGCTTGCATGCTCCGCTGGATGTGTAATAGTAATATACGTGAACGGCAAAGCATAAACGAACTAAGGGAGAAATTAGGAATAAGAGGGATCAGATGTTGTTTACTCGAGAGAAGACTACGTTGGTACGGTCACGTGATGCGCATGAAAGACGACAGCTGTATAAAAAAATGCAGGGCGATAAAAATAGACAATAGCCACGGAGTAGGCAGACCCAGAAAAACCTGGGATGACTTGATAAATTCCGACCTTACACACTTACACCTCTCCAAGACAATGTCACTGGACCGAGATCTTTGGCGCTACACAGTAATACAGAAGACCCGCCTTGCCTAAGTACAAAGCGAAACCTACAGTCAGTAGGCACCTCTAACAAAAATACACCCCCGTCCCACTACCCTCACCCCATCCACACCACCCCCTTCAATGTGAAGTTATGTTGGTACCACAACATCCAGTCCGAAACAAATGAGGTCGTGTAGGTGTCACGACAAAATACACACAGTTCATGCTGTAATGTGGCCGTGTAAGTAACACGGTAAAAACCTCCCAGTCCACACTGTAAACGTGGTTGGTGTTAGGAAGGGCATCGAGCCGTAGAAAACCCGCCAGACAGTCCTATACAAGCAGGACAACCAATCTTGCCTCAAGTGGGAAAACTCCCGTCCAAACCCATGCAAGCGTGGAAGATGGACGTTAAATGATGATGATAAGTTTTTTCAGTCTTCTATGAGGTTGATGTGCAAGAAAACAGCTGGGTACACTTAAACCTACTATTACAATAAAAAAATAAGTAATAAGTATTCTAGAGCAAAGTCTGGTTCCAGGCTATGTTTATAAGATTCTCTACTGAAATCAACAGGATAATCTTTTCAACAAGAGACCCTTTATATGTTCACTAAATCTGCAAGAATACTAGCCAAATTTCCATCACATCCTACAATCTTAAGGGTATGTTGGATAATATAGTCAGGCACAGGGCACACAATATCTGAAATACTCATGACAGGAATGCCTTTAATTGTAGGTTCAATGAACCAGGATTAATCCCCAGCACCAATTAGAGAGTGCCAGGCATAGTATTTACCAGGGGTGCTAGGCACTATTAAAAAAAAAAAAAAAAAGAATTATGAAAAACACATTGAATTTGTGTATATATCTTTCAGTTGTCTCATACATATAAATGAACACAGCCTTGTACATTCAGTACAGTTTGTGATATTTAATGATACTACAATATTTTTACACATATTACCAGGGTGCTTTTGATTATCTATTTTGATTATCTATGTCAGTGTTAATCATCCACTGAGATATGAATGAAGATGAAATTAAGGTACGTGTCAGCAAATAATCATCCAGAAAGTGAGGAAAAAGAAGTCTATCCGGATTTTCCATTTTATGAACTGTTTGTATAATTAATTTAGTGGATTAGTAGAGTCATTATATTGCTGAATAAAATGTTTTGCGGTATTGAATTATGACCCTGTACTTTCTGAGTTCAAATCCCATCAAGGTCAACTTTGAATTTCATCCTTCTGGCAGCTGATAAAATAAGGTACCAGTAAAGTACTGGGGTTGATTTAATCAACTTGCCCTTCTTCTGAATTATTGACCTTGTGCCTAAATTATAAATCATTATTAATTTAGCTAAGAGTGGTGGATTGGCTGTATCAGTAGAGCATCTGACACCATGCTTTACAGCATAGAGTTATGGTCCTTTACGTTCTGAGTTCAAATCCCACCAAGGTTAGTTTTACCTTTTATCCTTACAGGGTCAATAAAACAAAGTACCAGTAAAGTACTGCGATCGATTGAATCAACTTTCCCTTCTCTTAAATTATAAATCCTTATTAATTTAGCTAGCTATCAACCTCGCCAATAAACAAAATCATCAACATTTCAAGCTATCTATTCAAGATATCAATCAATCCACCTAACTAGTTGTCAACTAGTTTTCCCATCAAGCAATCATTAGAGCAAGCTTGCTAGCTGTTAGTATCTGTTAATCTAACCACAATGTCATGTGGTTATAGAAATCATCAAAAGAAAAAGAAAAAATGAATCTGACAGTTATTAGAGGGTTCAGTTAGGTGCCTTTGAGTGTTCTGGATCTCTGCACTCTGAGTTCAAATCTTGCAGCGGTCAACTATGCCTTTCATCCTTTAGGGGTCAATAAATAAAGTACCAATGCAGAGTAGTGGATAGACAAAATTGCTAGAGCATCAGATGGCATTACAGTATCTATTCTGCTGTGTGTTCTGAGTTCAGATCATGCCACTAGTCACCAGAAAAATTGTAATTAAGTCATTTATAACCATCATTTTAATTTTTAAAAACTGCCTATGGTTTGGGAAACAATCAAGAATTTGGAGGGAATTAGTAATATAACTTTCTCATTATAACAGGTTTTTAGATAGATACTTATAGTCTGAAGATAAAGTAGTGAATTGGCAGAGTTGTAAAGGCAATGGACTGAAAATGCCTCAGTATTGGTTCCAGCTCACTGCACTCCAAGTTCAAATCCTGCCAAAGACAACTTTACCTTTCATTCTTTTGTACCAGTCCAGTACTAAAGTCAATTCTTCCTCCCCCTAGAAGAAATTGGTTATGTTATAAACTGAAGAGAGATGGGTTCCATCAGGTTTGAAATTCCTAAGACATGCTGTGTGTCAGGATGGTGCTCCTATAATTCCATCAAGAGTTAAGGGCCATTTACCATTACTTTATTTTTAATAATCAGATGGTATATCAAAACAGTGGCCATGACAAAGTGGGAAAGGATTATTCTTAGGCTCAGATGCAAGTTAATTTTAGACACAACCATTGTATACTCCTGAGTTGCATTGGATCTGAGATCATATACTGGAACTAAAACATGAATCTTTTGGTGGAGTCAAACACAGAATACATGAGACTTTATTCATAACTACAAAGAGTGATGGTGGAATGACCACTGAGACATATGTGTAGTCCGCTGATTTAATCTGTCTAACTCTTAACATCCACAAATGATCTAGCAGAAAAAAATCTATAAAATCGTTTGTTAATTCAAATGTTTACAGTATCTTTATGTGTGGTTAAATCGTTGTGAAAATGTTTTTACATTATTAGAATAGAGACTTAAGTGTTTGAATGATGAAGTTACAGTACTATTTTGCTAATGTGTTTTTAAGTGGTACAAGATGTTACATAAAAACCTAATGATCCCAAAATGAAACAAATGTTATAACAACATTTGGTTAGTGACCATAACTCTTCCACAGTGTAACCATCACGTCTATTGTATTATTTTGTAATCATATACATTATTAAGTATCAAAATATTTGGTCATACATTTACGACTTCGTTATTTTAAATCTACTTAAGCAGTATCAGCGACCAAGAGGCGAATGTACGACGAAAGGCATTTATACTTAATAGAATATATAATTACAAAATAATAACTGTTTCTACTTTAGGTACAAGGCCAGAAAATACCCAGTACATTACTGGTACTTTATTTTATCGACCCCGTAAGGATGAAAGGCAAAGTTAACCTCGGCGGGATTTGAACTCAGACTGTAATAATAATAACTTACAAAATAATAACAAGACGAAGATAGATACAGCAGTGTATTTGTTCCTTTTAGGAATATGACTCTAACCAGATGCAGCACATACACAAATATACACTCAAACATATATGTATATATATATATATATATATATATATATATATATATATATATATATATATATACACACACACACACACATGGGGGTATTACCTTGGTTAATATAAATATATAATTGTTTCTACTTTTGGCACAAGGCCAGCAATTACTCCGTGCATTACTGGTACTTTATTTTATCAACCCCGTAAGGATGAAAGGCAAAGTTAACCTCGGCGGGATTTGAACTCAAATGTTAGTACATAAATAGATGAAAATTCGTATGCTAGTCAACGAAAATGGAGGCATTATTGTGATTCGAAGAATCACATTCATAAATGAAAATAACACCTGTTTGTCACAAAACCTTATCCATACATCTCCAATATTAATTAGTAACAGCCAAATTACTATAATTAGCAATTTTGACAAACTTATGACACAAGCCGGACATAGACGTATGCACATGACTCGGTGATCACCGGTCTTTCGGTTGTGAATAAAACCCTCGTTTGTTCAGGGTTTTATCCCTACATTTTTCTTCCCCTTCATTCAAGTGCTCAAAATAGGTTTCTTTTTTTGTTTACACTATTATGCTCTCAGTCCACCTTATGGACCGGACCCTCCAGTGAAATACATACACATCAAAAGGACAGCTTATTCACCCAGCCACATAAATATCAATCAAAATGTTATAGTTGTTTTTTAATAATTACTTTTATATTCAATATAATTCATAATCGTATCTATATTTAATCTCAATAATGTTCACACATTTCTGTGGTATAGAAATAGTTATTTTCTATTTGTTAAATCTATAGTGCTTTCAAGCGTCAAACTACAACTCAGTCGAATTGACTTAAAGTGGTTGAGATAGTCTGAATTTATTTTAAAAACAACAATTACTATACCACCATAATAATATTATATTATCATAACTCACCGGTATTTTGAATTAAAGCCTGGTAAGGCATGTGTCTGAAGCCGTTAATAAATACAAAACCGGCCAGCGGAAAATATCAGCTTGTTGACATAAATATGTATTTTACACGTCACCATTTTGAAACAGGGGGAATAACTTACCTTAAACTTCTGTAAATTGAAAAAAAAAAACTTTCTGGAATGAAAAAGAAATTAAGATTCCTTCATTTTCAGTTTTTCATTTATCCCCGATTTGTTAGTTGTCGTATTTAAATAAAATTGAAATATTTTCGTAAGCCGTAATCGAATAGGATTCAAAAATACATAATTGATATTAAGATACAAGCTTGATTTGTTAGTTCCAAAAAATGATAAATTGACTCAGAGAGTTTGGAACAATTTACAATCAAAATATTTTTCCGGTTCTCTTTTTGTTAATTTGGTAAATATTCAATATATCACCTACTTTCTACGAGTGCCACATTTTCTAAGTAATGGGTTCATGCTTTGCCAGTGCTCAGCATTGGTAGCTTACTTAATCGGGATGATCTTCCCATTTTTATTGCTCTCAGAATCCAAGGTAATTTATGTGGATGGATAGAAGGGTTGATGTGGTACGGCCAGGACCAGCGCTACCATTATAGCCATGCTGCAACGTGGGAGAGGGTGGTATGTTGTTATGACCTGTCAAATGATTTGGCGTAGGTGAGTGTGAACTGTGTAGTGGAAAATGTGGGCTTAGTAATTTTAGTGTGGTCAGAGCAAAACGTGTCAAGAACACTAGGTTCGACAGCTTACCAAACTAAGTTGAAGTTTTATTTGGCAGAACAAAATGCACCTTGTAGAGTAAGCTAATGGTGCTAAATACCCAGTTACACACAGTAGAGCTAGCTTAGGGTGCTAAATCCCAGGTACACACAGTTGAGCTAGAGTAGAGTGCTTAATACCTAGGTACACATTGTAGAGCTAGCTTAGAGTACTAAATACCCAGGCACGAGCTCTGAGGAAGTCTTGATTCTGGAGTCTTTATGGATTGTCATGTCAATACAGGTTACTTTGCTCTCTACACTAAATTGAAATTAATTATAAAATGAGCCCTTGCAATATTCTGGAGTTGGTTTGATTGCCCAAGGGTGATAGAAAGAGACCCAATGAACTTATCCTTTGCTCATGGGCTAGTGGTCGATGCCTCATATAATATCACTGGTAATAGCTCTTTTGCTCCATTCCATGTGAGTAGAGTTTACATATTCAGAGTCTAATCGTATAAGTTACTGAAATACTGCAATTTGTTAGTAAATTATATTTTTTAGCTCTTTCAGTTCCTTTCACTGAAGTATCAAGTGATTTCATCAAGGTGCTTGGCTGTTGCAGCACCCAAATCTTGCGCTTACCCTTGATAATGTCATGTGTATTTTGAATCGTATCAATAATGTTTAGAGGGAAAGACCAGTATTCCCTGTTGTAGTGTGTAATTCAGGAAGGGTGCATACCTTTTCTTCTTTTCTTTCAGACTAATCTTTATTGTTATTGTCCCTTTGCTTTGTTAGTCATATGTGTATGCTTTTCAAAACTTTTCAAGTAATTTAGATACAAACTCAAAGCAAAGTTTCTTAGATATTTGAATTTCATATGAAATTATTTTGTTTTTACTGTAGTTTTACTAGTTCAAATTGTATTTCCAGTCTTGAAAGTTCCTTTTGATTTGGTGCCTTTGTCCAGTCCTGATTTTTAAAAACAGCCAGGCTTATCAATATGAAAATGTAATTAAAAAAAAAAATTTTTTAATAATTAAATCAAAATTCTCATCATTGAATGTAATCCTTATTACTCTCTAGAACGTTGTGAAATATTTTCGTTGAATCAACATAATTATCATAATCATCATTGTCTTTATGTCTACTTTTCCATGCAGCCATGGGTTGATAAATGTGTTTTAAGACAATGTTTTACATCTGGATGTCCTTCCTGAGACCAATCATTTTAGTTTTATCTTATGACATGCAGGGGTACAGTGTATCTATTCTAAACACGGGGATACATGTTAAGAATAAATATAAGAGGCTTTAGCAAAACATGTCAGGTGTAATAGCAGATGTGTCAAATAGCTATGTCCTAAATTCATCTCACCAGAAAATAACCACCACTCTTTAGAATCAAACCACTTTATTTATGTCATTAATACCTTTGAAAAGGCATAAATTCGGCAATCTCCCATTTCACTTTCTAATAATCTAAAGTCTAAGCTAATGTAACAAACTCTATGTTAGGTAATTCTATGTAATATAAGATTAAGAGAATGAATATTATTGAAAAGTGGAGCTCAACTAAAAACTTTACATTATGCAACTTTCAATATCCCACTATTTCAAGTTCAAATATTGCTTTGTTTCAATAAGTTAACCAGAAGAAAGGAGGCAATGTCCATGACCTTTGAATACTAATTAGGAAGTTATGCCTGATGCCCAACTGACTCCCCATTATTTTCATCTCCAACATTTTAAAGGTGATAGAGACAGTTATTAACGACTATTTTCTCAAACAAGTTGAGTTCTTTCCCTTCTTAATACAAGAGTCTACAAAAGCTATAGGCATGAGCCCTTCTTCCAGAGTAATCTAAAATGTAAACTACAGCTTTTGTAAAGTTAGATCCACAAGAGACCTCATCTATGTCACTTACCAATGGGTTCCTATTAATGATAAATTTGGGTGAAAACAGTATTGTTGCACTTGACACAAGCAATGCATTCAACCATGTCTGGTATGTAAATCATCTAATTAAATTGCCTGTATATGGAGTCCATCCATTTCTCATTTCTTAGATCAAAGGCTAAATGCTATGTGCTATCTTGTATCTGTTTTCTGGAGGATCTCAATGATCATTGAATTTAGTGACTCCCAGAAATTAACCTACTTACTTACACATGAGAAATGTCAAGATTAATTTAATAGAACAATGAGTTAGTAAAAAATAGAGAAACCCAGATTAAATAACATAAAGTAACTTTGTTAGGAGTTCAAATTCCACTGAGTTGTCTTTGCCTTTCAGACATTGATTTGGAAGCCCGTTGAATAAACTGTATGTGCATATCAATAGGTAAACTTTCCAGTACACTGTGTCATGTTAATTCTGCTTGAAATGACTTTAAGAGTACATGTGTCTATGGAATATTCAACTTTTTTTTGCAATCTTATTCCATGGGCAAGCCATTTCGTTTGGAACACCTATTGTTAAAACCAACAGATTTCTATTTACATTTTTTGCATTCCTAAAAGCAATAGCAAACATTCCTTTAATAGTAAAAAAAACATTATTTTTCTAGCAAATATGATATAAAAACAGACCAATGGATACATGGTTGGATGGATGAACAGATAGAAAGATATATAAACTAGCAGTATACAGAAAGACAGATGCATAGATAGATGGCTTTGAAATAAGCCATGGTACATACTATTTCCAAGCCTTATACTATC
Organism: Eledone cirrhosa; assembly: GCA_964016885.1. Lineage (NCBI taxonomy): Eukaryota > Metazoa > Mollusca > Cephalopoda > Octopoda > Eledonidae > Eledone > Eledone cirrhosa. The sequence continues at coordinate 357,451,904 of OZ024740.1, forward strand.
TATCTGCCAGAAAACTTATTTGAGTTGGTACATTATGATAGCCAAGTTATATGTTTACTATCCCCGTAGAAATTGGTATACACAGAAGTAACCCACACATCTAAATATTGGGAAAATGTTAGCAATATTCACAAAAATATTTGAAATTTGAGACAATACATATGTGTATGTTAGCTTTTGAAGATGGCAGATCACTTTCAGATGATGCATTTAAATAAGGAAAACAAATATGTTCATTGATTGAAAGGTATATATAAAGTCTAATCTTAATGTGAGTTTTTTTTATGTTGCCATCTCATATTTAAATAATGAATGAAGACTTCTTACAATATATCTTTTAACATAACAAAGAACTGCCACATACAGTTAGAGACAATTTTATTATAGAAGCTGTGCAAAAAGGCACAGAAACTGTTAGAATGAAAGAATATGAAATTATTCTTAAGATTTTTTCCCGTGTGTAAAAATATAGTAAAACATTGTGTCTATATGACTGTTGAAAAGATGATAATCTCGCCCAAGTAGATCAGAGCAGGATTTGAATTCAGAATTCAAATGAATAAAGGAATTCTAGTCTTTTAACCCTTAAGCATTTACATTACTCTATATTTACTATTGTATTTTCATGGTAAACACTTTATCTCACATACTTATCTCACATTATATCGAATCTATGAGATTTTGATATATTATTTATTTTGAGAACAATACCTTAACATAAGTATGAACAACCAGTTATGGCTGATTTGAACAGAAAGAAGGGAAAGAATTCTGGCTGGATATAGCTGGTTTAAACGTTAAAGGGTTAAAAGTAATTTTTATCTAAAATAAATTAAAATTTAGCTTTTGGGATTTGTATAGAATTTGCTAGTAAGCTTATTACCAAGTAGCCATATGATGACAATAGCTGCTAAACTTATGTAGCAATCACGATCATTAACTCTTTAGCATTTAAAACGGCCATATCTGGCCAGAATTCTCTCACCTCTTTCTCTTAAAACTAGCTGTAACCAGCAACTCCTACTGACGTTAAGATATTGTTCTCAAAATAACATCAAAATCTCATAAATTCGATATTATGTGAGATAATTATGTAAGATAAAGCCTTTTTCCACAATATAATAGTATATATAGAGTAATGTAAAGACTAAAGGGTTAACATAGGCTCTCCAAAACCACACAATTTTAAAAGGATGATATCTGCTAATGAAGCCCCATCTAATCCATTTGCTTATGCAATTGCCGTAAATGTGTTATGCATTTGTCCATATATACAGCTAAATATAGCAGAAACCAACAGTGATCAAGATAAATGAATTTTCCCAAGGTATTTATTGATGTTATTCTCTGTCTGATTTCTACATGACATCTATGCATTCTGATGAGGCTCTTTCAGTATCAAATTAAAGTTGCTGTTCTAAGACAAGGATGATATTATCATCATCATTATCATTTTACGTCCGCTTTTCCCTACTTGCAAAGGTGGGATGGTCCTATTCAGCACAGCATCTCTCCACTTGTCACGGTCCTTCGTCATCTCCTCCGTGAGCTTCAGCGATCTGAGGTCTGCTCTCACCACCTTCACCCATGTTTTTTGTGGTCTTCTTCTACTGCGTTTTCCTTCTACTGGGATTTCTTGGCACTTCTTTACCCAGCGGTCATCCTCCATGTGCATCACATGTCCATACCATCTCAGTCTTCTCTCCTGCACACTACAACTTATCCTTCTTAAACACATATATATTTCCCTTTTTTAAATATATATATATATATATATACACCCTTTACTTTTGTAAATGTATATGTGTGTACATATGTATGTATGTGTGCTTGTTGTGTATTTAGATGTGTAGGTGTATGGTGATGTAGCTGTGTAGTGTGTATGTGCCCACAAGTGAGTAGATGTTATTATGTGTGTGTGTGTCTGTGTGTATGTGTGTATGCGTGTGTGTGACCTAGATGTTTGAAACTGTACTTCTCACCTAAAGATTTTTTTTTATTGACAACTGTTGCAACAAACATTGTATATAAAGAAAAACTGTTTGCTTTCAAACAAAATGCAACGCTTCAGTGAACTCCTCTTAGGTCTGTTTCATTTTTTTTTACTGCATCACCCATTTTTCTATACTATATAATATTAATTGATATAATATATGTTTGTGTGGGGGAGATGGGAGTATATCTTTTATCTTTGCTCTATATGTGAACACCTGCAAGTGTGTGTTTGTGTGTGAGAGAGAGGTATTACTGAGGACATATATAGTTTTATACATATGTACACACATATATACATATAAATATATATATATGTTAGTTAGGTGTGTAACAACAGTAACAGGTGACTCTTTTAAATATATATATATGTGTGCGTGTGTGTGTGTGTGTGTGTGTGTGGTGCTCAAATTATTATAACCTATATTCATGTACGCAACAAATATGATCATATATAGAAAAAAGTGGAGAAATTCAGAAAAGATAGGCGTGGCAACAATATCAAATTGCTCCAATAAGATTCATCCTCATTCTTTTTGTTTGCATGGCAGAATATGACCCCAAATAATACAAAACAATGAAAATACAAAAGTTCTCTCCCACTCATGCAGAGATCTTTATACTATTGAAGGTTTCCTCTATGCCGTCATCTGACCTGCTAAAAATAGCAGCCAAATTTTCCCAAATCTTACCACCCCATCTTTAAAAAAATGGAAGGACACGTTGGATAATTCATGGTCTGAAATAAAAGACTGGATGGTGACCATTTGAATGCGTTTAGCAACTGGTCCACTTAATCAAGGCTAATCTAAGATTAAAAAACAACAGCTGTTATATTTTTTAGCAAGACAACATCTTAACCAAAGATCTATAATATATTTTATTAAAAGAATTTTGATATAAAGAAATTCTATATATATAGGAGATTGCCATTCATAGAATACACTGGGAAACAAAAGCCAATCTAACCAACTGCTTCCTTTTCATGTTAGTTACTGTCAAAACCTCTGGTCTCCTTGTTCCCTGAACTGCCCTTTTGCTTTGAAAAATTGGAAGGTGTACATCCTACATTAGGAAGACGCCCCTCAAAATGAAATAGCTGATGCTGTGGGTGTTGCTGGCTGATCTCTGCAACAATGATTTCCCCATCTTGTCCACAGAGCGTAACTGTGATATATTTCCTACAAAGAGCTGTAGAGTCTGCTCTTTGGCCCCACTTCACTTTACTTTCATTATATTTTATTTTATTATGATTTATAATAAAGTAGATGCTTGCATATAAGATGTAGTAATCTGAGAAATTATTAATAGATAAATTTCTTCTGTGTCTCAAGAATGAAAACATTTGATTTTTATAGTATGTTTTGTGCTAAATCCAAATATGTTTGTAGCAGTGCTCTATTTGGAGATGTTTTTGTGCAGCAGACAATTCAATTTTCAATTTTGCTAGGCAAGTTTAACAAAATAAGATTGAAGAGACATAACTGTAGTTTAAAAAGTATCTTGGTTTGATTTTTTTCTGTGCTTTCCTACAGACATGTCTTTTATAAGATTCTAGCAGTACTCAGCAAGGCTATTGGAACCCCAGTTGCCTTGGTAGCACTTTTCCATGGTAGAAATATCCTGATGAGAATGCTTATCACATTCAGGTTTTCCAGAAAAATATTTGATTGAGAATCCAAGAAATGAACTTTTATATTTGATCCCTCACTATTTCAGAATAGTTTTCCATTTTCAAAAATGGAATGGACCTCTGTCTGTTTTAATGATGAGTGGTCTGTTTGTTCAATCAACAGAACAGCTTGCTCAAGAAATTAATAATTAAGCATTCCACAGATATTCTTAACATTATTCTCAGGGAGATTCAGCATGACACAGTGTGTAACAAGGCAGGCCCTTTGAGTTACAGATACAGTCTGTCTGACAGGCTTTCAAACTGTTTCCCTCTACCAAATTTCACTCACAAAACATTGGTCGAGTCAAGGATACGGATGAAACTTGCCTAAGATATCAGGCAATGAGATCTAACTTGGGACCTCATAATTGAGAAACAAACTTGTTCATCCTTTAACCATACTGTCTCCACTTTACAAAGTTTCCACTTCAGACATTTTACCATACAGCTTTTACAATTTCATTCAACTCTCCTTCACATTTCTCATATCTTAATCTTCTGATTTGAGGACCATCAAAATGCATTCTTTAATCTTGGCATTGCTGATCAGGGGAAATTTATTTTTAAAGATTTGTTTAATTCCAAGCTTGATGTGAAAAAGCAGAAGGAACACCTTCCCAGAGTCAACAAGTAAACTGATGAAGACGTTTTTCTTGCCTGAAACAAATAAAATATAGTTTGACCAATTCTTCAGTAGTACAAATATAATTCACTACCCTCACTTAATTCCAATAAATGAATGAATGACAATATAAAAGTGTATCAATCATCATGGAGCCTCTGGAAATAGGGAAGTAGATACAGAAGATAGATTTCTGTTTAACTGTTACACTAATTTCAATCTCTATTTCAACAGGTCAGTATTCACCACTATGGGCTCTACTGATCATAGTCTCAAGTTCTTTACTATTGAGCCCCTCCCCAACATTTCACCCTGCAGGAGTTAACCCACTATTCACACACTTTACACTCCAATTACTATGAATGTTCAAAGTTTAAACTAAGCATTAATCACACTAGAAGAGGAAGACCAAGGTTAACGTATGTTGATGCCCTAAGGACAGACACTGGTCTGTTGGAGACGCAGGGCATGGCAGCGATAATGAGGGACAGAGACTGCTGGAGAGAACTCGTCCATGGATCTCGGGAATTTTACCTGCCTTAGATAGATAGATTAATCACATTCACTTTACATATGTCTCTAATTATTGGTGCAAAGCAGGCTAGAAAAGCAATTGAGCTGAACATCGACTATATCAATGTCACCAATCTAGAAGGATGTGCATGTGATATTAACACTCCTTCCTACTGACTAAGCTATAAAGAGAGAAAATATATGCATAGTACACTTTCCTTTCCCAAAATCAGCACAACTGGTTGATAACATTAATTATACTATGACTAGTAGCAGAACCTGGCCTTTCCTAGATTTATAGAAAATAGTAAGAAAGAATAACATACTCTATGACTTTATTCTTTGAAAATAAGTGCCACTATGCACAATTTTAGAGACTTAGATACAAGGCTGTGGTCTCCAATTCAGAATATAAATATATTTACTTTTATATATTAAAATATCCCTACAGATAGTACCCTATACTATAACTATTTATGGTGTCTATTTGCAGCTAAGTGGAATAATTTGGATTTTTGCTGAAAACAAGCCAGCACAAAATGGCTGATATGGTACATATAATTGATTTCATTCATAATACCAGCAACCACCCTGATAACACTGTGCAGTAACAAGCTTGTCACAAATATTTGATGGATACTTTAAGAGTGTTGAATCTAAAAATGTCAGATTGTTCTTAGCAGGATGAATGTTCTTTTATTGCTATGTTTATTTTTTTCCTCACTTATTCGATAATAAATAGCATAGTAATTAACTCTTAACACCCTGCAATGATTTACAAGAAAATATTGAAATAACAAGTTTGTTAATTGAAATGTTTATCATACATTTTCATTGTGAAAATTTGCAGTAAACTAAAGACTTTATTTTCTAATATGACACAATCATAGCGTTGTTTTGAACTTTCTAAGAATGTCTTGCTAATGTGGTTTCATGTGGTACAGGACAATAACAGTCAATATAACTATGATTAACGATTTTTATATTAATATGCTGTATTAATTTTTATGTATTAATGTTCATGTATAATTATTACTATATATTCCTTTATGGAGACAGTTATGGTAATGCTGTCAGGTTAAATTCGGTCTGGCAGCAGACTGTGCCAGTTAAATTATTGCAATATGCTTAGTAGACTTGAGCCTAGAACGTATGTAAAGCAGCTCTAAGTCAGTTTGCTTTTTTTTTTCCTTTTTTTTTTAATGACCAAATGAGGTTTATTTTTAACCATAGTCCCTGGAAAGAAACAATGCAGTTATTAATAAGAAGAGTCGAAATGGTGTGGTAAATAAATATATACATATACATCAGGTCCAAACACAATGGAACCAAACTCCCACTGTCACTGCTTCTGTCTCCCCTGTTCTCCCCATCTCTCATAGCTTTTAAAACCATGACTTGTAAGTGCCATAGTGTCAACAGCTAGTGTGTGTAGCTCCTTGTTGATTTTCTACCAGTGCTGTATTCATACAGATGCTTTGTCATGTCATAGAAATGTCTGGATCACTCTAAATCACTACTCCTACTGTTATATAAGTGTTAATCTACCTTTAAAATCCTTGAAACATAACATTAAATCATTAGTCAAAAATGTTATGAACATCATTTCGAATGTAAAGTGAGAGATCAGAACAAGAATTGGGCTCCTCATATTTGTCGTCTGACAAATTAAGGCAACTAATAGAATAGTTAAACAGTTCACATTTCATGCTAATTGTTATTCCAATGATTTGGAGGGAACCCAAAGATCACACAATGAAGCTGGAGCATATGATGTGAAAACAATGAAGACATTTCTGATCTAACATTCCAGGTTACTTGTTACTCTAATAAAACTTCTGTACTGTCACAAGAAGATTTAAAGGATCTTCTCCATGAACTGAACTTTTCTAAGGAGCAAACTCAACTTTTAGGTTCAAGATTGAAAAGTTGGAATCTACTGCAATGTAATACTAATATATCACATTTCTCACATGAAGAGGGACTTGGGCTTTGTAAAAATGTTAATTCAGTGATGTAGTTCTTGTTTATTAACGTGAGATAGATAAGTAGTAATTGTTCCTTGATTCCTCAAAAGTCAGCATGAAAACAGTCCTTCTGTATTACAGAAATAAATTCTTTCCTATCCCCATAACATTGTGAATATAAAAGAATCATGCAATATAGAATTTCTTTTAGAAAAGGTTCAGTATCAGAAACTGGAATGGAATATCTGTGTCAATATTTACATTACACTTTTACTATGGTTGCAACTCAGTTAGACCAAGTATTGAAGGTTTTTTGTATGAGTGGGACAGCACAGACAAGCAAAACTCCACTCTTCATACCCAAATCATGTTTTTATTTCTAATAGAAGTGAACTGTATCCTTTCATACAATACATATATACTCTTAATGAAATGTATCACTCCATAGTATATATATACTACTAGATGAACAGGATCTCATGGACTACATTTATGTGCTAGGAAGACAATGTAACATTAATGACAGAATACATATCCTTGATATTTTTGTTTTAACAGCCTAACAACCCAGTCAGTTGTAGCTCTCTTATTTCTGAACTAATTTAAGTAGATCCCCCTACCAGTATGGTTTAGAAGTTCACTTTTAAAGCATGTAGATCCTGATTTAGTCCTACAAGTGTCTTCTACTATAGCTTCAGGCCGGTCAATGCCTTGTGACTGAATTTGGTAAATAGGAACTCTGTGAAAGCCCATCATTTGAATGTATGTGTGGGTTTATGTATGTATTCACCTCTAAAACTAATACACTGGAAACTATAGGTTGATATCAGGAAGGGCATCTGACTAGAAATTTGCCTTGCATACAGCAAAGCAGCAAGCAGGATATAGTTCACTTATTCCTGACCATCTCCTTTCCTCCTTCTCCTGATTCCTACCAAATTTTGCACTTATTTTATTTCCTTCATGAACCTGGAGCTCCCCTGATAGCCACGTATGACTGTGTATTGTTATGATATTATTTAAAAACTCAAGAAAATTTAGATCAACCTTACATATTCTCACACGTAGCCCAAAACCCGAGTGTTTCATATTTTTAACCAGAAACCTGTCCTCGCTTCTTTTCTTCCTTTCTTTATTTCATTTGTTTTTATTGTGGGTTAAATAAATGTGCTGTGAAGTTAACATCATTGATTACAAAAAAGAAGTTTGGGAACCACTGACCTAAATAGATGACTCATCTCAATCAAGTTATTTTATCTGGCTTTACAACTTGTAGAAAACAATTTCCCCCCTTTTATTTAATTTTACACCTACCTTATATATTTATTTATTTATTTATTAGTAGTGTTAAGTGTTTTACCGGAGTGTAACAAGATAATGCAGGCTCAGAAGATTAGTCTAGCAATAATAGTTGCTTAAAAGTTATCTCAAGTCAATAATCCAGATTCTGAGAAATACATTACCACTAAATACTTAATTTTATTCACAACTTCATACAATATACATACTATAATCCCACAATCATGGCTTAATGGTGAAGAAGTTTGTTTTGCAAGCATGCTCTGCAAGATTCTAGGTTCGATCTCATTGTATGACATATTAGGCAAGTATCATTTACCATAGCTTCATGTCGAACCAACCCTTCTAGGTGAAATTAAGTAGAGAGAAACTGTATGGAAACCCATTTGAGGGATTGAACTTATAGTTCAAAGATACAGCTTTGTCACCCTGATTCAGCCTAAGAATTACATGAATGGTAAATATCTGCAGAATTCTCAGCCACTTACAATTTAATTTATCCAGTAGGAATTCAGTTAGTCAGGCAACTGAATGTTCATCATAGAAACTGGTGGAGGGCCCATCAGTCAACTGTAACAACAGGATAGAGTTTTAGAAGATTAGTCTTGTATTAATTGTTGTTTAAATGTTTTATGAAGTCACTAATCTTTATTTGATGCCATCAAAGGGTAGTGAGGACTTGACAACTGTGTTAAAGACATGACATGACAATCTCCCTAATCTTGATGAGCTATACAATAAATGTACGCAGTACATTCTGTGGAGAGGTTGATGATAGGAAGGGCATCCAGCTATAGAAAAAACCTGCCAAACAAAGGGCCAAGAGGACTCTTCAGCTTTGTGAAAGACATGATACACTCTAGTGTTGATGCCATGATAAAATGCACTCAGTAATGTGTGGAAATGTATGTAAATGAGATGCAGGTCCCAGCCCTGTCCAAGCACTTGTTAGAGTGTAGGGGCACATGAAAGCAAGATTAAGGCCCCTGACCCATCTTAGAGCACTGTGGCTCTTATTAAGTACTAAGTTGATCTGTGACGACCTATTCATCTTGCTAGGAGGGAAAACAGACGTTAAATGATGATAAAGATAATCATGATTATTGGTATCAGGTATGCTATCATATTACCATATCCCCATATCACCATATTATGATATTGTAATACAAGCATTCAATCATACTGTAATTTCATCAAACTGTTATACAGTCATGTAGTTGTTCAATCTTGTCATCATACAATTATACCATCATACCGTTAGCCCATCAAATTGTCATGTCAATATTGTCACACCCATAGCGTATGTAAATCGTAGAGCATTACAGCAGTGTTTTTTTGTTGTATCATGTGTTTGAGTGGTGTTGCTGGTGTCTTTGTTGTTGTAGTTGGTGGGAGTTAATGAGGTGGTACCAACAGTAAATGTGGTAGTGGCAGTGGTGGTGTTGGTGTTGGTGCTGTTTGGTGTTAATGGTGATGGTGGTGGTGGTGGTGGTGGTAGTGGTAATAGTTATGTAACATCTTACGTCATCTTAGTAGGTTCAATGTAAGATATAATGCAATTGTGCATTATATCAATAGTGCTTGGTATATTTTTTAAATATACTTATCAGGCTTATTGTAACAAATTTGCTCTCACTTTGATCATGTTGTGTTCTCAATAGCTTCTCAATATGCTCAAATCAGAAATAGAGACCCTAACACAGATGGTTAACCCCCTTCACACCAAACTTTTGAAACCACCCTGGATCTGATGATGCAAGACTGTTCATTTTAAAACATTTATCCTTAAATTCTGTCATAATTTTATTTTAGACCTTTTTATAAGGTTATGTCCTAAATATCTGCTTACAAATGAAAAACTTAGTTATTTTATGAAATCCTTCCAAATTTTTGGTTATTTTCAAAATTAATTGTAACACATAGGTAGTTCATTTCATTAGAAATATGGTAATAAAATGGTTAAAGGAATGCCCGTTGTTGTTTTTACCAGTATTTCTTTCAATTTCACTGTTGCTATTCACTTTGGTATTATTCATAAATTTCAGTGCTATTTCTAACTTAAGCACAAAAGCCACAAGGTATGGTTAATTTCATATACTCCAGTACTTCTTTCTTTCTTTTCCTGTCATATAATGCCTGATTGTCTGCAAATACATGATAAACAGTTATGACATATGTGTATGTATATATAAAAGCTAACAGAAGTCTGATGAGGTTTTGATTCCAGAGTCGAGCCTGATCGATAGAGATCAAACCTTGAGCTGATCAATCATGAAACGCCTGTCACACCTGAATAAACACAATGAAAATTTGACACCTCATCCATGCTTATATATATATAATACAGATTCTCCTTTGATTTTCCTTCACAATTTTCTGCTTATAATCGCTCTGCTTATATCATTTGCATATTAATTCTTCTTAAATACTAATGTTGCTTTAATAAGCATTTAATATTGCAACTTCAAGCATTGAACATACTTTGCTTACGTATAAGGCATGTAACATAATATATCGTTCTATACACTCCGGCAAATTTGTGATATAATACTTCTATTTTATATATATATATGTGTGTGTGTAGGTGTCACAAAAAAAACACACAGTCCACGCTGTAATGTGGCCGTGTAGGTAACACGGTAAAAACCTCCCAGTCCACACTGTAAACGTGGTTGATGTTAGGAAGGGCATCCAGCCGTAGAAAACCCGCCAGACAATCCTATACGAGCAAGACATCCAATCTTGCCTCAAGTGGGAAAACTCCCGTCCAAACCCATGCAAGCATGGAAGATGGACGTTAAACGATGATGATGATATATATATATATATATATATATATATATATATATATATATACGATATTAAACAAATGGAAACTATATTTATAAAACCATATTTATTTCATTATACATATTTCAGGGATACCATATTAAAAATATGGCATGCCTTCGTCAGATAAAATACAATATATAAACAGTTTTATAAATAATTTTGACGTACCATAAATATAAGTGACCATTAAGGTAGGAAGCTGGCTTGGTAGTGAAGTGTTTATAATTATTTAGTTATAGTGTTAAGCACAGTTAGAAAGAAAGACGGAGAGAAAGAAGAAATCTATGTAAAGAAAAACAGAGAGAAATAGAGAGAAATAGGAGAGAGAGAAAGAAGGAGGAGGTGAAAAAAGAGAGGCAACCGAAGACAACAGATGAATAATAATAATTCACCATACAAATAGAGAGATTTAAGAGAGAGGGAGTACGGTAATTATTTAGTTATAGTGTTAAGCACAGTTAGAGAAGAGACGGAGAGAAAGAAAAAAATGGAGATGAAGAGAAAACAGAGAGAGAGAGAGAGAGAGAGAGAGAGAGAGAGAGAGAGAGAGGTGGGAGGAAAAGAAAGAGGGAGAAAAAATAATAATAATTATATAGGGAGAGGTGAAAACCAAGAGAGAAATAAGAGAGAAACATGAGAGGCAAAGTCAAAGCGACAGATACATAAACTTCATCATATATAAAGAGAGAGGAGAAGAAAGAGCTATATCTAGAGAGAGGAGAAGAAAGAGCTATATCTAGAGAGAGGGATGATACAGTTACATCTTTACGTCATGTCCTATCAATTTGAATTATCAATTCATATGAACTGGGTAATATAATGTAAATATCAATATTCATGAATGAGACATAGATATATAATGTGTGAAAATAATTTTGCTCAATAATGACCATATGTTTAGTTTAAAACTCTGAGGTCAATGTACCAAAATCTGAGATAAATCTTCAAAAAAATTACCCTATTTATAAAAATACGGAGATATATATGTATATATATATATACGTATATGCACTTTCTGAAAAAAGAAAAAGAGAAAGTTATGTCAAGCTCTAGTCGATAATATAGACATACACATGACTTTACGTGATCAACTCTATAATTTCTTATGTCATAAAAAAATTTCCTTGTGTTATAAAAAATTTCACTATATATATATACATAAAAAATAAACGATTAATATTCATGCCCTCACACATATGATTATCGTTCATGTATATAATAGTATGCATATCTGTAACATATACAGAACTATACCTACATATATATATATATATATATATATATATATATATATATATATATATATATATATATATATATATATACAGTATTTTCCGTTGTGTTGTAATATAAATATTACACACAGTAGATTATCAGCTCACGTAGAGTTTGCTCGACGGTTCCAGTTGTAGTTCCAAAAGTAATCCGGAGAAAAATAGAAAGATTTGAATGGATACAGTTTAGTTGAAAGGAATTTATTGACACGTGTTTCTATAACAGTTACATAACCTAAAACAGCTGCTATCTACAAACTTTTAGTTATGCAGACATTCAATATTTCAATGTTATTATTTACTGTCATTTCATCAGAATAATATTACTGAGGACCTATTTAGTTTTTATAGAGAATATTAGGAGGGAGGGGTGAAGTTGTTAGAAGAATAGTTGAAGGAGTGGTTTTTCGATAGCAGTGAGAATTCTTGGTGGCAGTGAGTAATTAGATTCCCATCTGTTGTTTTGACATTTTTTATAGAATATATTATTGGTTATTTTTCTAAATCTATAGAAGGATTAGAGATAGTAAAGATATGCGTGGTTGGTTTTGTGTTTGCACTTAATTAACATTCAGACTTAAATTTTTCTTTCAAGTGTACGTATCCTTTCACCCACGCATTCACACACAAATATATTTGCACACCTCTACAAAATACATATACTCACAATTCACATATTCATACTTACATATATATACACATGCATACACATATATATACACACATGTATTCATGTACATACATACGCGCTCATGTGTATACATTTTCATACTCAACTTATCTTTATATACACACGTATAGACACACACATATATACATACATACTCTAGTCCATGTGTACACACATACACATACATACACATCTATATACACATATATACATACATATATATATATATATATATATATATATATATATATATATATATATATATATATATATATATATATATATAAGCACTTTAATACATGAATACACTTACATCTAACTATACACATCAAACATATATATATATTTACTTATTTATATACATTTTCACATATATATTCATACTTATGGACGTTTTTAGACACATTCATTATCGCATATTTGCACCTATTCTCATCAGCATATCTTTCCATTATTAGTGTGGTAATTTAAGGTTATTAATATATGTTGAGAAGAGATTGTTTTTATATTTTTAAAACTCAATTTAAACTCTGGTTTGATTAAACCGTTTCATAAATTGAATGAAAATCTCAAATACGTAAATGTTGGGTCTAACCACCCCATCTCTATAATTAAATCTATCCCTAAAAATATTTCCCTTAGAATCTCGGGTCTATCTTCTAACATACAAGTATTTAAGGAACACGCCGAGTACTACGATAACGCCCTTAGTAAAGCAGGCTACCTCAACAAAATAGAGTACATAGATGGGAACAATCAAAACACCCAAAATAAATCCCACATAGGTAGATATAATAACACAACACCAAACCACACTTACTACCATAGTATGCACACCAGTAAACCAACAAACAAAACTAATAGAAAGCGATGCAAAGAGTACTTATGGTATAACCCCGAATACAATAGTTCCATTAGTACAAATTTACCAGTACTCTTCTTTAAAATAATTAAAAGACATTTTCCTACATCACACAAATACCACAAAATCCTAAACCCTACCACTATAAGACTGTCATACTCTACAGCGTTAAACCTTGAACAACACATAAAAAAGATCAATACTAGAAGGTTAAACGAAAACACTAAAAACTTAAGTACAAAGAACACAAAAAAAACAGTAGACAATACACTACAGAACATAAATAAACCACACCTAAGTTCGTCCGCAATACTACTCCAGAGAAAACCCAACGTACACAACTGTAACTGCACCTATCCTGACAACTGCCCCCTCGGCAATAACTGCCTGGAAAAAAATATTATTTATAAGTGTACCATTAAATTCGGAGGCAACGAGTGGTATTACGTGGGATCAACGGCAACATCGTTTAAATCTCGATTGTATAGGCATTCTTACTCAATAAAACACCAGAGCCAAAGAAATGTAACAACTTTAGCAGAAAAAGCTTGGACGCTCAGGGATAGCGATCAAAAGTTTACCCTAAAATGGGAGAAATTAGCTAAAACCCAAAGCTTTTCCAGGAGCCAAAATTTCTGCAAATTGTGTAATCTTGAGATTTATTACATAATCACACACAAGAAGAAACTGCTGAATAACAGAATTGAACGAACATTATTCTGCCGTCACAGAACTAAAACCGTTTTTTCCCACTACAAGCCGAATATTACATAAAAGAGGGACATCCCCCAACTATATAAACCTTAATCTAGTTAGAAAAATATAAAAACAATCTCTTCTCAACATATATTAATAACCTTAAATTACCACACTAATAATGGAAAGATATGCTGATGAGAATAGGTGCAAATATGCGATAATGAATGTGTCTAAAAACGTCCATAAGTATGAATATATATGTGAAAATGTATATAAATAAGTAAATATATATATATGTTTGATGTGTATAGTTAGATGTAAGTGTATTCATGTATTAAAGTGCTTATATATATATATATATATATATATATATATATATATATATATATATATATATATATATATATATATATATATATATATATATATATATATATATATATATATGTATGTATATATGTGTATATAGATGTGTATGTATGTGTATGTGTGTACACATGGACTAGAGTATGTATGTATATATGTGTGTGTCTATACGTGTGTATATAAAGATAAGTTGAGTATGAAAATGTATACACATGAGCGCGTATGTATGTACATGAATACATGTGTGTATATATATGTGTATGCATGTGTATATATATGTAAGTATGAATATGTGAATTGTGAGTATATGTATTTTGTAGAGGTGTGCAAATATATTTGTGTGTGAATGCGTGGGTGAAAGGATACGTACACTTGAAAGAAAAATTTAAGTCTGAATGTTAATTAAGTGCAAACACAAAACCAACCACGCATATCTTTACTATCTCTAATCCTTCTATAGATTTAGAAAAATAACCAATAATATATTCTATAAAAAATGTCAAAACAACAGATGGGAATCTAATTACTCACTGCCACCAAGAATTCTCACTGCTATCGAAAAACCACTCCTTCAACTATTCTTCTAACAACTTCACCCCTCCCTCCTAATATTCTCTATAAAAACTAAATAGGTCCTCAGTAATATTATTCTGATGAAATGACAGTAAATAATAACATTGAAATATTGAATGTCTGCATAACTAAAAGTTTGTAGATAGCAGCTGTTTTAGGTTATGTAACTGTTATAGAAACACGTGTCAATAAATTCCTTTCAACTAAACTGTATCCATTCAAATCTTTCTATATATATATATATATATATATATATATATATATATATGTGTATATATAAGATATCTGCGTGAGTGTTCCAGCATCTCTATGCACACATACAGGCACATGAACAGATAAAATATACTCTGTAATCTTTCCATATGCATGTTAATACATATGGCCTTTGTATAGAGATAACCAGATATCAATATATCAGCACAGAAATATCAAAACGTTAAAATATTTTCAACAGACCCTAGGGTATCTCAGGCCACAAAGACAGTATGCTTCATATATTTACCACAGAAATCTATCCTTCCAATTTTTCAGACAATATATTGCAAAGTTCTTTAGAAGCAATCAGAATCAAAAAGCAAATAAAAAACCAAAAATTATTTAACAAAAATTATTTAAAGGATTTAGAAGACCCTGTGGTTCTACGGATGCTCTTATATTTAGTATAGAAATTTATCTTGCGTAAAATTTATTTAATACATTGGGAGCATCTACATTTTAGAGTAGTTTAATTACATCATTTGTTTATATTTATGAAGAAGATTTAAAAGAAAAAGTTGAAGGAATCGAAAGATTTATCGTCAGGTTTCATACATTAATTAAATTTCTTAATTAATTATACTACATTTTAAATTTATATTTATATTTAAACGTTGAATTCAATCTATGTCTGCAGCAACTGAATAAATTGCTCCTTAGATTAAGGGAATTTTTGGATTTTAATATAAAGAATATCTCCTCCACACAGAGATCACATGTCTCAGATGAGGAATTAAAAGGAATCCCTCTTGAGACAATATTCCAAAACATCGAGTACCCAACATTATCACGTTTAAGTTGCCAGAGTAAGCTTGATAGCGAAGTTGAAGATTTTTTGTTTGGATCTGTGAAAGAATTCTTATGATTATTGAAGCGAAGTTTAAATTCTGTCGAGGTGGAACCAACATAGTTGAAAGAATTTAAGTTAGTTTTAACATTACAATTGTATATTATATTTTTAACTAAGCAATTGTTATTTAACGGACATTTAGATTTATTTCTACAGTTACAGTTATTTAATTGAATATTGTTTGGGTTATTATTGGTATTTTGGTTAGGTTTTAAATTCCTATTATTAATTCTGTTAATATTTTGTGCTAAATGTTTGGTGGACGAGTAAGTTAATTTTATAGTATGTCTATTAAAAATTGAGTAATATTTATGTGTTCTAGGGAAGCGTTTGTCAAGAGCATTAAAGAATAGTTTAGCAATGTGGGTTTTAATATTTAGTGAGAAAGGAGGGGGGGGGGCAACCATATTATATTTCTAGTTCTATTTCTTTTCCGGCTTTTGGAATTATTGTAATGTTTTCTATTATAGTTGTTAATGTTGTTACCGTAATTAAAATTGTTATTATTTTGGTTAGTTTGCTTATTATTATCGATGTACTTAATTTTATCACTATATCCTGCTCTAGCTAACGCTTCATTGTAATACTGCGCTTTTTCGTCGAAAATATTTTTATTAGATGAAATTCTTGAGATTCGTTCTTGAACAGAGTTCACTATAGTATTTTTAACAGATCTGGGGTGATTAGAGTTAAAATTGACATAATTCAAGTTTTCATTTAGTTTGTGAAATGGATAGTGAAGACATGTGTTGAGATTTAGTGTTACATCTAGGAAATTGACTATTCTATGGTTATTCTCTATTTCTATTTTTAGATTAAGGTAATTAAAAAATTGTATAATTTGTTTTCTTTTTCTATTTAGTTCAAAGTTATTATTTTCAATAAGTAAAAGCATGTCATCACGATATAATCCTCCGGTTACACCTGGTATTTTTCTATGCAGCGAATTAATTATAAATAGGCCCACAAGGTCCGTAAGTGCATATACGTATATATATATATACATATATATCTCCGTATTTTTATAAATAGGGTAATTTTTTGAAGATTTATCTCAGATTTTGGTACATTGACCTCAGAGTTTTAAACTAAACATATGGTCATTATTGAGCAAAATTATTTTCACACATTATATATCTATGTCTCATTCATGAATATTGATATTTACATTATATTACCCAGTTCATATGAATTGATAATTCAAATTGATAGGACATGACGTAAAGATGTAACTGTATCATCCCTCTCTCTAGATATAGCTCTTTCTTCTCCCCTCTCTTTATATATGATGAAGTTTATGTATCTGTCGCTTTGACTTTGCCTCTCAAGTTTCTCTCTTATTTCTCTCTTGGTTTTCACCTCCCCCTATATAATTATTATTATTTTTTCTCCCTTTCGTTTCCTCCCACCTCTCTCTCTCTCTCTCTCTGTTTTCTCTTCATCTCCATTTTTTTCTTTCTCTCCGTCTCTTCTCTAACTGTGCTTAACACTATAACTAAATAATTACCGTACTCCCTTTCTCTTAAATCTCTCTATTTGTATGGTGAATTATTATTATTCATCTGTTGTCTTCGGTTGCCTCTCTTTTTTCACCTCCTCCTTCTTTCTCTCTCTCCTATTTCTCTCTATTTCTCTCTGTTTTTCTTTACATACATTTCTTCTTTCTCTCCGTCTTTCTTTCTAACTGTGCTTAACACTATAACTAAATAATTATAAACACTTCACTACCAAGCCAGTTTCCTACCTTAATGGTCGCTTATATTTATGGTACGTCAAAATTATTTATAAAACTGTTTATATATTGTATTTTATCTGACGAAGGCATGCCATATTTTTAATATGGTATTCCTGAAATATGTATAATGAAATAAATATGGTTTTATAAATATAGTTTCCATTTGTTTAATATCGTATATCTACTCCAAAAACTTGTCGAGTGCTTTATTTCGGTTATAAAATATTTACTTGTTGTAACCCAACAATTTTAAATAAAACTTTTGCATATATATATATATATATATATATATATATATATATATATATATCATCATCATTTTACGTCCGCTTTTCCCTGCTTGTTCATAAACATATTTTTTTATGTACATAGCTTGTATGTATGGGCCTATGTCTGTATGTATGTAAGTATGTATGTATGTTTGTATGCTTGTATGTATGTATGTGTGTGTGTATCAATATTGATTATTGATACCTTATGGAGGGTGCATGTTTTACTACGATTGTGTATCAGCAATGACAAATAAGATGTAAAGATAATAAGAGAGAATGCTTGTGCAAGTACCCAAACTTTAGTCAGAGCATTACTGAATCCAAGGTCGACAGTATGTTGTAGTTGAAGGGCTGCTCTTATTGGTTATTATCAGTCAACAGTATGTAGTAGTTGAAGGGCTGCTCTTATTGGTTATTATCGGTCAAACATACATTTAATTGTGTTGTGTCATCTTGACATTTTCCAAAGAAAAAAGTATGAGTTATTGTTGAATGTTTACTGCTTTGTTTCTAATAATAAAGTAGTGGTGCTGGTGCCCCCCCCCCCTCCCCACAAAAAAGCACCCAGTCCACCCTTAACAGAAGTAGTGCTTATGACACAACAAAAAGCACCCAGTCCCACTGTAAGGTGGCAGTGATGAAAAGCACCCAGTCCCACCTATATGTTTGTAGTATTGGTGCCATGATGAAAAGCACCTAATTCTCCTTGTAAGATGGTATTACTGGTGCCATAACAAAAACCACCCAATTCCCCCATAAAGTGACAGTGCTGGTGCCTTAATAAAAATCACCCAGTCCTCCCTGTATGGTGGTAGTACTGGTTCCTCTTCAAAAGCACCCACTCTACTGTGGCAGTAATGTGACAGTGCTGGTGTCATGAAAATACCCCTAGTACACACACTAAAGTGGTTGGCATTAGGCAGAATATCTAAACATAGAAACCAAGCCAGAAATGAAACATATAGGCAAGATGTGGTCACTGGACCTGTCTAGCCTCAGAATGAGACAAGCCATTTAACCCTTGCAAGCAAAAAAATAAATATTAGGTGGTGATGATGATGATGATGAAATGTCTGTGCAACTGGTATCGCTATGTCACTGTCATTTACTTTAACCTGGATGCAGAAGCAGGTAACAATTTCATCAACACACTCCAGCTTCTAATCCACAAAAGTGCTCTCTCTCTCTCTCTCTCTCTCTCTCTCTCTCTCTCTCCTATCTGTCTTTCCAAAAGCTACTACATTGACCTCTGCTCCTTGGTATAGGCTAATTTCATACCACCTCTTCTTAGGCATTCTCAATCCCTTTGTCTCTCCATCTTTTGACATCTATATTGTATCTCCCCTCACAGGCTCTAACAACCATGCCCAGTCTTCAGTACCCAGAACATCAGCCCTCTGGAATTCCCATGCCTTAAGTGTTTCCTGCAAGTGTTGACAACTATCTGTTCAAAAGAAGCATTAATAACAGTGACTTCACTAGTCTCAGAAAACCTGTGAATCTTATGAGCTTTTTGTTAGATATGCTAACTTCTTGCTGTTAGCTAACATTTTCCAATCTTTGCTTTTACTTTATTGAACTCTGTTGATATAGACCACCATTAATACTATTTCACTCATAATCGTGAATTTAAGGTAGCTGTAATTCCTGGTCTTTATATTAACCTGCAAAAATATTAATTGGTTTGATGGCGATTCTAGCTCCTCATTTAAATTAACCAACACAGCTAACACGTGTTACGCATTCCTGTACAATATTTTGCATTTAATTAGTAATTCTTTTATCACTATTCCAGCATGTACAGTGAAGTACATTTCATGATAAGGTTAATAAGAATGAAACATGCCAAATGTTGTCTCCCATATTTGACAAAAGGATTACATTTTTTGTCACTAAACTAATGTTTTTCTCCCAATACATGGTTCAATGAAATAGATCCACTATTTGAATTAAAATTTTTCAATAAGAACCTTTTGTTAAATTTTGTTACAAATATTATTGTCATAATGAAGTAATTAATATTTTTAGTCAATCCCCAAAATTCTTACATTGATTAATTCAAATTAAGGCAGTGGATTGGCAGTACCAGTAGAGAGTCGGACACCATGTTTGCAGCATAGAGTTATGGCCCTTTACGTTCTGGGTTAAAATCCCGCCAAGATTAACTTTGCCTTTCATCCTTATGGGGTCTATGAAATAAAACACCAGTAATGCACTGGGGTTATGGCTGGCCTTGTGCCAAAAGCCGAAACAATTAATTAATTCAAATAGAGTGTATTTCCTAAGAAATACAGTTATGAAAAGCTTAAATATATTAATATAATACAAACCCCCAGTTTTCCTGATGCAACATGTTGACTGAATAATTTGTTATTTATTAATATTTTTATTTGTTTTATAATAATTATACCAGTGTATTGATTTACATTTTACTATATATCTAATTGTCATTTGCCTCATGCTATTTTGTCAACTTATCTAGGACTGTCATCACACAAGACTGAATCATATATATTTATGAGTAATCCAAACTTACGTCAATAAAGAAATATTCAGGTCAGTCTTATAGTTCATTATTTCTCCTTTTCTTCTGACTGTGCTCAATAAAATTAGTATGTATGGAGCGTAGTTGAGATGAAAGTCAATCAATGCCCACATAACACTATAAAATTTCTGAATTCTGCCATAACTAGTACAAAGTCCAAAATTAATAAAGATCATCTGATGCGGGTATGTCAAAGTTTCAGACATTGTTCTGAAACAGTCATCAAGGATAATGGCTGATTCATTGAATAGTTGCATCAAGAAGAGTTTCAAATAAACTTCCTTTCTTTCATGACTTATGTGTCTTTATTAAATTCATGCAAATGTCCTCAAATAACTAAGCAACCCTGAAATATGACCACTACAATAACTACCTATATCATGAACAGAGAAATATTGTTGAATAATGCTTAACATAACCTAGTTACCACTTAAACATGCTGCTGTTAGGTATATTCATTATCCAATGTATTTGTTACATGTTATTTGAGAGAGATTTGGTTGCTATTTAAAGCAGGTTGAACTACCACACAGAAGCACCTTGATTGATTGAAGATTTTCCCCAGATTTAAAATGGCCATGTAGTAACTACCTCGAAATAAAAAGTATACATCATATAAATGTGTGTCATAACAAATTCTCTTATATTTCTACTTGAAAGCAGAAACTGTTCTCTATTAATAATTTCTTTTCTTATTATTTGTTCTATTCAAATTTGTGAGAGAAATTTTTTTTCCCATGGCAAAAAATATTCTTTTGTTCACACCAAAACATAAAGTTGCTGGATCAACTTTTCTGCACTTTACTACCACTAACGCCAATTTCACTTATCAAGCTATCTATTTTTATAATTTTTAGTTTTTCTTTTACATTTTTATTTATTTATCTATTTATTTAATTGAACATTGGCATAAGACTGCAAGTGTGTGATAGCATACATGATTTAGTAAGTAAAGATATTTTGATTAATTAAAATAACAACGTTAGTAATGAGAACAATCATTATCTAAATGACTATGGCTGTATAATTAAGGAGTTCAGTTTGAAGTCGTCCCATGGTTTCAGGTTCACTCTTACTGACTTGCACCTTGGGTGCCAATCTTCTACAGCAGGCTCAGGTTGACCAATGGGTTGTGAGTGAAATTTGGTAGGTGGAAGCTGCAGAAATCTGTTGTACTATCACCATCATCATCTCCATCATCATCACTGTTTAACGTTTATTTTCTATGCTTGCATGATTTAGATAGGTTGTTATGTTATGAGATAAGTCAGGTCAGGTAACCCATCTGTATTTTGGTTTAGTTTCTACAACTGGATACCCTTCCTAATGCCAACCATGTTACAATGTGGACTGAGTGCTTTTTACCAAAATGACCATCCAACAGAGTGGACTGAGTGCTTTTTCATCAAGTCACCAGCACAAACACCTTACAGGGTAGACTGGGTGCTTTTTTGTGTCACCAACAAGACTGCCTTACAGGATGGACTGGGTACTCTGTTGTTGTGGCACCAGATCACCTAACAGAGTGGATTTTGCCTTTTTTGTATGCATGGTTTCACAGGAGAAGTGTATCAGGGGTGAGGAGTGAGAGTTGGAGGGGAACAATTGAACAAGTTCTACATGGGTTATCTAGCTGAAAGGGTTGGTGCATGAGGATGTGGGTATAAAGACTGTAGTGGGGTAAAAAGCAAAAGATTGGTGCAGACTAGTATCTTCTATATATTTATTTCATACTGTGCACTTTAGAAGATGGCTCTTCTGAATATAGCATACTACCAGACATCTTAATCCTGCGTCATTGCCCTTGTAAGGTTTAATTGTTCATCAGCTTTTATCACTTCATCCCAAGGAAAGACTGTGCACTGAGCTAATCCCACTCTCTGAGCGACAGTAGCTATAACCCGAAAAGAAGAATAGATCAACATCGGTAACTATTGAGCCGCAGGTTTTATGTCGGAGTTATCCCAGTTTCCTGAGTTGCCTTCTCCTAGAAGAATGCCCCGACAAAGGCTAGGGGTCCTTCACTCCTAGTGGTTTAACCATGTGATCGGGTATCCAGCCAGATTATTTCTATGTCCCCACGCATATACACACACATGCATACATGTATATACATATATACATATATATATATATATATATATGTATAGAATAAGGAAAAGCGAAGTAGTTTCAGATGTTCAAGTCCTTTAATAATAATGCTGTGATATATATTTCAATGACGACACTGGCCACACTGTTCTGTGTGCGAGTGTCGTGACATCATCAGACAGCTTGTTACATAATAAGGTTATGTTTCTGAGGCAATCCAAATTGAATCGACATGGGAACGGATGAAGTGTGTGCTTTTGGGTTCTTCATCCGTTCCCCTGTGAGTACCAATTCACCCCCACCGGTCTGCGCAGGCGCATGTCCGAAGGAAGTTGACCATTAGCTACCGCAGATTTCAACGAAATTCGCTTAGTCAGTTCACCCTCTCAGCCAAACAATGGCCCACCTAGGCCTGTACCATAGTTTACTGCTACCCATCCCGACTGTGGCAGTCAGCCGAAAGCCAGAGGGGATGGGAGAGTGTTAGTTTTTACAGGTCACAATACCTCTCACCAAGCGTGGACAGTATGACTGACCATCAGCTCATAAGAGAAAATAAACTTAATTCTAGGTATCATGGTTTTACATTGGAAGTTAAGAGTGAGAGTTGGAAATAAAAATTAAAATCCTAAATCAAATATCAGAAATTATAAATTAAACAATTAAAAAGTTAACAATTGGAAATTAAAAAATTTTTCAAGTGAGAATCCGGATTGAGGTGAGTAAAAAAATATAGATTGAAGTGAGTAAATAATATGGAGAGAGATATTTAAGTAAGAAGTTCTGAGAGGGGTTCTAATGTCACAGTTACTCTATCCACATATTGAACGACAGTACCGTACATTAGAATGGAGGGTAAACTACAGTATTCAAGGCAGTAGTCAATCTGGTACACAGTCATAATTTCCATCTCATGGAACAAAACCAAAGAAAAACAGACATAAAGTACACAAAAGAAAAGAACCAATAATGAATAAATGCAAAAACACAGAGTACATATATGCAAAATGATCCATATGATTGTCAATCTGTTTATGTCATCATAATCATCATCATCATTTTACGTCCGCTTTTCCCTGCTTGCAAGGGTGGGACGGGTCTTATTCAGCACAGCATCTCTCCACTCGTCACGGTCCCTCGTCATCTCCACCGTGAGCTTCAATGATCTGAGGTCTGTTCTCACTACCTCCACCCATGTTTTTCGTGGTCTACCTCTACCACGTCTTCCTTCAACTGGCAATTCCTGGCACTTCTTCACCCATCGGTCATCCTCCATGCACATCACATGTCCATACCACCTCAGTCTCCTCTCCCGTACACTACATTCTATCCCTCTCAGACACAGTTTCTCTCTCAACACATTTATGCTGGGTCGTTCATGCACATTTACACTGCACATC
The DNA here is from genome assembly GCA_964016885.1 of Eledone cirrhosa. NCBI lineage: Eukaryota > Metazoa > Mollusca > Cephalopoda > Octopoda > Eledonidae > Eledone > Eledone cirrhosa. Next base: position 357,476,396 of record OZ024740.1, read on the forward strand.
CAACGGAGCATGCTTGCCTCATTTCTCTCCAGCCGTCACATATCCTCTGCAGTTGCTGCCCATGTCTCACTACCATGCAGCATCGCGCTCCTCACACAGGCATCATACAACCGGCCTTTCATACGCAGGGAGAAACCCTTCTTCGTCAACAGAGGAAGCAGCTCCCTAAACTTCTTCCAACCCGTCCTTATTCTAGATACTATGGCCTCGGAACACCCTCCTCCCATGCTAATCTGATGTATAGATTGAATTGAGGGGGCTTCTGTTCAAATGCGATTTGGTGCAGGAAAATAGGGGTTTATCTTAGTTTTTGTTTCCGCTTATTTATCCTGCCGAAAGTTATTATTATGTCCGTCCAGTGTCAGGGGTTTCCATCCCCATGGTAGAGGGAATTTCCAGGGGTAGCTCATGGTTGGTTCCTCTCTTCTCCACCATATCGGTTACATCATAGAGCGCTCAACTAATTGGAGCTAAATTATTAGGGTAAACATTGATGCAATTCAATTCAAGCACTCAACGTACTTTTTCCACATAGGAGTGACGGAGTAAATATCGATAAGGAAAAGCGAAGTAGTTTCAGATGTTCAAGTCCTTTAATAATAATGCTGTGATATATATTTCAATGAGGACACTGGCCACACTGTTCTGTGTGCGAGTGTCGTGACATCATCAGACAGCTTGTTACATAATAAGGTTATGTTTCTGAGGCAATCCAAATTGAATCGACATGGGAATGGATGAAGTGTGTGCTTTTGGGTTCTTCATCCGTTCCCCTGTAAGTACCAATTCACCCCTACCGGTCTGCGCAGGCGCATGTCCGACCATTAGCTACCGCAGAAGTTGACCATTAGCTACCGCAGATTTCAACGAAATTCGCTTAGTCAGTTCACCCTCTCAGCCAAACAATGACCCACCTAGGCCTGTACCATAGTTTACTGCTACCCATCCCGACTGTGGCAGTCAGCCGAAAGCCAGAGGGGATGGGAGAGTGTTAGTTTTTACAGGTCACAATACTACCTCTCACCAAGCGTGGACAGTATGACTGACCATCAACTCATAAGAGAAAATAAACTTAATTCTAGGTATCATGGTTTTACATTGGAAGTTAAGAGTGAGAGTTGGAAATAAAAATTAAAATCCTAAATCAAATATCAGAAATTATAAATTAAACAATTAAAAAATTAACAATTGGAAATTAAAAAATTTTTCAAGTGAGAGTCCGGATTGAGGTGAGTAAAAAAATATAGATTGGGGGTGAATTGGTACTCACAGGGGAACGGATGAAGAACCCAAAAGCACACACTTCATCCGTTCCCATGTCGATTCATTTGGATTGCCTCGGAAACATAACCTTATTATGTAACAAGCTGTCTGATGATGTCACGACACTCGCACACAGAACAGTGTGGCCAGTGTCGTCATTGAAATATATATCACAGCATTATTATTAAAGGACTTGAACATCTGAAACTACTTCGCTTTTCCTTATTCGATATTTACTCCGTCACTCCTATGTGGAAAAAGTACGTTGAGTGCTTGAATTGAATTGCATCAATGTTTACCCTTATATATATATATATATATATACACATATATACACATGCATACATGTATATACATATTTACACATTTTTGGATGGCCGTTGACTTTTATGAATTCTTACGCCCTTTGTCAGGTTTTATTTTTTGTCCTGCAGGGTGTCCAAAATCACCCTCCTCACCAAGTGAACTTGGTAGGGTTGCCGTTTAGTCGCCGACAACCCAACTATGTGACTGGTTGTACTGGGTTACATGTTATAAGTAGTACTCAAGAGTAACCCAACATACATACATGATGGCTGTATCCTCATTAGATGATCATGACCATCATTAACAGGGAGTCACCAATGCCTGTGCAAGGGTTTTAAGTCAAGTGTGGCTTGCACAACACTACAATGACTCTCACTAGTAATGCCAAGTTAGCCTAGAGACAAGAAAAGTGCAAAATATCAGGTTCAGTAGTGCAGTGGGTTTTATATACGAGTTAGTCTTCTCCTAGAGGAATGCCTTCACAAAGACTAGGAGTCCATCATTCCCAGTGAGCTTACTGTGCCCTTGGACACTAGCCTAAGTGTTTCTACAACTCAGTATATGTACATACTATTGGATGGCCATTGACTCTTATGAGCTCCTTTGCCCTTTTAGGGGTTTTATTTTTCATCCCATGGAATGTCCAATATCACCCTCCGCACCAAGCTAGCTTGGTGGAGTTGCCTGTTTAGTTACTGCTGACCCAACTATGTGACAGGATGTACTGGGTTACATGTTACCAGTAACACTTACAGATGACCCGAAATAACACAGATACATACAAGCTTACCCATGCTAGCGTGAAAGATAAACGATGATGATGATGATGATGATGATGATGATGAGGCTGCATTTCTGTTGTTTACCAGGATGAGAGATCAATTTTCAAGTGACTGAGCATTCCGCAGACACGTGTACCATGAGGGAGATTCAGTAGGATACAGTGTGACAAGATTTTCCCTTTGAATTACAAGTACAACTCATTTTTTTTTTTCTGTTGAGTAAAGTGAAGCAACATGAAATAAAGTATTTTGTTCAAGAAAATATGTCATTGGGCGTCAAATTCTTGAACTTATGATTATGAGCCAAACCTTCTAACAACTAAGTAACATTCCTTTATAGTAAACTATGTAAATTATTCATAATATTCATAATATTCTGTGTTAAAAAACATGCAAATAAGGAAAACTAGAACATTGAGCTTGGCTCCATAGTATTGCTCTTTTTAAATGCTCATGTATTAAACTACCTGTTGCTGACAAGTAAACACCGACAGATTTGATTTAATAGTGAAAATAATTTAGCTTTAATTGTCAGGGATTACATCGAAACTGAAATTCAAGTCATGACGACCATTAGAACTGAGATATGAATTTGTTCACACTCTGATTAGGTGGGAAATTATTAGGATATAAGATAGTATGCCTCACTATATTTTTTCCAGGTGTTTAAGTTCAAACCCCAGTTGGGTTAACTTTGACTTTCAGCTTTGATAAATATAGTATTAAGGCAGCAAATTAACAGGGTCTTTACAATGTTGGATTGCTTTGTAGTTCTGGCTCTCTGAGATCAAATCCCACCATGGTCAACTTTCCTTTTTATCTTTTCGAACCCAATAATAAAAGTACTAGTCCTGTACTGGAGTCAGTTTTTTCTTTACATCCCTTTCTTATTTCCCCCTTTTCTCCTTCTCTTGAAGAAATTAACTGTTCAGACCTAGTATAGGATAGGCTCTGCCAGGTTTAAAATGTCCAAGACACTTCATATATCAGTAGTTACTGGGCCATACCTACAAATATAGTATTAGAGAAATAAATTATGTTCCCTTGTTTTATTTTTTCTGCTCAAAATTTTACCTGTAATTCAATGATCACTGATTTTGCCTGAGAATTGTGTTATACCTTTTGTAACTGTATTACAAATGAATACCCTGTATTTTGATAAATTAATAAAAAATTTGGAGGGATTTACTAAATTTATAAATAATTTCATTAAGATTGTATTTGTAACCAAAGGTTTTCATATAAAATTGTGTTTAAAAGTTTTAATTTATATAAGAACCTTTTAAAATGGGTAGCTTAGTTTGATAGAACCAGAGTTAGTTTTGGGTGGGTTGGTATCAAAAGATTAAAGGTATCTATTGAATATTTCACCATTTACACTTTCATTCCACGAGTAAGAGACCATTTTATTACACAACTGAATGATAATTGGTGAGGAAGATGGAGAATCCCACACATTCTAATGTTGATGAGTTATATAAGAGCTACAGTGTATTAAAAGCTATACACTACCATAAGGGCCGGCTTTTAAAAATATTTTCCTTGATATAACTATAACTGTACAGTTATAATAAGTCAGTACATGTATTGAGTGTGTGTGTGGAAGGAAAACAGAACTACTGGATCTCAGTGAATGCAGCTCTATATAAAGGCTATGTATCTTTCTACATAGTTACGTAAACCTCATCTGTTATGGGTGATGTGAGTTTCAACCAATGAGTACTGGGTGACAATATTCATAGTGCCTAGACTACATATGTCGTAACCTTTTGCTGGCCATATTTCTAAAGAAATATACCCTATTTTAATTAACCAATAAAGGATTTTGGGGGAATGAGGGTACAAAAATTATCAATTATGTCATTAAGATGCTATTTGTAACATAATATAACAAAAGGTTCTTATATTAAACTATGTTGGACAATTTTAATGTAATTAGGAACCCTATAATACGGGTGGTTTTGCTTCACAGAAACAAATGGGTTGGTGTCAAAAGGGTTAATTTACTATTTCCGAATCTTACAATTCTCTTAATTTTAAAGTTTTAATCTAAACATTTCTTCCTTTCAGTATACTTCCACCTTTGAATGTACTCATTCACATTAGTAAGGCTACATCTTTGGTAGATGATGGTCTGTAGATTATTAACTTATACAAAAGTAAATTTTCCTCACTAATGATCCTATAACTCCTTAGCAAATATTGTTAACTTTTTTCATTTCTGAACTGGCTGAGCAGTGTCCAAGAATAACATAGATGAAACTGATAGCAATAAAAATCACAAAATTTGTGTTTCACCAGCTTCTTGTTCAAATTTTCTAAGCAGGACTAAATGCAGGTCTTAAAGTAATGAGATTACAAGTTGAGCTTTTATTTTTGTTCAGGTGTTTGGACTGAAGAAATGTAGAAGGGAAGGAAATTTATCCATGGTTAAACCTCAAAGAGGATAAACCTAGGTGTAAATTATGTACAAATATAAGCAATTTGAATGGCAGATGTACTAAGTTTCATATTATAGAACTGATTGAAGTACATGCTTAAAGTCTGCCAGAAAAACATTTGTTGATCACAAACTAACAAAACCCCAACTGTTTCTTTAATTGCTGAATACAAAGATATTGGATGTGCTCTTTAAAAATATGACACCATAAATGCTTTTCATCTAAAAGCAAATCATTCAGTTTTTCCTCCTGTATATTATTTAGCTTGGAATGACAGATCATACTCTGATCCCTTTATTTTACTAGAATTTCAAAAGAAAAGTGGTATTGAAATAGGAATTGCTTTACATTGTTTCACAAGTAGAACAGAGATAATTAATCATATAGCCCCATCCCCCAGCCTCATTTATTTTCATTAATATGAAAGTGAAAAAATCTATCACAGCATATCAATGAGATAAATGACAAACTTTCTCTACTCAATGAGGAAATAACAAGCCTGGGCATGAAGACCACCTTTATACTTTATTTGAAATGTAAAAGTGATAAAGAAGGTTATCTACATTTTATATTTATAGAGTTAATTGAATTATCTAATCAATAAGCTGCTCTTTTCTCTGTAATAAATGCCTTCAGAGATCATGTGGAGGATCATGGACACTGCACTCCCCAGAAGATTTACATCCATTAGTTCTGCTGAGTGTAAAAGAGGATTCAGTTAGATAGACATTATCATAAAAACATGTTTAAAAATTCTCATAAATTAAGTATCATTTATACTTGTTAATCATATGGATACCAAGCCACCTGAAACCACCCTGGTTTTATAAAACAAAACTTCCCATTTTGAAATATTCATATTTGTATTAAAAACTTCCCTCTGTAGATTTTTAAAAGAAATTCGAAAGTAATGTTCCAAACAAAAGCTTAATAATGAAAAGGTTATTATCAAATTCCTCCAAATGTTTTTATGATTTTCAAAATTTATTGAAACACATAAGTAGTGTTTTTCACTGGAAATACAGTGATGAAAGGGTTAAACACATGAACAGTTTCTAGTTCAGTGAAATCCTGAACCATATGTCATATCATGGCCAAGACACCACAGATCAACAGATGACACCAGGACAACAATTGTTTCAGAATTCCACCCATCAAACACAAATTACACTTGACCCTTTGTGGAAATTATTGGGATATTTCTCATTGATGGCATTTGGTAATTGCTTTTAAGTTGGTAAAATATATGACTATCATGCTTTCCTCTATTTGAATGATAATTATATTTGTTGATAATTAGTGAGTGCAAGCTGCATTATTCAACTATGCAACTCTTTGTCATATAATTAACTGAAATATTATGTTATTTTTTATTGTAACATTTATACACGGGAAAATAGTGATAGTCTATATAATTTTGTTAATGTTTTAACTATCATTGATAGTTGGGTGTGACATATATAAAAAAAAAAAAGGATATAGGAAATTACATGCATTTTGATAGCTGCAGCACCTAAAAAAATAATACTGCACCCCTTTATGTGTAGGTTTTATAAGTTAATGAAGATTTGCATTGCTCTCAATAATTTTAAAGCAATGCTTCTGAGGCTGAGATATATAAATATTTCTAAAGAGAGTTGCAGGCTTTAACTTGCCATATATACTTGAATATATGCTGCAAAGTATGTGACAAAAAATCGATGGTAAAATGGGGGTCAGCATATATCTGAGGTCAACACTCTGATTTTTACCAACTTCAAGTTCTACATAAATAAAGTGCTAAAATATCTGGAGTAATTATTTTACAACGAACCACTGTTTTCTACATTTACATCATCATTAGTATTAGTTATGCATTCACATGAAAATATTTCCAACAAATGTTCGTAATTTGATATGAAAAAGATTAACCAAAATTAAAACAAAATTTATCAGGATTGTGTCTGATCTCTTGCAATACAATGTCTACTCTTGGCATATTTCAACTGTATTAGACCTTATCAGTTAATGAACGCTGTATAATGTTATAAATGGAAAAAGTAACTTAAAGAGAGGTAAGTAGAGACAACTGCTGCATGAAGAAAAATTTATAAAATACACAATGCAGTGCACTAAGAAATATTTCCTAAATTAAAATAATTGAGCATTGGATAGTATATTCTTTGGGGTTTGATCCAGCTTTCTTGATTCTGAGTTCAAATGAGGTAAACATTGTGATTTGTTATATTGGGTTTGATAAATAAAATACCAGTCCAGTGTAGCAAGCATCAAGTGGAGTGCCTTGTGGTATAGGTTCTAGCTTTTTGCTGTGCTTCTTAAAAAACAACCCACCTTGGCCTACATCTTGAGAAGGAACTTTCCCGAGGCAGATCCATGGTCTCACAAGACAAGAAAAAGCTTGGGATAAATGGAGGGAAAATGATGGACTAAGAATGATATCACAGTAGTATTATGGTGCATTATGAATATATCTAGATCTTTGCAAGTGTTTGGACATTTAATATGATCCACTTAAATTAGAATAGACTTCTACCCTGGGAAAATGCTCAAAATTTAGCTCCCATGGCTTGTCCTCTAATGTGTTCCCCCTTCTCCCAGTTATGCGCCCCATCCCCCCAATCCCCAAAAAATGTTTTCAACTTACAGTTTGGCAATCTAACAAACCTAGTTTTTGACACTTCTTTCTCTGATCACACTAAGAAAATTACTACATCTGCATTTTCTACTACACAGCCCAGAGTTCACACTCACCCATACCAAATCGTGTTACAGGTCATAACACCATATGAGCCTCTCCACTGCTTTGGCGATTTCTGCAATGCTGCTACATGATAAAGGGGTTCAGTGATTTATTTATGAATTAAAGTAAATTATTATATATCTAAGTTAAGTACACACATTGATATACATCAGTGATCTTGAAGTTTCAGTAATGCACTTCTCTGAAGCCTGTGCTCTATGGGCGCTGCCTGGTGGCCTAATGACAGCAACATCCCAGCTTCTACCACAAAATGTATGCTTCAAACATTTTCAGGGATCTTTAAATTTAAGTGTTTTGGTTTTTCTTGGTTAGAAAATAGTTTAAACTGAAGGCTATAAGTTAAATTTGAGCCTATTTATAAAGTGTATGGCATGTATGTAAATGACAGTGGGATATCTTTTTAAAGAGTGCAAAAAATGTAAAATAGGTAGGCATAGTGCCAAAGCCACCTCCTCCCCTTTGGTCATGGATGATCGAGTGTTTTGAAACTAGAAAGTTCCCCTCTCTGAGGCACAAGCCTCAGCATGGTATTTTTGTGGACGATCAGCAGTCACCCATACATGCCAATATCTCCTCTCCATGCTACCGATGCCGTCCAAGAAAAAAAACAAAGACCGATATAGTTTGACACCAATAACGTCACAACTCATTTATTCAGCTGACCAAACTGGAGCAATGTGAAATAATGTGTTTTACTCAGGGACACAATACACCACCTGGTTCGGAAATTGAACTCACAACTTCAAAATTGTGAACCTAACACTAACCACTAAGCCACATGCCTTCGCAGATATAGTGTAGAATATATATAATTTCGCCAACTTAATGCCACATCAACTGAAAATATTAATTTCTAAACATATTTTCCAATTATCACTAATATGTTAATTGAGGGGCATTTTCAATGACAAGATTTGTGTAAGCTATTTCCTTTTATAGCTGTATGTGCCATAGGGTATTCCACCAGTTTACATGAACACATACACACTCAAACATACAAATCTATATGTATGCATATGTGTGCCTGTATGATTATATATATATATATATATATATATATATATATATATATATATATATATATATATATATATGTATATATATATGTATATATATATATATATATATATATATATATACATATATATATATATATATATATATATATATATATAATGTGTGTGTGTGTGTAACGAAGGGTATTAGTAGTAGTTGTTAGATGAAATAACAAGAATAGCTGATTTACTTTATATATAAAAAGGTTTACTTCACTTCAGTCAAAAAGAACAATAAACAAGTTACCACGAGTTGCGAAGGTTGACGATGTTATTTTGTTGTTGGTTCATGAGGCTGGTGTAGTTTGAGACCAGGAGAGAGAGAGAGTAATGGTCTGTAGTTGTCTGTAGACCTCAGCGGCCTGTAGGCAGAGGTGAATCTTTACATAGCTTGTCTATAGCGTACTGCTCCGATCTCTCTGTCCTGGTCTCAAACTACACCAGCCTCATGAACCAACAACAAAATAACATCGTCAACCTTCGCAACTCGTGGTAACTTGTTTATTGTTACTTTTGACTGAAGTGAAGTAAACCTTTTTATATATAAAGTAAAGCTGCTATTCTTGTTATTTCATCTAACAACTACTACTAATACCCTCCTTTACATTGGTGACCCCGACGTGATTGAATTCTCTCTCTCTTGGTACTGGCTATTTATATCCCTGGCTTCCTGTCCCCTGCCTCGAGGGATCGGCCACGCATCAACTTGTTTAAGCCAAAAGGGTTATGACCTAGAATTTGACTTTTAGGTGTCACTCAGGGTTCGAGGTGTGGACAGGTTTCGCTATTCGCTACATATATATATATATATATATATATATATATATATATATACAGTTCCCGTATGAGCAAGACAAAGTCCCCCAACCTAACATAACCCACAACAGGACAACCCATCTAACCCATGGTAGCGTGGAAGAATGGACGTAAAACGGTGATTATATATATATATATATATATATATATATATAGGCACTTAACTCTTCACGGAATCCTAGTGGACCCATCATGACATAAACCTGGCAAAGTTGAGCTCAGTGGAATTTGAACTCAGAGTGCCGAGATCTGGAAGAAATACCATAGATTCTATCCAATATTTTATCGACACTGCCAATTCGCCTTATATATGCAAATATGACCGTTGATTTCTCAAACCCGTAAACAAAATACTCGGAAAATACTGTAAACCTTACTACTGACTTGCACTCATAAATTCAGCTAAACCAACACCTAATCCAAGTCCCTAAATTCTGTAAACCAAACACCAGCCACAGGAAAACATGTTATAAAACTTCTGCTGTAATAAAATAAATAAATTCTACTAAATAAAAGGCGCTGCTTCACCCTTTCCTTGCGTCTCTGACTTTTGTTCAACCAAATTCACGTACATATCATTAGTAAACCCTATGTTATAGTAGAAAATACACAAGGTGTCACCCATTAGGATCGAATCTAAAACCACGAACTTGTGAATTGAATTTCTTAAACACTTGGCCATTACAAGGATCTTTTTTTTTATGCTGTTCATCTTTTAGTATTTTCTTCAATGAAACTTTATATGATCAGATATATTTTAATATTTAGCAGAAACCTAGGGTGGTTAATTTGTAGAGTTTCCGATAATTCGTCATTGCAGTATTTGTTCTGGCTCTTTACATACGAAGTTCAAATCCCACTAAGATCATCTTTGCCTTTCGTAATTCCAGAGTTGATAATATAATGTGAAATTCAAGTGCGGGGGGTGAGTTAATCAACTTTGCCCTTCCTCCAGCTTTTCTGGCCTTGTACGTAAATTAGAGATAAATATTTAGCAGAAACCGTAGAACAACACATTGAATTTTTACAGCATTTATGGTCGTGGAAGTAAGTTCTAGTTATATGCTAGGCTGGATACAATTGACAATCTCTTTTCCTACAATATATGACTGTGTCAATGTGAAATAATCGTTTCTGATTTAGGCACAAGGCCAACTATTTTGAGGGAGGGGTAAATCGATTAAATCGATCCCAATACTTTATCTTATCAATCCCGTAATTCTCAAAGGGAAAGCTAACATCAGCGGGATTTGAACCGGTGCTTATTCAGTTTCATGGCGACAGAGAGTACAAGACAGGAGGCCAGTCCATCGCATTGTTAAACCCCCAGCTATTGCTGGTACACATTTTCAGCTGTGTATGCTGGAGCAACATGAAATTGAGTATTTTGCTCAAGAACACAACACGCAACCCAGCCCAGGAATCGAACCCACATTATGATCGTAAGTCCAACACACTTACCACTAGGCCACGCGCCTCTAAATTAGTGCTGAATTAAATGTCTGGATTTATTTTGTTTCATCCTTGTGAGTTCAAATCCATCTTATGTTAGCTCTGGCTTTCATATGTTGATGAAACAATTAACAGTAAACCTACAATTCACCGAATTACATTTAATCGTCTATATATCTTCTTGAAGTAAAACTATAACCCATCAAATAACAGCAAACTCGAAGAAAGCTGGAGAGAAGAGCATTATGAATAAATACATTTTCATATTATTTTCCGGCATAGAAAACAAGTATATACAGGATGGGTCGTTGATGACTTTGCATGAGATCAACCCAAATAACCAGTCTTCCGGTTCTTCATTTAAATATTCATTATATGAGATAGAAACAATTATATGAGGAAATGTGATTGAAATATTTTGTGCCAGAGCGATATTTATAGAATGTTATACGCAGAGAGCTTCATGGAAATTGTGGTGCACAGGCATTTAAACCGTATTCGTAAAGAATTAATATTCTAGTGTTTATGTTAATGTTCAGTTGACCCCTGCTTTTGCAATTCTAAATCTAATTTTGTGCAGTAAGTTTACGTTTTGTGTCAAATACTATATGCGCTTACTCCAGGAAAAATACCAGGAGCAGTACATTAACCTATTTGTGACGTTCGTCGATTTAACTAAGGCAGAGATGGCCTATGGAAAATAATGGAGAAGTTGGGCTGCCCTAGTAACTTCATCACGGTTGTTCGACTTATAAAAAATGCTAAAAATGACCATAACAAATTCTTCTCAGATTTAGAGAATATCAAATACTTGGTTATGGTAGCTACCCCAAAGATTTGTGCAGGTCAAAAGTTTCCGTAAAATAAACCTGTTGTATTCCTTAAGAATATAACGATTGACAAATAATGTATTTAGAATTATGCATATGAACAAGCATTGCTTCATTTTGATAGTCATCTTGACAATTTAATTGACCCATACAATATTAAACTTGCTCCACTGTGCATATATATATATATATATATATATATATATATATACACGTATGTATGTGTGTGTGCGTGTGTGTTTTTATATGAGGAACCTACCAAACTTGAACTGACCCGGGCCCTCCAAAGTCTAAATCTGGCCATGTGTATGTGCATATGTACGTTTATATGTATGTGTGTATGTATACTTGCATGCACTTACACACACACATACACACACATATAACGGGCTTCAGCATAGTTTCCGTCTTTCACATTCTGCGATGCTACAGAATTTTTGCATGTGAAACATGTATACACTTTTAGAATGTTAGTATCAGTGTATATATATTATCAAGAATTACAATAAATGCAGGTGAGTGTTGTGACATGGTTTTACTTCACAGAAGTCAAATAAATTAATATAAATAATTGTTACCACATGTTGATGGTCAGTTAGTCACAACTCCCAGACTGGAGTGTGTAGAGAAGAACAGAAATCTTCTCTTGGTAAGGTTCAAGTGTTTTTTTAGGCTGTCGGCGCAGGAAGCGAGACAGGAGTCGTCTCTTGACAAGGTCTGATGTGTTCTTCTTGTTGCGGCGAAAGTGAGAGTGATGCCTTGATGTTCTCAAATATATAGTCCCCAGGGGGACGCAACACCATTTAGTACATGGATCTGCCACTGGGAGTCGCGACCGTCACAAAGGGACGCAACTCCTATACGTGCTGAGTTACAGCCGTAAGGGGCCGCTACAGTACCCTCCTCCAGACGCTAGGCGAAAAGCCCGAAGGTAACTGTAGCGAACCCACAAGCATGGGCTCCCAGCGCAGGCATGAAATGGTAACGAAAAGGTACATGTATAAATCAGGCATGAAATAGTAACGAAAAGGTACATGGTAATACAATAAAGAGAAAAACAAAGAAGGCTCCAGTGGTCAGTTCACATGAAAACAGTTTGGCAGAGTTTTGGGGGCCAGTGGACTCTTTGACCGGAACGGGTCGCGGTCTTATATGTAGGTGAAGGTGGGGAAGAAGGAGCAGGTGTATGCACAAGAGAGAAAGAATGGGGTATTTGTGACTCGGGTGTATGAGCGTCATTGTATACCCTTTTTAGTCTATCCACCGAAATTGTCTCTCTGGACCCCTTAATGTCTACTGTGAAATGTTTGTCAGTACGTGCTAACACACGGTAGGGTCCAGAGTGCGGTTTTGTGAAGGGTGGAGTAACCGCATCGTTTCTGACGAATACATGTGTCCACGAGGCAATATCCCTCGGGACTGCAGCTTTAATAGTTTGTTTCCTAGTATTAATGGGCGGTAAGTCCTGAAAATAGGAGCGCAAACGAGATACGTAGGAAACAGGGTCCTGGAAAGCAAGATCAACAGGGGCAAGCATTTGCCCAGCAAACGCTAGAGGAGCACCATACAGTAATTCGGCCGGGGAGAACCCAAGGTCCTCCTTTATTGATGACCGAATTCCTAACAACACAATAGGAAGGTACTCGCTCCAACGTTGAGAGTCGGGATAGGCGCGAAGAGCGGCCTTTAATTGGCGGTGGAATCGTTCCACTATTCCGTTTGAAGCAGGATGATAAGCTGTGGTCCGAATCCGTTGAACGCCAATGATCTTTGTGAGCTCAGAGAAAAGATGAGACTCAAATTGTCTACCACGGTCTGTGGTGACTGTAGTTGGTACCCCAAAGTGGGTAATCCACCCTGATACCAGGGCACGCGCTACAGTCTCGTGGTGAATCCGTAGATACATCACATAGAATCTGCCTGTCGGTGGTCGACAATGGCAGATATTTGAAGATGCAAGTCGCAAATTCGGCAGAAAGAGTATCCAACGATTGGAGTGCAGGTTGGTCTGCAGCTAAACGACTTAAGTCGATCACCTGGGATGACGAGATGAAGCTGATTGGCAAACGTGACAATGCGTCTGCAGCTATGTTATGCGAGCCAGCAATGTGCTGGATATCATTTGTAAATTGCGAAACGTAATCCAGGTGCCTTGTCTCTCTGGGCGAATATCTGTCGGCTTTAGCCCTCAAAGCGAAGGTCAGAGGTTTGTGGTCGGTTAAAACAGTAAAATTTCTCCCCTCAAGAATATGAGAGAAATGTTTCACCGACAGATATATGGCTAATAATTCCAGCACAAACGTGCTGTAACGCGTTTCTGCTGGTTTCAGCTTCCTTGAGAAAGATGCCAAAGGTTGTTGGTTTCCAGCGTTGTACTGCTGTAAAACTGCTCCCACAGCGGTATCAGATGCATCAACACAAAGCGAAAGCTTGGCCTCTGGTACCGGGTGGGCTAGCAAAGATGAACTAGCGAGTGCTGTCTTGGCAGTCTGGAAGTCTTGAAGCTGTCCTTGTATAAAGGAAATATCCTCATTCTTCTTACGACGATTTTTCAAAATTTCAGTAAGGGAAAATAGCAAATTAGCACAATGAGGAACGAAACACCTATAGAAATTGATTAGGCAACTGGTGAAGTGTAGTAGGCGGAGGTAAATCCTGTATGGCTTCGTTGTTGATGAGGTGGCCTAAAAAATTTAGCGAAGTGGAACCGAAAACACATTTTGCGGGATTCACACGAACGCGGTAATCCTGAAGTCGCCGAAATAAGAGATGCATGTGGCGCATATGCTCTTCCGGAGAGGAACTAGCGACCAGAATATCGTCTATATAAGCATAAACGAAGCCCAGACCACGAGTGACTTCATCTATGAACCGCTGAAAAGTGCTAGCGGCGTTCCTGAGTCCGAAAGGCATGGTCAAAAATTCGAAGGATCCGAAAGGAGTTGTAATCGCCGTTTTCGGAATATCCTCCTTCCTGACCGGAATTTGGTGGTAGGCTCGCACTAAATCTAGTTTTGAGAAAATCTTACACCCCTGCAATGAAGATGCGAAATCCTGGAGATGAGGAATGGGATACCTATCCGGGACGGTCATAGCATTTAACCTCCTATAATTCCCAGTGGGTCTCCAGTCGCCGGAAGTCTTGGGCACCATGTGTAACGGTGAAGCCCAAGTACTCGTAGATGGGCGAATAATGTCCAGCTGCAGCATATGGTCGAACTCGGACCGTGTGGCCTTTAATTTGTCCGCCGGTAAGCGGCGTTTTCGCGAAAACATTGGAGTACCGGTGGTGGAAATGAAATGTTCAGTTGAGTGTGTTGGCTCAGTGACTCGAAAATTTCCATCGGTGAGCTCCGGGAAAGAACCTAACAACGAATGGTAGGCGTCTCTAGCGGCAGCGATGAAGAATATGGGGCTGACTGTTGGAGCATTGGCTTTCCGGCCACGAATTGAAAAACCGGTGATGTCATCCACCAGACGTTGGCCACGGACGTCCACAGTCAAAGAGAAGTTGTGGAGGAAATCCGCTCCTAAGATAGGGTATGGCAAATCGGTAACCGTAAAAATCCACTTAAAATCCCTACGAAGATTTAGGAATTTGAGAGGAAGCGAGATTTGTCCGTACGTCTTTATAGACGAGTGATTAACGGCCTGCAGAGTAACGGATGACTCCACTCTATCTTTCAGGCAATGGACCGGCCAAATACTACAGGAGGCTCCTGTATCCCCGAGGAAACCTCTTCCCGACATAAGGTCCTTAATGAAGAAATGGTGGTTTGGTGGCTTTATGTTGAGGTCAACTGCCCCCATCAGCGGACCTCTTTCGCGTTTCCCGCCTTATGAAACGAGCAAGGTTGCACGCAGTGGTTCGCGCTCTGGGCAAATCGCTCATGGTACCAGCATAAAGATGAAGCTAGTGACCTGGGGCGGCGTCTAAAAGATTGAGATCTCGTACGGGTACCACACCAGACCTTCATCTTCTGGAGCTCCAGGGTGAGTTCCTGAATGGCCCTCTGTAGGAGCTGCCGCGCAGATGGCATGGCCAGCTGTGGTCTGAGCTGGTTGGGAAACAGCGGCAAGGGCTTCGCTGCCTCCAGCACCCGTAACTTCGAAAACTTTTTCCGCAGAGGCGGCAAGCTGATCCACCGTGCAAGTATCCCTAATGGGGGCCAAAGTTTCCTGTACGTTGGTCGGTAGGTGCGAGAAGAACAACTGCTTCAGCATGGCAGTTTCCGCTACCGACCCCTCCGTTAAGTCCTTCATTCGCCTTAGGAGGTTCGATGGGGTGCCATCACCGATATGCTCCAGATGGACCAGAGCCCTAAATGTTTTTTTCTGCGGACTGTGCAGTCCTGCTGAGTATTTCAGCCTTCAGAGACTTGTACATCGCGTCGGTGGGTGTCTCTAACACCAGGTCCTTAATCGCTGGGATAAGTGCCGGCGGAATTGCACTAAGGACCAGAGGACGTTGTTGTGCCTCATCAATTCTGTTCGCCTCGAAAAATGCTTCAAGTTGGGCGAACCATAACCTTACGTCGCCCGTGTACATAGGTAGAACAGAATGAGATGCCATTGGTATACCGTAGGTAATTTGAAAAAAAAAAAAAAATCGTCTCCGTTTGAAAAAATGTCTCCAACACAAGGGAAAAGGAAAACAAAATCGTTTGTTTTTCTCTGTCAAACAACTGGACAGGAAAAAGAATGCATCCGAGACAATATGCAAAGGAGCGACTAACCGAGCGATGTCATTAATAAGGTATAGGCAGGGAATTTAAAACTAAAACCAACATGGCGGACTATTTCGCGCCAAAAACACTATTGATGGAGAAGAAAGCCGTCACCTTGTCATCCTCCAAAATTTTAGCCAGAGAAAAGAAGAAAAGAAGAAAAGGAGAAAAAAAAATCATTCATACAATTGCTGTTTGTTTGTGTGTAAATACTTTGGATGTTCGTTTTGCACATATGAAGAGTTTGATGTTAAGTGTTACAGAGAAATATGTTTAGATCGGTCAATACAGCCATATCAGAATCAAGTGTGTTGTTCTGTATTAAATGTTTTTTTTTCTTCTCTTTTTTTTTTATATACACATGGTACCATTTGCCATTCTTTTTTTTTTTTTTTTAAACGTCAGGTCACCAATTTAGAATGTTAGTATCAGTGTATATATCAAGAATGACAATAAATGCAGGTGAGTGTTGTGACATGGTTTTACTTCACAGAAGTCAAATAAATTAATATAAATAATTGTTACCACATGTTGATGGTCAGTTGGTCACAACTCCCAGACTGGAGTGTGTAGAGAAGAACAGAAATCTTCTCTTGGTAAGGTTCAAGTGTTTCTTTAGGCTGCCGGCGCAGGAAGCGAGACAGGAGTCATCTCTTGACAAGGTCTGAGGTGTTCTTCTTGTTGCGGCGAAGGAAGTGAGAGTGATGCCTTGATTGTCCTCAAATATATAGTCCCCAGGGGGACGCAACTCCATTTAGTACATGGATCTGCCACTGGGAGTCGCGACCGTCACAAACGGACGCAACTCCTATATGTATCTACCACTGGGAGTCGCGACCGTCGCAAAAAGGGCACAACTTCTATACATGCTGAGTTACAGCCGTAAGTGGCCGCTACACACTTTTATGGTGATGATCTTGCCAAGTGGTGGATATGTAGAATTTTTAGTGTGTCGGAGAAATACTTAGCCGTATTTGTTCCAGCTCATTACATTCTGAGTACAAATCATACCGAATACAACTTTGCCTTTCATCCTTCCGAGGTCGATAAAATAAAGTACCAGCCAAGCAGATCTGTCAACTCTCCCCGTCCGACGGGGACATCTCTCACCCACCCCAAATTGAAAATGGCTGGAGTTTACAGTGGCCATCGAATTAATTATTGTAAAAAAAAACTATTCAAGTTAATAATTTCATATGACAGTGGGAGTTTGGCTGTTCTTTCATGTTTACTTAGGATATTATTTTCTATTGTAAAATTAAATCATCTATAGTTGTCTCAGACCTTTCAACTCTGCCCGTCTGACAGGGAGATCTCCCACCCACTTTGTCTTCTCTTGTGAGAATGGGTATAGTTTTCATATTGTAAAATCTCCCCATGTTGCCTCATTTCTCCTCGTTTGAGGGCACTTTATTTTCATGGAACACCCCGTTTCGGTTTTTAGAGGTTGGCAGGTCTATACCAGTCAAATACTACTTTCGATTTAATCAGTTTTCCCCTCCTCCATATAACTGGCCTTGTGCATTAATTAGAAGGCTCTATGACGTTCTTGGCTTTCTCAAAGACATTAGTTATTTCTCTGAAGTAAAGTGTATTTTCATCAGTAATGAAAACGAGGTCACAGTCACTCAGTTCGTTTGAATAGTATTACTTCTATTCTACAGCATTCAACACTTAATTATTACAATATTTTTCTAGACAGGGAGCAGCTTTTCTAATTACTTCACAGGACTGGATGGATACTAAGAACCAGGAAGCTAGTAATAACTTTCCACAGTAAAGTTTTAGATACCACAACAGAATAAGAGAGGATGTTGGTTTAATGTTGGGAGTCGGTTACTACTTAACTGCATAATATTAATTAAGGAAGTGCTGCTGAAGTTGTATTTTAATTTCTTACTGTCTGCCACTAAGCTTCAGATCTCAACAACTTTTGTACATATAGTTGAAACGTAGCAAATATCCTGTATCCTCTGGTGAAACACACACAGCTCGTCTCCTCTGCTTCAAAACAATTCTGTTAACATTATTAGTAGTAGCAGTGGTAATAGTAACAATATTAGTACTGATCTTGTTTATTATATTTTTGTTGCTTCAAGTGGAATTGCCATAAACAATAGAGAATCGGATTAAATCCTTTGCAATAGGTTCATCTCTAGAATTACTAGTTCAAACCTACCGGATAACACACACACACTCACACACACACAAAAACAAACACACACACACACACACACACACACACACACACACACACACACACACACACACACACACACACACACACACACACACACACACACACACACATATATATATATCCACCCTGATCCAAGCTGCCCTCACTCGCACCCATGAAACCGATCGTAACACAGCCCTCTCACCCCCACCATCGTCCTCCAAACACCTGCCCTCATTTCCCCCTCACCTATCCCCCCATCAATCTACCTCTCCGGTGACATATCCTCTTTGCTTCCACACCCTTTTAGAACGAGTATTTTTTTATTGTGAGTTAATTGAGAGAGTTAATAGATGATATACTGTATGTATTGTTGAGAATGTATGTATTGTTTGTATTGTATCACAGAGAGTAACCGAAGCAGTCCAAGAAAGGAGTGCGGGATTCCGTCCAGAATATATTTTTTTACCCCGTTTGTAAAATAAGTTGGATTACTTTGAATAAATAATGAATGAATATTACATAATTTATGTGCTAAATTTAGTGGCTGTTGATTAAATATATTTTATAGCTTATTTAAAGACCTTTAAAATTCACTTCTTTAAAATTTTCAAATGTCAACACTTCCGGTTAGCGGCCGTTATATTATAACACTTATAAAAATATCGCATATATTTCCGTCGCTAATTTTCTCCTAATGCAGTTTATATATAATATCGTCTTTTTTTAAATGTATCATGGATTACGTTACTGATTACAGAAGACAGTGTCAATTTCTGTGTATATTGTCAATTACGATTTTATTTGATGTATCATATCTACATTTGTGTAGATATGATACATTTTATGTATTATACATATATTTGTGTATAATATCAATATACACACTACACATGCTAGCAGAAAACCACCCGAGGGTGGTTTTTCTGCTAGTATCATCATAAGGCATTACAACGTTTTTTTTATATATAATTTATTTGCAAATATGAGAAGTTGAGTTAGCTGTGTTGACATGTCATAAGAAATGAAATAAAACAAATTAAGATGCTGTAAAAGAATACGCAGACCTATGGCTAAAGTTAGAAGCCATGGCCGCGGTAATCGTTCGATAGTTATATTTCGGAAAGTTTGTTGAGCAAAATCAAGAGATGTTTACCTTCTGGTGAGGAGATTCAAAGAGGGAGATTTTCGAAGAGAAGCGGGAATTTTTCCCTTTGGGCGTAAGTTGAAATACATCTCCCTACGATGGTAGCGATTGGCTGAACTGAGCCAAACAACGTACGGAGAATGTATTCAAGAGCCATCAGAATGTAGGTCACTACAATACCCCCTATTTAGCCTAGAAGGCGATAAATAAGATTGAATTATCAGGAAAAACGTTGAAAGAGAGCACATCAATGAGAAAATTGAACAAACGAATGCATGCAAGATGAAAAATGAGGCGCTAAGGGCCTTGTTGAGCCGCTGTGTCAAATGACTAGCTGTTTTGCTATTTATGTGTGACGACCCCGGGTCTAACAGAAAACGGATAAAGTCTGACATCGGCAAAGTTGCTGTTCTTGCATTAAATGTTAGCTGTTATGGCAAGTGTTGTACCAGAGCTGTGGATGAAGCTGTTATGGTAGTTTACCAGTGATGTATAACTCTTATGGTAAGTGTTATACCAGAGCTGTGTAGATGGAGCTGTTATGGTAAATGATGTAGCATAGCTGGCAAGAAGATGATGGGTAGGCGAGAAATTGTCGGCCTCCCAGATGAATTGCCAGAAGTGGTAGGCAGCCAGGAAAAAATGGGTAAAGTTGCTTTGAAAAGAAAAAGCAAGTTGAATTTGTAGGTGGGCAGTAGTTGAAGCTGTAATTCTGGCGATTCGTCGGAGAAATGGTGGAAATGCTAACAGGTCCAGTTCCATTTGTTGTTTTCCCAGTGGATCGGGTAAAGTAACAAGATTGAGGTTGTTATGTTACAGAACGACGATCGAAGTCTAAGATTGAAGACAAATCTAGAGTCACCAATATTATGAACGCCACGTCTGACACCATAGTGGTGAGAAGATTGTGAGGAAGCAGTGAATCTTCAGTAAATAATTGATGGTCAGAAGGTGTGGTGGTTGCGTCGGTAAGGTTATAAAGCTGCCACGTAGTTATTCCCTGTTGTGGTTAGTGGTTAACCATGTGTTGCTGCTGCTGCTGATGCTGATGCTGCTGCTGATGCTGCTGCTGCTGATGCTGATGCTGATGCTGCTGCTGATGCTGATTTTGTTGATAGTTGATGGTAGCCATGTTGAAAAAATAATTTTCCTCGTGCTGTGACTTTGAAAATACAGCTAAATTTTTTCTCAAATATTGTTTGCTCAGGCGGGTTCATTGAAGTTAAACCATGTGTTGTGCTGTTATCAACAAAAAGGTTTTTACAAGGTGCTGATACAATACAAGAAAGCTTGCGTGTTGTTCTTTAAAAACACTACTTCTATTTTTTTTTTTAAGGAACATTTAGTTCCCACGGCTGGGTCACCAATTTAGAAATAGGTATTTTTGTAGTTAGTTATATGGGTTGTTATGAATGTTAATATTTGTTTGTGTATTGTATCACAGAGAGTAACCGAAGCAGTCCAAGGGAATGTTGTGGCAAATATCATCATAAGGCATTACGACGTTTTTTTATATATAATTTATTTACAAATATGAGAAGTTGAGTTAGCTGTGTTGACATGTCATAAGAAATGAAATAAAACAAATTAAGATGCTGTAAAAGAATACGCAGACCTATGGCTAAAGTTAGAAGCCACGGCCGCGGTAATTGTTCGATAGTTATATTTCGGAAAGTTTGTTGAGCAAAATCAAGAGATGTTTACCTTCTGGTGAGGAGATTCAAGGAGGGAGATTTTCGAAGAGAAGCGGGAATTTTTCCCTTTGGGCGGAAGTTGAAATACATCTCCCTACGATGGTAGCGATTGGCTGAACTGAGCCAAACAACGTACGGAGAATGTATTCAAGAGCCATCAGAATGTAGGTCACTACACCATCTCTTCTGACCCCGTTACTTCTCGCTTCTTTCTATTCCCACCCATCTCCGCCTTTAAGCGCGCCCACAGTCTCCGTGGCCTCCTAATACGCAGTTTCTTCCTTTCCTCTCTTAGAATTCCCCCCGGCTCCCGTCCTTGTTCTCGTCCCCGCTGTAACACCTGTCCATTCATTTCTAACCTCACCACTCTCACAGGCATTAACGTTCTTTCTATATCCGCCACTCCTTCACCTGCACATCCACCCATGTAATCTATGCCTTCCGGGGTTCCCTTTGCAGGTCCTTATATATCGGACAAACAGGTTGCCGTTTGGCAGACCGTTTTGCTTAACACGCGAGGGATGTTCGACTCAGCATGGATACACCCGTCGCTTGTCATATCCGTTCTCCAAGCCACTCCTCTCTACACGTTTCAGTCCTTGGTGTCCTTTTACAACATGGATCAGTGGCCTCACGCACCAGGACTGAATAGAGTCTGATTTTCAAATTTAGTCCCAGTTTCCCTAATGGACTCAACTCCCCTTCCCAATTTCTTTAATCTGTAAGGAGGGCTAGAATATACTGCTGGTGCATTCGGAAACCTCAATGAGGTGACTGATCCACAGACACCGACCTACATACAACGATATGTGCATACAGCTTAATTGTTCCATCAACAACGCAGAAGTGTGCATGAGAGTGTATGTGGTATACAAGGTCACATGTAAAAATGTAGCTCCTTCTACATCAGATGTATCGTCTGGATGCTGCACATAGGGATCACGGAGCACATGACGACGAGAGCTTCTTCTGTTAAAAAAAACATCTTGACAGGTGCCGCAGTCACGACATTGAGGTCACCATAAAGGTGATGGAAAGGAATGTGGGCAATTTAAGAATCATAGAGGCCATTGTCATCAACCATAAAAAACACAGATAAATAATAGATTGGAAATGCACGAAGCAAATTGACTACTATAACGATTTCACGCGTGCGTATTTCAGATACATAAACCAGTTAAGGACGAATTCATTCATCGTTCGTTTTGTTTT
Source organism: Eledone cirrhosa (assembly GCA_964016885.1). Lineage (NCBI taxonomy): Eukaryota > Metazoa > Mollusca > Cephalopoda > Octopoda > Eledonidae > Eledone > Eledone cirrhosa. The sequence continues at coordinate 357,499,061 of OZ024740.1, forward strand.
GAACCGTCTCCGTTTCACATTAGAAAAGAGGGTTTTAGCCTTGAAATATCATATTGAAATATACTGGGTAAAACATTACTTCATTGTGTTTTATTTGTCATCCTTTGCCTTCTATATATTTCTACTGTATCGTACCGGCGTTCGGAAACTTATCAGTCATTTATTGCATATCAATTTATGATTATTCCCAATGTATTATTATCATTCTTAATGTAATCGGAAGCCTGGAAAAAATTTGATAAGTGCATGTCAAAAACATTCAACGCTTGATAAAATATATATTGTATAACACCGAAGCTGTCAGATATTAACGTATTGTGAGAAAACGAAGAAAAATGTCAGACATAAGAAAATGGGTAATAAAGTATTTATAGATGGATTTGAAACATGACACATTATTACGAATATTTTTACTATGTGGTATCGCAATAATTACCTGCACAATGAACAAAACGTAAGCTAAGATGAGAACCTCTATAAGGTTACCCACCTGCTAGAAAAAGCAGCCACATCACTCTCTCTCTCTCTCTCTCTCTCTCTCTCTCTCTCTCTCTCTCTCTCTCTCTCTCTCTCGCTCTCTCTAACTCTTTTAAATGGATTACTACCGTCTTAAAAAAAGGAAAAACACTTTGGAGAAAGATAGAATGTCTTGAATCGTAGTCTGTCCAATTATGACTGGCCTTGGTTAAGTAACAGCTACACTATCAAAAAGGAAATATCTAGGAGCGAGAGAAAAAAATATAATACAAAATAGTGTAATATCGGAAAGCAAATAGAAAATTTAGACGAAAAAAGAATGTTTTTTAAAGCTTAGGCGGCGAACAATTTCTATCATCTATATATATAAAGCTGTGGTTGTCTGTCTGTCTATCGATTTTTGGCACACATCTCCTCTTAGAATCTCTGACGGAATTGCACCGAAATTGCTATACTTGTACATTGAGCCCTAGCGAAGACATCGGAAAAAAAATATTTCAAATTGACCCACCCTATGTGACGAAATCGAATCTAATGTATCGATTTTTGAGCGTAAGTGACGAGTTATTTCCCTTTGTTCTGTTTACATTGAGCGTCTTACGTTCTGTTACAATACACGAACAGTTGTCGAGCCAGCAAAATTTTGACCTGCAAAATTCATCAGTTCGAACACTAAGCTTCCGTTTTGCTTCATTTCCATTTAAAAGCCTTTTAAAACAATATTTTTATTTGAAAACAAGTCTATTTAAAGACTACGTAAAACAAGCAAATATTTCGTAAAAAAAGCAAAAATTATATAAGTTTATTTAAAATATATGTATCTGTAAATTTCGTTAGGCGTGCAGACAGACAGTCGTGCAGACAGACTTTAAGCCAAAAAAGAAACTTAACATTGTAACTTTAACACAGCTACTGAGCGACCCCGAGCAACGCCGGGCTTTACTGCTAGTAAGCAATAAAAATTACAACTGGTTAAAATGTCTCATTGTATCGCACGGCCAACCCTTTCGTAGTGAACCGAAACTGTAAAACTTCTTTTTAATACGTAGTCGCAGCTATGTGGTCTTATGCCACCAACGCTCCAAGAGAAAAGTGTGAGTGTCTAATAATCTCATTTTTATGATATCTTGTAAATGGATAGGCTAACGTGTTACATACAGGCACACACAAACACACACACACGCATATATATGTATATATATACCACCAATTGAACCGATGCACACACATACACACACGCGCGCGCATATATATATATATATAAATATATATATATAATATATATATATATATATATATATATATATATATATATATATATATATGTGTGTGTGTGTGTGTGTATGTGTGTGTGTGTGTGTGTATGTGTGTGTGTGTATGTGTCGGTTCAATTGGTGGTAACCACAGTTAGTAAGGTACTCAATACATAACAGAGTATAAATGTTTAATATAAAAATGGCTTCTACAGGACTAGAACTGTTTCATTCGAAAGAAATCATCAGGAAAACCCTGGTGATTTCCTTCGAATTAAACAGTTCTAGCCCTGTAGAAGCTCTCTCTCTCTCTCTCTCTATATATATATATATATATATATATATATATATATATATATATATATATATATTAAAATAACAGATTAAAGTTTAAGCAAAGAATCGCTGCTTTCACCCTTAACGGGATCTTCTGAAACTAAAAATGTCAATCTGTGAACGCAAATATTTCAAAAAACGTTGCAACCGAAGGAAGACAGGAAGACGATACTTTGGTTCGTGGAAACGTTCCCTTCACAAAACATACAGGTAATATATACTTACCTATACGAATAAGTAATGGTATTAACATAACATATACTTAGCTACCACATCAAGACGTAAAATATCCGCGTATAGTTCGTACTATCCGTTAGGGTATAATGTGGGGCTGTAATACAGGAAAGTTTTGTGCAATTTATGTTTACAAGCCGAAATTACCTCAGATTTTTTTGTTTAAGATGTGGTCTTTGGCGTAGAGTATTTCCAGGGCCTCAGCGGCGCAGAGGTCACATGGTCTTTTATTTCCGTTATACGATCTAGCCCAAGCTATGATCTCCCAGTGTAACTTATATTGGGTGTGGTTGTCTTTTAGACTCCACATATAAGCTGAAAGTGACGTCATATTCCTTCTTAAAGGGTTAAAAAAGAATAGGTATGCATCTAAAGACGCTGCTTGAATCTATTGGCGGTTAACCCTATATAGGCCCTACGGGACGTGGGTGTTTCAACCTTACATTTGTAGACAATGTTACTAGAGAGGCATTTCCCGGATAGGGGGCAGTCAACCTGATTCCTACAATTACAGTTAGTACTAGCTACAGGGTTGTACGTGTTCCTACGGCTAGGTATTTTAACTAAATTTGAAGCTGTGATGTTATGTGCAAGGTTTGGAGTCGTAGAGTAAGAAATTTTAATGGTATTTCTATTAAAAATTTTACTATATTTATGTGGTGGGGGGAAATGCTTCATAATTGTTTCTATTTTAGGCACAAGGCCAGCAATTATCCAGTACATTACTGGTACTTTATTTTATCGACCCCGTAAGGATGAAAGGCAAAGTTAACCTCGGCAGGATTTGAACTCAGATCGTAAAGGGACGTAACTATTCTGGAAAGCATGGCGTCCGACCCTCTACCGATACTGCCAATTCACCGCCCTAATAAGGGAGAGAAAGATTTTAGCTAATATATATATATATATATATATATATATATATATATATAATTAAGTTAAAGTGTACATCTACATATGTATACGGAAGTATTAGTATGCATATAAATACACACATGTATACATATGTACATGTACTGAGTTTTTCACTAGACACTTTACAGTGAGTGTCAGCTAGTCTGTATGTAACCACACAGACGGACCGGGTTTTAGAGTCATAAGAGTTTTCAAGGAAACACATTTCCTCTATTCTCCAGAGGGCCAGACAGGCTGGCCCTCTGGAGAATAGAGGAAATGTGTTTCCTTGAAAACTCTTATGACTCTAAAACCCGGTCCGTCTGTGTGGTTACATACAGACTAGCTGACACTCACTGTAAAGTGTCTAGTGAAAAACTCAGTACATGTACATATGTATACATGTGTGTATTTATATGCATACTAATACTTCCGTATACATATGTAGATGTACACTTTAACTTAATTGTTTAAGCGTCAGTCATACAAAAGTGAGTTAGAAGCGAAACGAAATTTAATTTCGTTTCGTTATTTGTTTTTATATATATATATATATATATATATATGTATATATATATATATATGCGTGCACAAAGTAAACGGAAACAACAAAGTGGACAACACAATACAATGAAGAAATATATTAGCTTAATGCTTGTTATAATAGAAAAAGAGTCTTTACGTTTCGAACACTAGTTCTTCATCAGAAGATAGAATGAGAAATAAAAGATGAAATATATATATATATATCTATATATATCTATATATATATATATATATATTTAGAGAGAGAGAGAGAGAGAGAGAGAGAGAGAGAGAGAGAGAGAGAGAGAATGAAGGAAGTGTGGTAAGGAACCAGGTGGACCATAACGCACCAGCCAGAGTACTCGATGAGTGGGTAATAGGACCCCGACGGCAGAGCTCAAGCCGTAGAAACGGCTATTTCTGGACTAAATTCAATTTTTAGCGTGGTAATGAAATGGCCGAGCTTTTCAAGGGGTAATTCTATATATGGGCATGCGATAATCAGGTATTTCAAAAGGATTGGCCGAAGTTTCTTGTAAGCACATTTAAATCTTTCATGGCGGTGGGTATGGGTGTGGTGTGGCTGAACTTGCCTGTAGAACAATGAGGGAGTGGGTGAAGCCGGTCAAGCGTTAAAAGTAAATTCTATACAACAAATTCTAAGGAGTGTGGATGAACTAGGCTAGCTAGAAAGCAGGCGAAAAACGAATTATACAGGAATCTGAAAATTATAGAATTAAAAAAACTAGAGTCTAAAACAGCTGCTATATTTGTAGCTGGTGTTGCGTTTTCAGCCAATGTTATATAGAATTCACGGGGGTGGGGGTACTGAGACTACAAAAGCCCGATGGGCTGCTGGAGCAAGAGATTGTATCTATACGCCACGCAAAATTGGTAGCTGATCCAAGGTTTCTTGGCAAAGTAAAGCCTTTTGCCCATTTACTAAGCTTCCTGCTCTCTAGAAATGGATTCTTCTCACTTCTGGTTGTTTCCCAAAATGATGATGCCACTAAAAGGTTCCCGCTTTGAATGCCAAGCGGACTCCGTGCAGTCTGCAACAGTAGAGCTGAAAACCAATTCGAAAGAAGCATTCGAACAGTGGAAGGAAATATGTCTACGTCGGTTTCGACGAAGAGTTGTTCGTTTAATGAACAGCTTGCACATAAAATTAACGCGTAAGTGGCTGAGCATTCCACAGACACGTGTGATTTGGGGCCTCCGATGGTTTCGACGATGAGTGTCCCAGCTGTTAAATCAACAAAACAGCCTGCTCATGAAATTAACGTGCAAGTGATTCAGCATTTCACAGATACGTGTACCCTTAATGCAACTCTTAGGGAGATTAAGCGTGACACAGTTTGACCAAGTTAGCCCTTTGAATTGATGGTACAGTCCATCTGATGGGCTTCTAAACAGCTTCCGACTACACAGTTCCACTCATCAGTCAAGATTTTCTGAAGCTACATTTGCATTTCTCAATGGCTAACAATGTCAAAGAGGAAATGGGTGGGACAAATATACTGGTTTATAAGTATTGTACTATATATAACGCATACATATTGATTTAAGCAAATATGCATATCGTACAAATATGAGAGTTATCGTATTTCAAAAAATGTTTTAAATATTTTACAATAAACTGTCGTCCAGATGAAATAATTACCACCAGGCGTAAATTTCTGTAGTATTTTTTCGCAAGAAATATGCATTTTAGGTTGGTCTTAGGATATTGACCAGTGAGAGCAAACAATCGAAAGAATCTATTAAATTATTCTTTGTGTTCTACTACAATTTTTAATTTGATCAAATAGTTGGATATTAAAATGCATTAGAAAGCTATAAGAACCCACAACAAGCGATTTCCATGAAGCATTGGAATAGAAAACAAAACTGCTAATTATATACATTTGTTTCAGGCCATGGAATTCAACAAGAGGAATATGCAAAACTTCCAAATAACAAGTGTTTCATTAAAACGTTGGTAAAATGTAAAGTTGCAGAGGAGAGTATTTCCTTAGGATGTACGTTATTTGGGCGTAGTGGAACTTATAAGGTGTATTAAAGAGAGAGAATGGGAGAGAGTGGTAAGCATTTTCGTACAACAACGACTTTAAACTAGGGGTAATTTTGCTACAAAGCGAATGAAGTAGAAGACGAAATGAGGTTACACTGCCACGCACTAAAACAGTCATACAAATGGCCAGTAAGATTAACGAAACCAAAGCTCGAGCTATGGAGGCAATTACGTTTACCGTGTAAGTGCAAGTAATCTTATCTGTTTGTAGCGAGTTGTGCCGTACATGAGACGAGGAAGAAGACATTAATTTATTTGTGCAAAGTCCGGTTTGGTGTTGTGTAGCAATGTATACAATTTCTTTGGAGGACCGATCTCTGTATGATAACGAAACACTCCTTGATTTTTATGTGGTGTTCAGATCCAGTAGATCATAGTAACATTAGATTAGCAGACAGAAATACGTTGCCTTCTCATTTTTAATTAAAATCGTTATCGGGGCACTATGACCGTTTATCTCTTTCTGCGATTGATTATATTTTTAATGATAATATCTACAATGATAATATCTCTCATAAAAATGTTAACTTTTCACCAATTAAATTTTTTGAATTGATATTTTGGGGTCAGTATAATCCGTTTCTAAACGAAAGAAAAATCTAGAGAGCAATACCATAGCTCGGTGCTTATATCTAGCTCGGTGTTTATATCTAGCTAGGTGCATTGAGCCATAGACTTAAGTGTCGGTATCACACCATAGCACTTACCAGGGGTGGGATTTTTTTTCTATATCTTGGTTGATATTTGTTAATAACAGCTAAACTTACAACTTAATTGACCAAATTTGCCCCCACCCCAATTCAGAAATGCTTCCACTGCCCTTGCCTACATATAGCAAAATGGGATGAGCCATAGATTTAAGTGTCAGTATCACACCATGGCACCTATATATGGATTGAGCCATAGAATATTTACAGCGAGATGGATTTTACTGTCTTTAACATGAAAGGAAGGCAGTTCCAGCGACAGTATGCAAACCTGCTTCTAGATCCGGCATTCTTATCCCACACATTTAACTGAGACACCTCGTTTCAACGATATAAAATAGAAAACAAACAACCTTTCTTTAACAAAATGACTGGTGGCTTTTGACAAAATATGTTGCTTTGTTATGTAAAGACGATAATAAATAAATAAATAAATAAATAAAAGAGTATTTAAAAAAAACACACCTGAAATATTCAGGACATCAAAATTGATGTTTAAGTAATGAATGAATAGTTATAAAATATTTTTGAACAATTAATTAGTTAAGGCTGAAAGCTAACTAAATAATCGTAAAAAGAACATTTTATATCACACCCAGACAATTACTGAGTAAAACACAAAACATAACATTATAAATAATAGTCTGGTATAATTAAGATGCGATCTTTTTTTAATTACAATGCTTTGGAGCAAAATTGTTAATAACGACAACGTGTTTGAGTGTCTATATGTATATGTATGTATATAATAAAACACACACACATACATATATATGTGTATGAAGTGAAGTTTTATTTGTTGTGGAAGAAACGACGAACACGACAAATACGAATATTTCTGGTTGAATATATATCTTTACTTCACTTCAGCAAACAGGAAAAGAATATGATTACTTCGATATGTTTGATTATAGTGTTCATATCCAGGCTGTGTTGTTTAGGCCAAAAGGCAGTGACTACCTTTTCCAGAGCGAGTGACGCCAGATTTTGAAACAAAAGAAAATGAGCAACTTGTTGCCTAGATGTCAGCAAATATGGTCACACTGACCTAATTTGCTAACATCAGAACAAGAGTTTAAATTATGGCTACACACACACACACACACACATACACACACACACACAAACACACACACACTCACACACACACACACACAGACATATATATATAGTCCTTCCACCTTCTTTCTAACTTCATGTTTTTTAGTGAGTGGGTTTATAACCGTCAGAGTATGAGTATGTTCTCAAATGTGGGAATTTAATCACAAGACTTAGACTCTGCAAATAGTAAGGTATTCAAATCAACTTAACATTATAAATTTAGAAATATGTAAATTAATTCAATAATTCAGTTTCAAGAAGCCCCAAAGCATCAATTGAATAATTTGAAATAAGACAGGTGTGAACAATAAACTATGCTCTGGGAACTACTAGAAACAACCTTCCAATTTCCTATGTAATATATCGTGCCCTATGTGTGTTGGACCTCCATCGATTCTGATCACGAGTGTCGCAGTTGTTTGGCCAACAGAGCAGCTTGCTTGTGAAATTAACGTGTACCTGATTGAGCATTCCACAAACGAGAGTACCCTTAACTTAGTTCTCAAAGAGATTCAACGTGACACAGTGCAGGTCCCTTTCAATTACAAATACAACTCATTGTTGCTAGCTGACTAGACAAGAATAATATGAATAAAAATGTCTTGCTCAAGGGTGCAACCGGAAATCGATTTCATGACCTTATGATCGTGAACCAAACGCCCTAACCACTAAGCTATGTGCAATCACATGTACTATATCAATGTAATTGCAAACATGTGGTGAGCGTGCATGAGAAGATGTTTATTAAAAAATTGAATTGATGATCCAGTTTCGATTAGTGTTGTATTTTTTCACTAGTAGTTCCGTCTGGTGGAAGAGGTTGTGTCGATAGCCATTGCAGACTCTCCGAGTTTGGCGAGATTAACGCGATTAAAATTCCTCTTGAATAGCTGTAAGTTGACTATTGTAGGATAAACATGGGCAAGGAGAGGGCATTCTTGGGTAGAAGGACTGGCTATTGATTAGTAGGACGCCTAAGGAGGAGAAGTATACAAATGATGTGAGAAGGTTAACGAGTAAGTTGGGAGCACCTCGTTTGAGGCGGTACGTGATAAGTCAGCTCTTGGTAACAGATGCGACTCTAGTAGTGAGGAGACAACACATCCGCAAGGCAGAGAATGAATGGGATTGGTGGGTGATTAGTTCCAATCAACCGAGTGGTTATTCTTTGTATGAGGTTTGGAATAGACTATATCAGTTTCAACGATGAGTGTATCAGTTGGAGAAGTGATTAATCTTCAGATACCCAAATATAAGAAACACAATAAATTCGTCGAATAAAATATGGCAACTCAAAGACAAGAACATAGACGTATCCATCAAATGGAAGAAACTAGAAAAAATCTCGACCGTATGTAAATAGCCTCAAAGCCTGTAGATTATGCAATGATGGAAAATGGTGACATCGAAGAATCTCCACAATAATAACAAACCACATAACACACATACAGAGTTCTTCTCGCGATGTTCTCACGTTTCTAAGTACCTTTTAAAGAACTGGCCTCCTTAATATTGATTTATGTGTTTCCCCATAAAATTATTCTTAATTTATCAATTTTTTCTAGCCCCCTCATATATGATATATTAGCTGATTTAGCGTTTGCTCACGTTTTTCGGTGAAATTGTCGCTTTAGACCATTTATATTGTATGCCCTTGTTTTGGGAACCCTTATCTTTATCCCTATTGTTCTTTATTTCCTTTTTGGGTAAATATTTTCCGGTTCATTTTCATCGGCACATGTTGAACAAGTTATTCCTCGGGCCTAACGAAACGTACGTATATTGAATGGCACCGTCGTTGTAACTGGCCTCGATAATTATATATATATATATATAATTGTTATACTTTGGGAGAGTCATGTTGCCAATAAGAAACACACGCATGCGTGTGTTTCTTATTGGCAACATGACCCTCCCAAAGTATAACAATACCGGTTTCAACACACGTTTTCAGATAAAGAATCTTGCTAAACAAATTCAGAAACGAAATATATATATATTATTCATTTATGTTCATACACGGAACAACATTGCTACCTAAAGTTTCAAGGCCCAATATTTACCATACCTTTAGATAGTGGTGCCCGGCATTGCACAGGATAAGGTATTTTGGAACGCGGGCCGCCAACAGACCTAATTGTAGAAAAACTGCATGCCTGGACAATATGTAAAGAAAATAAACCGAATACTCTGATGGCTGGATAATCTTTAAGATTTTCTTCGATGAAGCAGGAAAAATGCAGGTTTTCACCTAATGCGGGCCCTAGGGGATCAAGAAATTGAATTTTTTTTATGTGCATAATATGCCTTGAAATTTCGGGAAAATCGGCTAGACGTAACGCCTCCAAAAAGCCCTAAGAAGCTGAAAAAATGAAGTTTTTCACCTAATGCGGGCCCTAGGCCATAAAAAAAAGTTGGATTTTCTTTGCTCACGGTATGAAGAAGAGACTGACTAATACATAGTTACAATTTCAAGGAAATCGGTCTGACGTAACGTCTCAAAAAACACCTAAAAAGCTTAAAAAACGCAGTTTTTCACCTAGGAGATCAAAACGTTGAAACATAAGTAATACAGATGTAAAGTTTGAAAAAAATCGGTTGGGTACTTCTCGAGTTTTAGGGATTCAAACTCACACACACACACACACACACACACACACACACACACACACACACACACACACACACACACAGACATCCTCGGGGAAGTGACGTAATGCAGACAGCCAGACATACAGACAGATATTATAAGGGCGCGACGTTATATGTATGTATCTAAAAAGAGAAAGACTAAGAATTATAGAGAGAGATCGCTAAATCGCCTAATGCGGTCCCTAGGGCATTGAAAATTTGAATATTTTTTGCTCAGAGCACTCCCTGAAACATAAGTATTACATGTGTAAAGTTTGAAAAGAGTCGGTTGGGTGTTTCTCGAGTTTTAGGGATTCAAACTCACACACACACAGACAGACATCCTCAGTTTTATATATATAGATAAGAGATCAAACCGGGAAAAATGCACATCTGCAGCTGGCGGCCCATGTCGGTACATCGTTCTATTCATTGTGTGTGGTAGCATTTACCACTGGACAAGGAATTAAGTATTGTGTTAGTCACGCACGCTGCCTCTAATGAAAACAGAGAAAGAATTCTATAGCAGACAGAACACGTGAGATGGTGATTGAATTCAAACTAAGGAATTCGCGCCAAGATAGAACTCCACTAGTTTATTCCATACATATGCAAGTTATATAATGAAAGCTGTTTTATAATACAAAGTCGAACAATCAATACTCAATATTCAATATTTAAACAATATGGAAAGCTCAAACCTCGTAAAGGAGATACAAATCAGTGCAGCTGGGAGTATGTTATAATTATTAACGAAGGTCATTGAGACATTTCAACAGTCCTCGGCCAACGTCTAGCTCACTCAATGAATCTGCCAGAATTCAGTAATGCAACTGCAACTAGCTGTTCGCGCATTTTAGTTAATAGCAGACACACGCACACACACACACACACACACACATATATATATATATAATTAAAATTTTATTTCTCGCCCTAGCACAGCTGGTACATAAATGTAAGTATGCACACGCACGCACACACACACACACACACACACACACACACACACACATACACACACACACACACACACACACACATATATTTATACATACATACATATGCATATGTACGAATGGGCAAGGGCGGATTGGGACTTAAAAGCGGCCCTGGCAATTCCGAAGCAACCGGCCCTATAAACAAAATTAAATAAATGTTTTTTTTTAAAAAGAATGTTTTTTAAAAGAAAACAATTTACACAAAGCAGTTAAAAAGTCAAGTTTTTCTTAAGTAGGTCACTGTTTTCAGCGACTTTGTCAATAACATCCTGGCACTCCACCTGACTAAGCACATCTTTTTCTACACACATGAGCATGAGAGCATCCAAATGCTTTTCAGTTAGTGTACTTCTTAGACGGTTCTTCACAAACTTCAAAGTTGAGAAGGAACGTTCACAGGCAACTTGCGTCGTTGATAGAGTCAGCATCAATTTATAAGCTAATCCTATTAATCCATATGCATCAGTCAAAAGGTTGTAAGCCCGCAGAGTCTGATAAACGCACACTGCACAATTTTTATAACGCTTACAAACCGTTGAAACCACTTGCTAACCTTCATCTTCATCATCATATTGTCTGGCAGTGGCAGCGGCATATTCTTCAGGAAGTCCTTTGCGAAGGCTGCTTCCAATTAATCAGTTCACGTTGTAAGTTCTCTTTCGTTGCACTCGGTTCAAAACGAAGAAGTAGTCTACTTAATGTTTCCAATGCATCCTGAGGCAGACAGGTGGCTATATCACTAAAGTTCAGTGGCGATAAACATGCCATATCTCTGTAAATTGAACCATTCGATTCAAATCTCGATTTCAAGCTTTGGGCTATTTGATCTGTGATCTTATTATGTACAATCGCAGTAAAATCTTCCATTGCGTCGGCTATTGGTTCGTCTTTTCCATTTTCTCCTGGCATTCTCTTTTTTCTTCTCACACTTTTTTCTGGAAAGGAGTCTTGAGGCATCAAAACAGTTTCAATCCCATCAGCTTCACAACGTTCTTCCAGTTTTTTGGAAGTCCAGTCAATAAATTCTGACACAGCACGATGAACCCCTTCTACATCTCTCTGTGTGTTTTGCACTTCAGTTATCGTGAACCTCGTGCTACACAACATAGTACTAACATTCTTCGGCATGCAGGCAGGCCGGCCACACTGCAAGCTACAGTGTCAGTGACCAAAATATTGTTGAAAATTTTCGCAGCAGCACCGGCCCTCTGGCACACCAGCCGTTCTGGCATCCGGTTGCTCGATAGGCCAATCCGCCCCTGCGAATGGGTTATATCGAACATTAATGATAATGTTCGATTCCTTTGTAAACAAACGGCCCGATTTGTAGCTTATATATATATATATATATATATATATATAAGGGAACAAAGAATCAGTATTGCATCATATACATAATATTTAATTACATATTACATGTGTTTCACTGTCGATCAGCTCGCGGAACGATCGATTTATGATCGATCCAGATTCTACATGTTAACGCGAGTCTACATGTTAGCACATATATAAGGAGCTTCCTATTCCAGAGCCGGGATCGATCAGTAATCGATCATTCCTCGAGCTTATCGACAGTGAAACACATGTGATATATAATCAAATATGTATATGATGCAACACTGATTCTTTGTTCCCTTATATATTATGAGCATCGAGTATTCATATCGGCATACCTCCTACGGACGCAATTAATTTGCACCTTTCAAAACTACACACACACACACACACACACACACACACACACACACACACACACACACACACACACATACATACATACATACATACATTCTCAATTGTATACATCGGCTGATTAGCCTCATTTGCATACTGAGCGATTTTACAGACGGCTTTGCCGAAAATTAAAAGACAAAATTTTGTTTATTAATTTTCGGTATATATATATATATATTGGTAAACGGAATAGAAAATGCTGACAAATTGTTCACAGTAAAAAATACTTTAATTAGGAATAAATGAGAATTAGTAATTGTATTGGTTAGTATTCAGTTTTGGTTTTAAGTTTTACCGGTTGCGCATTTCTAAATGCTTTTCAAAAATAATTTTGAGATAGAGCGTCCGTGATGTTTGCTCTGATCTGATTAGTTTTGGGAATTCTACCTGTTTTTATGTTAAAAAAGTGGCTCCAGCGCTATTGAAATTGGTTTTTTGCGCCAATTCGTGTTGAAAAAATTCTTGTGGTCAAAACAATTTTGATTGGTCGGTAGAGGTCATGTGAATGTAAAAAATTGATTTTGCGCCAAGACTGAGAAATGACTCTTTCACAACAAATATGTATGTGTGTGTGTGTGTGTGTAGTAGTAGTAGTAACGTGTTCGTTGTTGTGATAATGGTTAGCAGGGATGTGTGTTACACCTCTATTCTTTTAACTATCATATCCTCACACGAGATACAGAAAATGCCAACAAAAACGGATACAACCCTCATCAACACAAATGAAGAGATTCTACAGGAACTCAAGAAAATTAACACCAACCTATCTTTTCTCGTCGACAAACTTGACTCCACAAATAAGGAAACCGCCACCGGATACAAACCCTCCGAAATCGGCGATAAACTCCAAAACCTTTGCGATACTATCCAAACTATGTTCACTACTACCAACCCAGGAAAAACCAACGAAGAACCATGTGAGATTGATTCATACGAAATGAAAATTCGAACAATTCCAAAATGGAACAAATCCCTCAGAGACAGAAAGTTCTCATTCTGGAAGATGATACAAAATCACAACAAAGCGGAGATATATGAAAAATGGCTTAATTCAACCCCTCTAACTCTCCCCCGTAAAATACAAATAAAGTCCATTCCAAATGAACCCGAACCTCAAAGACACCTTAGGGAAAGAATGGCATTGGAAAAAATGAAGACAGAAATTGAACTTCTTAAACTGAGGGCCCAGACAAATGAGGAAAAAATCAAAACCATCGATGAAGAGATCCTCCTGGAAAACAACAATAAAACTGAAGGCCCCAAGGTAGAGAAGATCTCCAAATTATGGAAAGGGGACTGCAGCGCAGAAGAACTGAAATCCCTTCAACGCTGGAAAAAAGTGCCGCTTGGTTCCTACACTATGAATCGACTTTTCAAACGGATTACACCTCCAATAACCCGTTCATAAAAATAGGAAAACCCTAACTGAACCGCACAACTTCTCAAACCCCCAAGCCACTAACAAACGAAGAAGGAAGCACCACACCGAAGATGAACTTCCCAACCTCGCTACCATAAGAAGGAACAAAAACCCAAGAAATCATCTCCCCCAGAATGACATTTACAACTTTCCCCCTTCAAGGAGACACCATACCAAATCACTCAACTACTACGCGGATGCCTCATCGTCAAACATAGGGAAAAGATACCACCACCATGATAGATGTAACAACTTCCCCGCTTCAAGGGGACAGCAAGGTAATTTCCATTTTCTCAACTCTCGCTTCCACAATACACAACAAACCCACACCACACGATACAACCAACAACGTAGGCCACCTATAACACCACTATACAACATGGCACATAGAAACACACACCCATACTCGCAGTACAGGAACACCCCATTCAATCTACAACCACCAACCCGAACCACATTTTGCAACAAGGAATATAACAAACACAGGAGACCACTTAACATCAGCAGACAACCCCTCTACCCCAACCATTTTTTAGACACAGCACACAGATACAGGCAAACAAAATAACACAAGACAGGGAGGAGAAACCGATAGTAATAAAAATTATCAATCTTACTAGTGCAGAACCAACACCCAACCTTATCAACTTACTCTCCAAAGGTCTTAAATTCACACCGACCCCACTACGTCCTAACTACTATGAAATGAAGGAAGACATCACAGACTTTTGTAGAAAGTTACGACTCAGTGAAGAACTATTCGACCAGTACAATGAGGATGAATCATTAGCCAGAAATAGAAGCAATTACACCCCATCAAAAGGTAGAAATAAAATCCTGGACGAATTCTGTGAACACATCACAAACTTCCCTTACCAACACTTGCACAGACAAAAACACAAGCCAAACCTCAACAAGAAAGAATGGGAAGAATTAAATAGATTAAAAACCGACAGAACCATTACAATTAAAGAGGCTGATAAAGGGAGTACAGTAGTCCTAATGGAGACAGAATTCTATATCAACTTAGCGCTCTCCACTTTGGAAAACGAAACATACTACGAAAAGGCTGAACACTACAATCAACAGAAAATTATGAGAAACCTAAAAACTCTAATCAACCAATACAAAGAAGGACTCACTAACAAGGAATTCAGTTTCATCACAGACTTCACAAGTAAATCCAGCCTTTTCTACGGTATCCCTAAAGTACATAAAAGCGAATTAATAAGTAAGGCATGCAAGGAAGCCAGACATAGTCATCAATGCCCCCTCACCCAATGATCTCAAATTAAGACCTATAATAGCAGGCCCCGCTTGCGAAACCCACCGCCTTAGCAACTTCATTGATACCCTTCTCAAGCCCTTTCTCAAACACATCAAAAGCTATATAAGGGACGACCTAGATATGCTCAATCACCTCCCTAATATGCCACTTTCTGAACAAACCCTACTAGTGACGTTCGATGTAGTCAACCTATACTCCAACATTCCCCACAACCTAGGAATAGAAGCTATCCAATTCTGGCTGGATAATTACCACAATGAACTCCCACAACGCATCAAAAAAGAATTCGTGATAGAGGGACTCAAATTTATCTTGGAGAACAATTACTTCGTTTTCAATAACAAACCCTACAGGCAGAAATCTGGGACCGCTATGGGAACGAAAACAGCCCCCACTTATGCCAACCTAGTCATGGGATACCTGGAAATCACCCTCTACACTAAAGTCCTAAACAAATTTGGAAACACTCTCCACTTACACATAGAAAGGAACTGGAAGCGATATCTAGATGACTGCTTCATCCTTTGGCACGAAAACATCGAAAAACTTAAAGAATTTCACACCCATATAAATGGGCTCAACATGAATATTAACTTCACGATGGAATACAACCATCAACAACTCCCCTTCCTCGACATCCTCATTAAGATCCATAACAAAAAAATAGAAACAGACATATACTACAAGCCCACAGACTCCAAGCAATATCTTCCTTTCAACTCTTGCCACCCTAGACACGTTAAAATTAATATTCCCTACAACTTAGCCAAGAGAATCTGTACTATAGTCTCCAATAAAAACACTTGCTACTTACGGCTACAAGAACTAAAGGACACACTCATAGGCAGGGACTACCCTGCATCACTAATTGACAATGGAATCCAACGTGCCCTAAAACTCAGTACCCAGGACCTTAGACACCCTAAAGTAAATCAACCGAAACTAAAAGCTCTTCCATACATCTCCACACACAACCCCCTCAACAATGAGGCCTTTGACACCATCCTCCAGAACATCCCCGTGTTGAAAAAGGACCATAGAATGAACCAAATCCTACGAACACACGATATCATAAAGAGCAAAAAACAATCTAAGTCAATGAAAAACATCCTAACACATGCCAAAGTACTGCCAACCACAACAACGAAACCCACAGTAAAAAAATGCGATAGACCCAACTGTGGCATTTGCATCAACCTAATAGAGGGTTCGGAATTCTATTTCAAAGAAGGACAACGTTTTATAGTAAAACACAATTTCACATGTGCATCGAAAAATCTAATATATGTATTAACTTGTTCAGGTTGTCGAGAACAATACATAGGCCAGACCAAAAACAGCCTCCGCCAACGCATGACTGTCCATAGATCCCAAATTAAAATACGGGAATACAGGAAAATACCACTGAGTGAACACATTGATACCTGTGCCGCCCAAAATCATCCCAACTTCAGAATCTTTCCCCTCTACAAATTTAAAGATAATGCCACCCACACCCAGCGCATCAGCGAGGAATCTTACTTTATTAACAAATACGGACCCCGTCTAAACACTTCTCCCTAAGACGAACCCACAACATACACACGTCAACATACATACCCACATATAAACACAATGACATACGTAAACACACATGTTCTATGGTGCAACACAAAAATATATGTATATATATATATATATATATATATATATATATATATATATATATATATATATATATAGTGAATATATGTATATATATATATATATATATATATATATATATATAGTGAATATCATTTCACACCTTTTATTGTTAAGGTTTTTGATGTTCTATTGAGAGAATCGATTTTACTGAAAATATCGAATAATGTACACCATTTTACCAGGAAAAAAATACTGGTCCACCCACACACACACACACACATTCTCACACACACACACACACACACACACACACACACACACACACACACACACACACACATATATATATATACACACACACATACACACGCGTACATTAACATACAAAGAGACTTATACACACACACACACACTTCTCCGTATAAGACAAGAGCTGAAAAATATCTTTTAACATGTTAAAATATCCTCCACTCACTTACAGACACATTCCTACTGACCATCCCTCTACCACGAATCACTCTGCTATACACACACACACACACACACACACACACACACACACACACACACACACACACACACACACACACACACACTTGTCTTAATAGGCATTTGAACTGTCAACAGGCTGCTGTTCGCACACACATCCCTGCTAACCATTATCACAACAACGAACACTTTACTACTACTACTACACACACACACACAAATATTTGTTGTGAAAGAGTCATTTCTCAGTCTTGGCGCAAAATCAATTTTTTACATTCACATGACCTCTACCGACCAATCAAAATTGTTTTGACCACAAGAATTTTTTCAACACGAATTGGCGCAAAAAACCAATTTCAATAGCGCTGGAGCCACTTTTTTAACATAAAAACAGGTAGAATTCCCAAAACTAATCAGATCAGAGCAAACATCACGGACGCTCTATCTCAAAATTATTTTTGAAAAGCATTTAGAAATGCGCAACCGGTAAAACTTAAAACCAAAACTGAATACTAACCAATACAATTACTAATTCTCATTTATTCCTAATTAAAGTATTTTTCACTGTGAACAATTTGTCAGCATTTTCTATTCCGTTTACCAATATATAATAACTTGTGTGTTACACCTCTATTCTTTTAACTATATATATATATATATATATATATATATATATATATATATATATATAAATCAAGAAAGACGAGTGACATGGTTTGCTATACACTATGGAAACGTCTTGTTGAGTCAAACTTAGCCAAGCATTAGTACTATCCACTACTCGGAGTACCCTAACTGGACTACATCTAAGTGAACTACCTATAACAATTTGTTATCCCGTATATATATATATGTATATGTAAGAATATTTTCGAAACAGCAAGTAGGTTTGAAATTATTATAAATGTAAGCTATCGCCGTATTTTGACTAAAGATGAGTATTGACGTCAATACTCATCTTTTTCCATTTCTCCGAGGGTTCTTAACCCCACTATCAGGCTAAATAATTTCTTTAATTTCTTTAGTCAAAATACGGCGATAGCTAACATTTATAATAATAATAATAATAATAATATATATATATATATATATATATATATATATATATATATATATATATATATATATATATATATATATATACATATATATATATATATATATATATATATATAATTATATATATATATATATATATATATATATATATATATATATATATATATATATATATATATATATATATATATATATATATATACACCGAAAATTAATAAACAAAATTTTGTCTTTTAATTTTCGGCAAAGCCGTCTGTAAAATCCTCAGTATGCAAATGAGGCTAATCAGCCGATGTATACAATTGGGAATACTATGTATTCTCAGCAGTTCGAGGGGGTAGCTAACCAGCAGAATACACAGTCTTAACAAGGAGAAAGACACACCGAAACAATTGTCAATTGTCGATTGTTTTCTCTCAGCTACCGCTGGAACAAAAGGATGAAGTCTTTAATCTACCTCGTGGTGTTTTATGAAGCTGTTTACTTGTAAACAAACCAAATATTAATAATATTACTAAAGTACCAGTAATGCACTAGATAATTGCTGACCTTGTGCCAAAAGTAGAAAAAATTATTATAGTATTACTATTATTCACTCACCATACACACACACACACATACATACAAATATATATATATATATATATATATATATATATATATATATATATATAGAAGTGATTACACAACAGTTAGTTCACCATACCGAGAACAGGAACAGGAAGATTATACGGAACAGGAAGGACAACCGGTTGTCCTTCTTGTTCCGTATAACCATGTCCATTACGAGCTGAAGATCCGCTAAGGTGAAACAATTGTTCTCTGTATGGTGAACTAACTGTTGTGTAACCACTTCTACCTAACTCGTCCCATGAACTGAGTGCTCTACCACTACGGATATTACCTTTCAGTGTTCTACCACTATATATATATATATATATAGTTTTAATATAGATGAGATTCTACAGGACTAGAACTGTTTCATTCTTTAGAAATAATCAGGAATTCCTGATGATTTCTAAAGAATGAAACAGTTCTAGTCCTGTAGAATCTCATCTATATTAAAACTTTTATACTCTGCAATGTATTGAGTACCTTACTTACTGTGGTTACCTCCGATTCAACCCGGAATAACGTATATATATATATATATATATATATATATATATATATATATATATATATATATATATATATATATATATATATATATATATATATATATATATATATATATATATATATTCATTTGTGTGTGTGTATGTGTATGGGTATATGTGTATGTATGAACAGAAAGAAGGAGAGAGGGAGAGGGATACATTGCACACAAGCGCGCACTCATGTATGCATAAACACATGTTGCAAATGTGCAAACAGAAAAAATACTAGTGTTACGAGTGAGCCAACTGCAATGCTGAATGAACATGTGGAGTCAAACTAAATACATTGTCTGGGAAAGGTACCTGACAACATGTGTGTGTGTGTGTGTAGGTGCAGGCGTAGGAAATTATAAAAGAAACGGAAATAGTTGATCAGCCAGTACAAGAATAGTAGTAGATAATACTATCTCCAACTGGCTAATTTACTCTCTTTGACTCTTCCATTCTTTTTCCTTATTTGTTGTATACATACATACATACATACATACATACATACATACATACATATATACATACATACATACATACATACATACATACATACATACATACATACATACATACATACATATGTAACGGAATTCTCCTATAAATTTACCGGCGAAGATTCGAAACCGAATCTAAGCGTTCTCGCATCTGAGACCACCCATTATCGGGAAGTTCCCACGATTGTCCTGTCAAGAAACTATTATGATAAACGTACATACCACTTGGCCTGTGAACACAGCTTGGAGACAGGGGAAACACAAATGGTTGATCATAAATCAACCTCATATAAACATCCTTCTAGCTATAGCATTATTATAAATACAAGGACTTAGGGAATCCAGCAAGCAGAGACTACGAAGCAAGCAGTCCGTGTTAAGGTTAACAATGTAGCAGATATTTTACTCTTTCTCTCTCCTGGCCTTACTGGCTCTCACCTTCTCGGCCACAGACTACGCCACCTGACAAGAAAGACCGAAGCAGCAGTCCTTGAAGGGAATAACGAATACTAAGATACACACATACACACACACTCAGGTTCGATTATACTGTTTACTTCTGTGTTTTATCTATTCTTGCGTCTTCCTGTTGAATTACTTATATTGTATCGTTGTATTGATACATGCATGCACGCTAGCTCGAAGTAGCTGGCCAGCAAATAATGTAGCGATAAATTTTGTCACATATTGTTATTGTAAAATAAACATTGTCAACATCACAATCATGGCATTATTCTTTTCATCAAACATCCATCAAAGAATAACATTTATACGCCACACATACATACATGATGGCTGCCCCTCGTTATCGACTATGGCCATTGCACGATATAACATTATTAATAATTATCAATTAATGCTATCGAGCAATGCCTGTGCGAGAAGATATTTTTTTAAGTGAGGAAAGACTGTGCACTGAGCCAATCCCACTCTCTAAGCGACAGTAGCTATAACCCGAAAAGAAGAAAATATCAACATCATCGGTAACTACTGAACCGCAGGTTTTATGTCGGAGTTATCCCAGTTTCCTAGAAGAATGCCCTGACAAAGGCTAGGGGTCCTTCACTCCCAGTAGTTTAACTGCTCGATTGGGTATCCAGCTCGATTATCCAGCCCGATCTACATACATACATACAAACATACAAACATGCATACATATAAACATCCACATCCACAAACACACCTTGCGCGCATACACATGTATAAGTTAGAACACACATATATATATATATATATATTATTCTCTCCAACGTCGCTGTGAGCGTTACATAATTTGCATGATGTGGAAAATATTCCATCAGCATTGGCCAAATGATGTTGGCATCACCTTTAAGGTACACCCAAGGCATGGGCCCGGTGCTATCCGCCCACAACAAAAATCACACTCGCATCTCATAACAATAATACGGCACAATTATTTCACCTCTCTTTAACATTACACCAAAACTCATTAAAACAGAAACAGACCCTATAAAGTTCAAGAAGTCTTTGGACAAAATACTTCAAGAAATCCCGGATAAACCTCCAACACCCGGATATGTTTCCGTAAACAATAACTTTATACTTCAATGCGCTATGATGTCCAAATCCAGATTTGAAAGACTTCCCCAGGTTGTACTATTAAGTTAGACATGATGGCTTGGGCCAATACTGGTCTAAACCTACTTAAGTTATCAACGTTAATATATATATATATATATATATATATATATATATATATATATATATATATATATTTAATACAATAACAGAGATAGTTTAAAGCTAAACTCTGACTGGTAACCATCTCACTCAACAAACATTAGGTTATATTAAAATATAAACCCAATTTAAGTGTTTGGGGTGCTAACAATATGTATAATGTGGAAAAACCAGTTGTATTATTTTATGAGATATAATTAAAGTTAAAGTATATCTCTCTTTCCAAACAATTGTTTCATTATAAGTTTTCTACAAGTTTGGGAGAATGTTTCCAGTTTATGTAGAAGCCTAATATATATTCATGTAAGAGTATATTTAGGTGGGCACTTATAAATCATCAGTGGAAGCCCATTAAACATTGAAATAAGAAAACAATTTCTTACCGCTGTCAAAAATCATGTCCGTAAAGTTGCTCTCTCTCACCTCGAATGACCGCCAAATTTGAAATTCCAGCAGTTTTTGACTGAGGAAGTATCATAGCGACACGAAGCGGGAAGAGGAGACAACCCACGATCCACGAAATGAGGAAAAAAATAATATACACGCGGGTTAATTAGTTTTTTTGAAAACATTATCAATCCAACGTGTTTAAGAACTCAATTGAAAATAAAAAAATAAATATATGCTTGTATAAATTACACACACATATAGATATTTTATAGGCTAAATCAGAAGTTGTACCCGAATAAGAACCGCTTCTCATAACCGCAGTAAATGCAGAAAGTTATGCTATAAAGGGCAAATGGGAATATAATTCTCCGGCCGAATTATTAAGAGTAAAATATAAAACACACGCGGGTTAATTAGTTATTTCAAAACCAATATTAATTCCTCGTGTAAAGAACTCAATTAATAAAAGAAAATAAATATATATATATATATATATGGAAAGTTATATTTAAATTGTTGGGTTACAACTAGTAAATATTTATAACTGATATAAAAGCACTCAACAAGTATTTGGAGTATATTTACGATATTAAATAAATGGAAACTATATTTATAAAACCATATCTATTTCATTATATATATTTCAGGGATATCATATTAACAATATGTTATGCCTTCCTCAGACAAAATACAATATAGACAGTTTTATAGATAAATAGATTTGACATACCGTTCAACATCGACTTGTATTTGAAAAAGTTGGACTGCCAAATCAACTTTTTCAAATACAAGTCGATGTTGAACGGTATGTCAAATCTATTTATCTATAAAACTGTCTATATTGTATTTTGTCTGAGGAAGGCATAACATATTGTTAATATGATATCCCTGAAATATATATAATGAAATAGATATGGTTTTATAAATATAGTTTCCATTTATTTAATATCGTATATATATATATATATATATATATATATATATATATATATATATATAAGATCAAAAGATGGTTAAAAGTGTTCCATGTGTTTTATTATGCGCATTTCAAAAACAAATATCGTCATGGGATGATATTTGCGTTCTCATCAGATAAAATAGGGAGACATGATATGAAGCTTAAAAAACACTTGCGAGCAGTGAAGTGTTAAATCTACATCTTCACTGCTCGCAAGTGTTTTTTAAGCTTCATATCATTTCTCCCAATTTTATCTGATGAGAACGCAAATATCATCCCATGACGATATTTGTTTTTGAAATGCGCATAATAAAATACATGGAACTCTTTTAACCATCTTTGATCTTATATTATTTATACTCCAGTCCTATAAACTGTTGAGTGCTACTTATCCGATATTTGCATTGCTTTATTGTGCTACAATAAAACTCACCTCCTACACACACACACACACACACACACACACATATATATATATATATATATATATACATATATATATATATATATATATATATATATATATATATATATATATATATACATATATATATATATATATATATATATATATATATACATATATACATATATACATATATACAGATATATATATATACATATACACACATATATATATATATATATACATATATACATATATATATATACATATATATATATATATATATATATATATATATATATATATATATATATATATATATATATATATATATATATATATATATATATATATATACATATATATTTATATACATATATACATACATATATATATATATATATAGAGAGAGAGAGAGATTTTGAGTTTATGTTGGTTGTATACCAACACCTCAGTATGCAGGCTGGAGCACTCGGCGAAGTGCGCAGGTTGGTTTGGTTACTCCGGAGTAGTGTAAAATAAAGTTAAATAAAAAGTCAAATGATTAAAATTTAGCTTCGTTTATTACTGCTATATATATTTCAGTGACAGCCATCTTTGGCTGTGACCTCTTCAGGCAGTTTGAAATAGTATGGTATAGACAAGTACATATGTTGTTGAGGTGTATAATATTGTCAATACTCTGATATGCCCAGTTCCTAGTTGGGTTGTTATTTCACTGAGGAACTGGAATCATATGAATTCAAACAAACGAATTTCAGTGTCAAAGGTCCTCTTCTCCTCTCATTGGTCAGTTATTAGAACATTCCTCATTCTAAGTGTTGTTATTGTTGGAGTTAGCTTAAAAAATTGATAAAATGATAGAAGGGACAAGGTGTTAAAGGAACAAAATAACAAACAAAGTGTCAAACTTCCCATTGGTCAGTTCTGAGAGTATTCCTCAGTCAGAAGTCTATAGAATTCTTTCTGGGGTGAGGCTCCCTGTAGTGTTTTTGTTTGCTATTGTTAAGTACATTTGACCTCTACCATTATTTTGGTAGTGTTGTTGGTGTTGTGGTCAGCTTATATCTCGCTGCTGCTAACAATTTAGAAGTATCCAGTGTGTGGTTTTTCTTCATCCCTCCTGCCACCATCTCTCATAGTGATGGTGGTGGTGGGGTTTCTTCCATGTATATGAAGAAATATAAGGCAATAAATGAAGAAAACAGAAAATAAATAAATAATATAATAAAATAATTAATATAATTTGTATAATTTGAAAATAAATAAATAAATAGAGAATAAAGAATAAAGAATCAATGAAAAATTGGTGAAAAAGTAATGAAAATGAATATGGAGAAGTGAAAAATAATGTAGGATAAAGTGTGTGTGTGCTATAACCAATCTCAAGGTCAGAAATATGTTGGATAGATTGGTATGAGGACAAGATATTAAGATAAGATAAGATAATCAAACTAAATGTGTTTGTGTTATAATCAATCTCAACTTAAAAATAAATATAAGGTGATACAGTGAAGAGGGCAGAAAACAAATAACAAATTAATAAAGAGAAATCAAGATTTAAAATTGGAACTTGAAAATCAGAAATCTAGTAAATTAAAAAGTGTTTGTGTTATATAGATGTTGGCCAAATTATAATGGCTGTGTCCGATTCTATCTCTAGGCTATCCTGGTGTCTGCTCAGCCTGGGTTGTTCCCTATGGCTTGAGGGGAGTTCACAACCTAGGGTGTTGTTACTGCCCATATAGCTTGAAGGGAGGTCTGGCCGAGAGGTGTTTTCATGTTCTGTAGAAGTCCCTATAGCTTGAGGGGAGTTCACATCTTGTGTTGCTACTGTCCATATATCTTGAGAAAGGTCCCGGCTCTAAGGTGTCTGCATGTCCCGAAGAAGTCGGTTCTGAGGTTTATCAGGCCGCTTCCACCTCTTAGTATCTCGAGGGTCTCGTTTAGGCATAGTTTGCATATGCAAGATCCCCCTTTATCGGGTGGTACTTTCCTGATTATGTACCAGGCCAGAGAGTATGGGGTCCTGTCCAGCTTAAGCTTCCAGATCAGGTCGGAGAGAGCTGTGCTTTTCCTTTTGGCCTCCTTCTTGAATGAATGGCGATGGTTGTACCAGCGGTCTTTAAAGCTCGTTGATGTGGATCCTATGTAGAGGTGTTCGGAGTCGGGGGGGGGGGGGGGGGGGGTAACCCTACAACCGTATACTAGGTTCTTCTTGAGGCATTACCAAGGGGGCATGATTTGGGGTTTCTGCAGTTGCAGAGGGTGGTCGGCCTCTGCGTGCCTAGATTAGTATTCCCGTTATGTGTTACATGTTGGTCTTCCCCCAGGCTCGGTGGGGGGTCCTCAGGTCTGTTTGGGTTTCTTGGGTGGGCTCTGGGTCCCCCCTTCCCTCCTTGCACATGGTTCTGCTGAGTGTTTGTATTGCCATCTTCTGGTTGTGTGTGGTTTTTAAGCCTACTTCTGTTGATGCTAGCTATGTGTTGGGCCAAATTTCTCGTGGTGGAATACGAGAGCTTCACAGTGTGTCTGTTAAAGATCCTGTGGTATCTGTGGTCCCTCGGGAAGCATTTGTCAAGTGCTCCAAAGAATAATCGGGCCAAGCTTTTCTTTAGGGACGCTGAGTAGGGTGGGTTGTACCACGTGATTTTTCGGTGTCTCCTCCTATATGTGTGGGTCGGGGGCGTCGTGATTTGTTGGAGATTTGTTGGGTTGCTGGTGGTTTCCGCACTGTTGCTTCCCCTTTGGGCTCTATGCTTTTTGTTATCTTCGCGGCCCGAATTTGTGGGGTGGTCGTTGTCCATCGTGGAGTGGTGCCCCCCCCTACGTGTCCTGCGATTGGGGTCGTCTGTCCTGGGGTGGTTAGCGTCACGCCTGAGACTGCTACTCATATTGTGCTCCATCTCGTGGTCAAGCGCACTAGTCCCCACCGCCCGTGTGGTGGTGTCGGGCACATGGTGCCTATTTGATTCTGCTCTGCCTGTATTGTTAGGGTTCGCCCCCCCCCCCCCGGGAAACGCGGTTGTGGGTGTCTGTTGGGCTATCCCCATCCCGGCTTTTCGGACTATATGTTATATTTTGGCCATGTGCCGCCTTCTTTAGAGCTGCGTTGTAATATTCCGCGTGGTTATTGAATATTTCCTTACTTGCGGACAGGCTGGAGATCCTGTCGGAGACACTCTTCACCACTGCCTTGGTTATGGATCTAGGGTAGTTTGATTTGGCGTTAACATATACGAGTTTCTCGTTGGGCTTGTGGTAGGGGTAGTATTGCTCGGTGTTCAGGTTTAGGGTGGTGTCTAGGAAGTTAACTACCTTCCTATTTGGGTCTATTTCTATGCTGAGCCCTTGGTTCTTAAAGAAATGGCGAATACGCCTCCTCATACCCTCCAACATATTGGTGCTGTGGTCATATACTGTGAATAGAGCATCGTCACGATATAATCCGCCGCCCAGGCAGGAGATTTCATCTTTTATCTGCTTCAGCAGGTAGAGCCCAACCAGGTCCGTTACCTGCGCTGAGTCGCTGGAGCCCATCGTGATGTCAAAGTTATTTGGCCAATCACTCCTGGTCCAAAGGTCTCCATCGAAGCGGATTAAGGTCTTTCTTGCGGCGTGGATGATGCTCACCTCCTCTCGGGTTAGGTCCGTATTGGACATCGCTAAAAATAGGGCCTTATTAAGTACTATAGGTGAGATTGAGGAGTAGTAGCTTGCGATGTCCAGTTGTATAAAGCTGGTCCTACTTTTCTCATGCAGTATTTTAAACCATTCTATTACTTCTCCCGTGCATGACCATTGCTGTAATTTAGTTTTCTTCCGAAGCTTGGGCAAAATCCTATCCAGTATTCTTTTACTGACGATCCCTAGGTCAGATCTGGAGGGGGATATTAGTCTGACAGGGAGGTCGGACTCAAAGTTTGGCTTGTGGTCTTTAAGGGTAATCCGCGGCTCCCTTGGTTGGTATGGGGCCGTCCTGTCCTCTATGCCGATTCTGGATATAATCCTGTAAGCTGTGGCATTGATCTCATCCAGGGTAAATCCAGGTGTTTTTTGTAGCATTTCCTCAGTTCCCTGAGGATTATCTTATTGTACAGTTCAGTGTTCATGTTGTAGAGGTTGTTTGTTTTGTCAGCATGGACAAGTATTCTAGTTGTCCCTTTAAGTACTGTAATCCGGTTTCTCAGGTGTCTGAGGTACTCCTGACTTCTGGTTGGGTTTCCGGAGAATTTGAGGTTGGATATGATGTTAATCATCTCGTTTTCAAACTCCTCCATTAGTCTGTTGTGGGGGGGGATTCCTCCTTGATCTAAAAAGGTACTCCATGTTTTGTGTGTTGGTAATGTTCTGCGTTCCTCTTTCGAAGTGGAACACCTTCCATCTCATCCTACGGACGAGGGAGTCCGTACTCTTGATGAGATCACTGGTGTATTCTCGTTTATCAGGTAGGGGGATGTCCTTCAGTGACGCTAAGGTTGCCAGTTTATCCATAGTGACTTAGGTCCGCTACTGTTTGAAGCGCTCAACCCGTGTGGGAGCTAGATAGATTTTGAGTTTATGTTAGTTGTATACCAACACCTCAATTTTTTAATCTAACTCCAACATTAACAACACTTAGAATGAGGAATGTTCTAATAACTGACCAATGAGAGGAGAAGAGGACCTTTGACACTGAAATTCGTTTGTTTGAATTCATATGATTCCAGTTCCTCAGTGAAATAACAACTCAACCAGGAACTGGGCATATCAGAGTATTGACAATATTATACACCTCAACAACATATGTACTTGTCTATACCATACTAATTCAAACTGCCTGAAGAGGTCACAGCCAAAGATGGCTGTCACTGAAATATATATAGCAGTAATAAACGAAGCTAAATTTTAATCATTTGACTTTTTATTTAACTTTATTTTATATATATATAAATATATATAAATATATATATATATATATATATATATATATATATATATATATATATATATATATATATATATATATATATATATACAAGTGTCAATAATAACGGTAAATATATTTATCGTAGTTAGTTCAATAAACCGCAAAATCAAATATATGGTTGCGAGTAAGCATCGTTCGCACGACACGAAAGTAGCTTTAAACATAAATGGAAAACGGCTTGCAAATCCTGGTGCAGAAAAAACACCACAATAAGTTGTGACGTGGTTGGAAGCTAGCAATCATATATGGACAAGTCTTTAAACTTGGTCACATAAACGATTAGAAAACTACAAAACAGAAGATTCTGCCTCGACGACTCCATTGGTATCAGCAAAGAAGATGACTAGTTCAAGAAGTGAATTTATGAAAAATAATGGAAGGCATACTTGCTATATGTTTGGCAACGGGGTGCAACGTTGCATGCCACTAAACCAACATGTATACAATACAATCAAGATACGATGCAGACAGATCGAACCCCTGACCTAATGATTGCAAAGCAAAATTATTAACCACTCAGCCAAGCTGCATCCACAGTGACAGACCTGCCTACCTCTAAAAACCCAAACGGGCAGTACCATGGAACAAAGTGCCCCAAAACGGGGAGAAATGAGGCAAAATGGGGAGATTTTACATAATGAAAGCTATGCCCATTTTTACGATAGATGAAATCTCTCAACCACCCCAAAAAGGGTGGAAGATCTCCGCGTTGGTCGAGGAGAGTTGACAGGTCTGCAGTGATATAGCAGACAATAATGCATCTACCTTGCAACATACTGGTGTGGAAAGCCTTATGGTTAACAAGCAAAGTAGTTATTTTTTTATTGTTATTAGGTATAGTTTATAATGTATCAGCTGCACCGTTCAAGGTATGTGAGCTGTGACCCAACATGAGTAACATATGTGCTCTGAAGAAGCTGTGTAACTTTTTGTGGAGGGCATAGCATTGAATGCGATGACAGGACAAACAAAAGGAGTTAATCAAGCAGATTTTCTCATGTTATTAACTTCTACAAGGTGGTAGTGAAGATGTATTCAAATCACCTTCTAAAATACAAACATTTGTACATAGGTGCGCCTGTCTATGCGGACGTTTACACACACATATATATATATGTGTATATATATGTGTGTGTATATATATATATTATATATATATATATATATGTATATGTGTGTGTGTGTGTGTGCGTGTGTGTGTATTGTTACACAGCTAACTAATATATATATATATATATATATATATATATATACTAGCTGAGGTACCCGGTAATACCCGGGAGAGGGAGTATTCCCAGTTCCCATTAAAATGGCCAATGCCTCGCAGACCAAAAATGTAATCAAAATATAGGACAGATAACACCGTGTAACATATTTTTTGTTCCCCGGTTCTAAGTGTCATTTCATGGTTTGTTATATCCCATTATTATGAAAAAACACTATTATTTAATCAGAAGTTTGGGTTTGTGGTCAGGAGTTTGATATTTTGAAATTTTCACATTTTTCAAGAAAAAAAACATTGTTTTTAATTTATCAGTTCATATAATTAAATCAACAAAGTATATATTTATTTTATTACACAAGCTTATCAAAAGCAAACGAGTAAAAACAAATAACATTTATAAAGCAACGTATACACGTCAGAAATTACTGGATTTCCTGGATTTGCGGTTGTAGTCCAGGTTGCATTCCCACACTAGCCCCCAGATATAGTCCCCCATCATTTTTTCATTGTAGTGGCCCTGGTACCTCCGCTCTATCTCTTTCACATCTTGGTGGAATCGTTCACCTTGTTCTTCTGAGTAGGCGCCCATAGTGTCCTTGAAGTTTTCCAGGTGAGTGTCCAGCATATGGAGTTTAAGCGACATCCTGCATCCCATGGCGCCAAAAGCCTTTATCAGATCCTGCACCAGTTGCTGGTAGTTTTCAGCTCTGTAGTTGCCCAGGAATCCATTAACAACTGCCTTGAAACAGTTCCATGCTGTTCTCTCAATCCTATTGAGCTTATTGGAGAACTCGGTAGACTCAAACACCTTCTTTATCTGAGGTCCAACAAAAATTCCACCTTTGATTTTGGTCTCAGATAACTTGTGGAAGAACTCAAGAAGGTACTTAAAAGCGGCTGATTCTTGGTTGAGAGCCTTCACAAACTGCTTCATCAACCCCAACTTAATGTGCAGTGGCGGCATGAGCACAATCCTGGGATCAATCAGTGGCTCCCACATGACGTTCCGGGTCCCAACTACAAATTCTGTTCGCTGCTCCCAGTTCTTTCTTTTGTAGTGGTCAGAGGGGGCTCTGCTGTCCCAAAGGCAGAGGAAGCATTGGAATTTGATAAAGCCTCTTTGGAGTCTAAGCAGGAAAGCCACCATCTTAAAGTCTCCAATGATTTCCCAATTGTACTGGTTGTATTGCAGAGCTTCCAAGAGGACTTTCACACTGTAGTAATCTTCCTTCAGGCAGACTGAATGCGCTAGGGGTAGTGTCGAGAACTTGTTTCCATTGTGGAGGAGGACAGCTTTCAAACTTGTGGTGGAGCTGTCTATAAACAGCTGCCACTCTTTGGGCACAAACGGCACCCCAATAACGTCAAACAGTCCAGGCACGTCATGGCAGAAGCAGAGGCCATCCCTAAGAGTGTAAAAGCCTGAGAAAGGTTCGTATCAACTTCTCTGACTTGTCACCTGCACTTCCTCCTTGACCAAGTTCCACTGCTTCATCCTGGATTGGACTTGGTAAGACCCATATCCCTGACCAAGTCATTGACTTCTTTGGGGTTGGGGAAGTGAAGAACTTTTTCTGGTACCTCAAGCAGGTAATCCAAGTCCTCAGCATCCATCTCCTCCTCTTCATCAGAATACTTGTTTTGGAAAATAAATTTGATATGCAATACAAAATAAATATTGGAAAGAGCAATACATATTTAAATAATATAAAAGAACACTAATCATACTAATGAAAATTCGTGCTTAAAACACAACTTACCCTTTATTCAGGGTGCGAAAATCCAGTATCAATAAATCTCTTTAATTCACTTTTTAACAATATTATACTTTATTGCACTTTTATAATTTTCTTTAGGCATTACTCTTTATTTTATAATTTTAATTTAACCTGAAACATATATAAAATAAATCATTTAACATAAGCAAATTAAACTTACATACAACGTAAAATCCAGCATACAAATAATTCTAGTGAATAGCTTAGAATTTTTACAAACCCAAACTTTTAACTGTTTAATAGCACTCCTTTATTTATTTGGGACCTAAGCAACACAAAAAAAGTGAGTACAAGCCAGGAACAGAGCAAAAAAAAATTTTTGTTACACGGTGTAATCAAAAGCGAAGACAAATTCATTTACGAAACAATAATACAAACAAATATTGTTGATTGCATTGGTCAGGCGAAAAAATGTTTGTCAGAGAAGTGGAGTGTTGCTATAAGGAAAAAAATAGAACCCCCATTAGGGGGTTTCATTGCTGAAATTGTGTGCATAGGCATCACATCTGGTTTAAATTTCATATAAATCGAAGGGAAAAATAAAGCGGGGATTTGAACCCCCGGGGAACCCTTTGATTAAAATGAACTATACGTAAGAAATCAAATGGGTATGAGCCCCACACACGTGTCAAGTTTCATCAAGATCTGTTTGGTAGATTTTGAGTTTTAAGTTCACAAACAAGCAAACAGACATAAATTGCCATTTATGTATGTCGACTTTCCAGTTGTTGTCTTCCTGTTTCTTCCACAACAACTACAACGGTGTGCGATGGGGTCCACCCACAGCCCTGGCGGACAGAATGGAGAAGGCGTTTCCCCGGGTAACGGCAAGGGAGACGCGCTGGAAAAGCCACTCCAACTCGCGGGGCTCACACCTGCGGCTGGCCAGCTCAGCGCCTATGGTGGTGAGTAAGGAGGTAGCCCTGGGGCCGAGGACACCAGAAGTCTCCACTGCCAGGGGTACGACCGCAAACCTGTCGGAGAGCGACCGGTATTTGAGGAGTTTGGCCCCCTCAGCCCCACGTGCAGCAGAACCTGGGTCAGTCGCAGACTGCACCAGGTTGCGGCTGCAGAAAGTGTCGGTGCAAGTGGCATCCCAGACGAGGGGTTTGCCACCGCGGAACGGGAAGATGGTCATGCCATCTGGCCTTTTGCCGTCCTCTCGATCCAGCCCCACCGGCTCGAGCTGGGAAGGAAAGCCTGCAGCGTCCAAGCCATGCTTAATGACCTCGTTGAGGGCAGAATGGCGTGGAATGCGGCCGGCACTGTGCCGACAGGAAAGCGGGTGGAGGCCGAAAGAGTCCACGGTGGAACCGCAGCGACATTGGTGTGGCTGGCAGATCTGGAGGCCGAGCCTCGGGGAAACGCCGATGCGCAGCTATGGCCGTCTAGCTGCGTGCCAATGGAGAAGGAGGGCAGGGCATGGAGCCAGGCACCACTGTGGGGTTTGGAGGCCACACGAAAACAAGCAAGGTGGTGCTGGTCGAGCTGACGCGTGAGCCTGTCTGAGGCCAGGCTGCACTGGATGGCATCCCAAATGCGTTGGGGGGACTTGACGTCAACAGGGGGAGAAGGAGGTGGGACGTCTACTGGGCTAAGTCCCAGCCGGTCCCACGTCCTATAGGCGGCCTCACGTTCTCTGAACACAGAGGGTTCTGTTGAGTTTTGAAGAACCCTGCTGACGATGACGCGGCACGAGGTTACCGACGAAAGATACGCCGGCAAAACTAGTGAGATCGGGGACCGGAGGCCAAGGCCGCCATACCTGACAGGTAAAGTGGCCTGTTGCCACCCTATGTCGTCAAACTTGATGTTGCATATCTCCTCGGCTGCTGCTCGGATACAAGTATCGAGGTCAGCGAGGAGAGATGTCTGGGTGTAGCACAGAGCGCTGCGGAGTGTATAGAGGAGCTTCGGCCTTGATCTCGGTTTTACAGCTGATGAAGGATTTCTTTTCTTCTTTTCTTTTCTTCTCTTGTTTCGTCCGTACTACCATCTTAAACTATATATATATATATATATATGGGGGGGGGGTAGTTAGCTGTGTAACAACAGTTATTGACGGCGCCCCGTTCGAAGCTCTCAATGCTGTTACGAAGTCCGATTCGTTTGGGTTTCATTTCAGAGTTACGGCTCTTGTGTGCAGTGTAAATCGATTTAAAGAATCGAAGTCAGTGATAAGTTAGTACATATGCTACAACACTGACTATTATATATTTCTCCCGAAACTACCAAAACACACATCTATTTGTATATGCGCTACAATTTATGTACATGTTATGTAGAGTCAGATGAGAGAGGAAGATTGGGACAGTGTGTTGTATATTAGATATAGAGAGGGGAGAGATTGATGTTTATTGCTACAGAAAGAAGAATTTGAAGAGAGTTCCGTATAGTAGATATACAGAGGGACAGAGTTTGGTGTTAATTGATATAGAGAGGGGGATTGGAAGAGAGTTCCGTGTAGCAGATATAGAAAGGGGGAGAGTTTGGTAGTGATGGATAGAGTGAGAGGGAATGGGAGAGCCTGTTGTATGGTAGATATAAAGAGGGGCAGAGATTTATGTTTATTTTTATAGAGAGGAATTTGAAGAGAGGTCCATGTACTAGATATACAGAGGGTGAGAGTTTGTCAGACTTGCCCAGTTTTTATTCCCCCCAACCCCCACTCGCTTATTAAATTTTGATAATCTATCCCTGACTAAATTTTATTGTAAGTGATTCATATTGATACAGCAGCTGGAGAATCTAATAATTGTTTCTACTTTTGGCACAAGGCCAGCAATTATCCCAGTGTATTACTGGTACTTTATTTTATCGACCCCGTAAGGATGAAAGGCAAAGTTAACCTAATAATAATTTTATTTTACATTAAAAAAGCATTATATATGACAAAAGAAGAACATTACAAGAAATCCCCTAGTTATGAACGTACCCTATACAATTACTGACTTCCCTTCACTTATTGTTACCACACCTCTTATTATTTGGGACCCGAAAGTGCCACAAAACTCTCCTCCTCTCTATGTCTCACACAAAACTCTCCTTTAATCCCCCTCTCTGTATCTACTCAAACCAAACGCTACCCCTGTCTATATCTACCACGACACCGCCTCTCTTATCCCACTCTCTATATCTAAGAATAATACACTCTCTCACTCTCTATAGATATCTACACTTATCTCTCCCAATCCCTCTCTGGATATCTATCACCCCTAAACTTTCACCCTCACTATATCTACTATACGGCACTCTCCCATTATCCTTCTCTGTATATCTACAACCACCAAATCCCCCCCCCCTCTCTATATCTACCACACTGTACTCTTTACAATCCCCTCTCCAAAGTGGGTGGGAGATCTCCCCGCGGATGGGGAAAGTTGACTGGTCTGTCAAGTACAAGGTTTGATTTAATCAACTTAACCTTTCCTCCAAATTTGCTGGTTTTGTGCTTAAATTAGAAATCAATATTAATTATTATCTAAAAGGCTTTGGATTGCAGAATTGATTAAACTCTGACCAAGATGCTATTCGGTATTTACATGCGGGTTTCAAACATTGCCAGTTAAAACTGTTCCTTTCATCCTTATACAGTCAATAAATATATATCAGACAAGTACAATCCTACAAAGCTGGAATGTTTTATATATGTGGATTGGCAGTATCGGTAGAGAGTCGGACGCCATGCTTTGACGCATAGAGTTACAGCCCTTGCCATTCTGAGTTCAAATTCCGCTGAGGTTAACTTTGCCTTTCATCCTTACGGGGTCGATAAAATAAAGTACCAGTAATGTATTGGGTAATTGTTGGCCTTGTGCTAAAAGTAGAAACAATTATTTCATTTTTTAGCACTCAAAGTTTCACGCATCCAATTCAGTCTTGAGTTTTTGTACTTGTTTTGGGGGATATATATGTGTTGTTTGGATAACGGAATACATTTGTATTAACATCAAAATATAACTTTAACGTATTTTAATGAAATCATCATTCACAGACTCGACATAAACTCAGTACAGACTATTAACATTTATCGTTCATTAAAGGTTTATTTTACCATGCCTTGACTAATAACGGTTTCTGATATAGGCACAAAGCCAGGAATTTTAAGGGGAGGAGAAAGTCGATTACATTGAATCCAGTGCGTGACTGGTACTTTATTTTATCGACCCCTTAAGGATGAAAGGTAAAGCTAACCTCGGCGGAATTTGAACTCACAACGTAAAGGTGTGTAACTCTATGCTGCGAAGCATAGTGTTTACTGATACTGATACTGCCAATCCACCGCCCTCTTATAAGGCACAAGGCCAGGAATTTGGGGGGAGGGGAAAGTCGATTAAATCGACCCCAGTGCGTGACTGGTACTTTATTTTATCGACCCCGTAAGGAT
>OZ024740.1:357542868-357590368 GCA_964016885.1 Eledone cirrhosa
TCACATGACCTCTACCGACCAATCAAAATTGTTTTGACCACAAGAATTTTTGCAACACGAATTGGCGCAAAACTTATTTTAATACCGCTGGAGCCACTTTTTTAACATAAAAACAGGTAGAATGTCCAAAACTAATCAGATTAGAGCAAACATCACGGACGCTCTATCTCAAAATTATTTTTGAAAAGCATTAGAAATGCGCAACCGGTAAAACTTAAAACGAAAACTGAATACTAACCAATACTATTACTAATTCTCTCTTATTCCTAATTAAACTATTTTTCACTGTGAACAATTTGTCAGCATTTTCTTTTCCGTTTACCAATATATATATATATATATATATATATATATATATATATATATATATATATATATATATATAGGTATATATATATATATACATATACACACATATATATATATATATATGTATATATATATATATATGTATATATATATATATACTTATACATATATATATATGTATATATATATATATTTCATCATCTACATTAATGACATTACTGACATCATCAAGCACAGTAACATCAGAATCTTCGCAGATGATTCCAAGCTCCAAAGGGTCATCAATGAGGTGGGTGACCGGACTTGCCTTCAGTCAGACCTACTGGCTGTTCTCCAATGGGCAGAAATAAATAATATGCTGTTGAATGAGGATAAATTTGAATTAAGCCACTTTGGAAAAAAGGATGCCCTGAAACTACCTTACTCTCTTCCTTCCGGTGAAACTCTAGTGGCATCCAATAACATCAGAGACCTGGGAGTAATTGTGGACAACAACATAAGCTGGGCCACTCATATAAACAGCAAAGTTGATATAGCCCGCAGAATGTGTTCCTGGATTCTCAGAACTTTCCAATCGAGAGATATCCACACTGTTATCCTTCTCTTCTCCACTTTTGCCCGACCCCACCTTGAATACTATTGTCCACTGTGGTCACCCCACACGAAACAGAGTATCATGAAAGTTGAAGCACCCCAAAGGTCAATTACCAAAAAGATAGATGGCATGACAGGCCTTGACTATTGGGGTCGATTAGAAAAGCTCAAACTTTATTCTCTCCAACGTCGCTGTGAGCGCTACATTATCTGTATGATGTGGAAAATATTCCATCAGCTTTGCCCAAATGATGTTGGCATCACCTTTAGTGTACACCCAAGGCTTGGGCCCCCTGATATCCGCCCACAACAAAAATCTCACTCGCATCACGTAACCACAATACGGCACAATTATTTCACCTCAATTGGCCCTGCACTCTTTAACATTACACCAAAACACATCAAAGCAGAGACAGACCCCATCAAGTTCAAGAAGTCTTTGAATAAATTCCTTCAAGAAACCCCGGATATGCCTCCGTAAACAATAACTCTCTGCTCGAGTGGGCCATGGTGCCCAAACACTGATCTGTAAGACTTCACCAGGTGGTGCTATTAAGTTAGACATGGCCTGGGCCATTACTGGCCGAAACCTATCAAAGTTATCAAAGTTATATATATATATATATATATAATTGGTGTTGGATGCTTAAAGCGTCTGTTTGCGGTAGGCCGTTTGAGCACTCGATGCTCTCATAGAGCAGAGTATGATATCACAGAAAAAAAGAGAATCATTGTTGCGACGAATGGAATTTATTGGACATAATACAATCGTTTCTCTGGCGCCAGAGAAACGATTGTAATATGTCCAATAAATTCCATTCGTCGCAGCTCTGATTCTTTTTTTTCCTGTGATATATATATATATATATATATATATATATATATATATATATATATATATATATATATATATATATATATATATATATATAATATATATATATATATATATATATATATATATATATATATATATATATATATATATATATATATATATATATATACAGAAAAAAAATATATATATATATATTTATATATATATATATATATATATATATATATATATATATATATATATATATATATTTATAAATATATGTGAGTGTATGTGTGTATAAGCGCATACTTGTGTGACACTAAATAATATCAGATATGTCAAACTACCCTGGGATAAAGTAAGTGTGGGTGTTTTCAGCTTTTGCTTGAATAACAATTGTGCTTTAGAAATAGTGAGGCTAAACTTTAGAGGGGAAAGTAATAAAAACAAGGTTTTCACGAAAAAAAAAAAGTCGATAAGATTAGAGAACTGTGTTACACTGGAGCAACCAGTTCAAAATAGTTAACTGGACTCCAAACAATATTTCTTTTTTACGGGGTGGCGGGTTTTATATTTTTAAGGATATATTTTATTGTTTCTTGTTTAGTAATAGCAAGCCATTAGAAAACTGCTTTTATTCTCTTCTTTTTCGTTAAATAATTCGAGTCGGCAAAAGGGGTGAAATATTATTGTAAAGAATTTATAAAGTAAAACTACCAGTTTATTCATTTGAAGTGAAATAAAAATGATTATAAAAGTGTATGCGCGCGCGTGTGTGTGTATACACACACACACACACACACACATATATATTTATATATATATATATATATATATATATATATATATATATATATATATATATATATATATATATATATATATAAACATTCGTTGTACTGCCTCTCTGTTTTGTTCCTGTTCAAATTTTCCATTATATATATATATATATATATATATATATATATATATATATATATATATATATATATATATATATATATATATATATATATATATATATATAAGGCTTATGTAGGACACTGTG
Source organism: Eledone cirrhosa (assembly GCA_964016885.1). Lineage (NCBI taxonomy): Eukaryota > Metazoa > Mollusca > Cephalopoda > Octopoda > Eledonidae > Eledone > Eledone cirrhosa. Next base: position 357,545,640 of record OZ024740.1, read on the forward strand.
TAAATAAAACGAATTTAATATATATGTAATTACACTTTCTTTTTTTTTTTTTTTTTCATTAGAAAGCTCGTGGTAAAAGGAGGAAGTGTAAACACACTATGTTCTATTCTCTTTATACATAGGGGAAAACATTTAGAGATTATCTTTGTGCGTTTCGGAGTTTATAGTCTCTTCATCAGAAGTTAAATATTCCTACATACGGATCAGTATAGCATAGGAATTTATGTCAAGCAAGTTGCTGAACATAAGTGAAAAGATCAGTCTAGTGTTTATGACAGGCATACGTTTGATAACATAATTTATTATATGTGGGATATTTATGTATAACACTGTGTATATTAGAAGATTTAAGCTAAATTTAAGACTTCTAATTACGAACAACTGTACCAATATCTACATTGCCACTTTCGAATTACACACGTGCATATAATATTCAAATTCGTAAGTGGATCTTCGTCGGTTTCGATTATAAAATACCTGTCGAGCAATTGAAGTACCTGTTCAGTGTACGTAGCTAATTACTCCACAGATCTGATTACCGTCAACGTAATTCCCAAGCAGAATCAGAATGACAAAGTGAATGGGATAAAGCTGGCTCATGGAATTACGGGTAAAGTTAACCTTGCGATCTTATCACAGTGTATATGTACCCAATTTCCTTCTCAATGCTTCGATCGACATGAAACAAGAGTAAAAAGCCCTAGAACCTCATGATTGCGAAACAAACCTTTTAACCACTCGATTATGCCTTTGTCCTATACATGAACGCAGGTGAAGGAGTTCATTTTGCAATCATTAGGTTCCAAGTTCAATCCCACTGCGTGGCATCTTCAGCAAATGTCATTTACCATAGTCTCGAGTGACTCATGCCTTGTGAATGGAATTGGGTAGGTAGAAACTATTTGGAAGTCCGTGGAATAGACTGTACTTGCAATTAAAAAGTCCAACCATGTCACACACTGTGTCGCTGAATTTCCTCAGAATTACGTTAAAGGTACTTATACGATAATTTCCCAAGCAACTGCAACACTCTACGTCGAAAGCGATCGAGATCCATTCTACATCCTACACACATATACACACACATATATACACGTGCGTGCATACAACGAATAGGTGACACTCCTTAACTTAAAATGTAATATACTACTTTTAACAACGTTAATTTCTCACGGTTAATGCCGGTTTTCTCGATAAAAAAAAGCTTATTTTTCATGTATCCAGGCAAACAACTCAAACACAATTAAACATTTATTTTATTTGAATGCAGTATTCATTGTGTTTGCTGAATTCATTTCGCGCCAAATTTGAATACATTTCTATGTAGTCATAACAGCCTATCTTCCTATTTATAACTAACTGACACTCCAGCAATGTATTAATAAATGTTGAGGGTGGTCGATACACAAAATTATTAGAACGTCGGATAAAAGGCCACTGCAGTATTTGTTCTGAATCACTATATTCTGGGTTCAAATCCCACCGTGGCCAGTTTTGCCTTTCATTCTTCCAGGATCGATAAATAGAGAACAAGTCAAGTACTGGTGTTGATTTAATCAACTTTATCTTTCCCAAAATTTGCTGGCCTTGTGCCTCAATTAGAAATCAATATATATATATATGTGTGTGTGTGTGTGTGTGTGTGTAAATGTTTCTGAGAGAGAAAATAATAAAAAGAGATACAGGAAGAAGCGACCCCAGTACTGGGCTAGCACTTTATTTATCGACTTCGACAAGATGAACGGCAAAGTTGACCTCGGCCGGATACGACATCTGCCAATTTGCCGCCTTTTTTTTATTGCTTTACCTGTTGTCTTTTTTATGTCGCAGCTGTTCTTCTTTAGACTTAGGACAGTCCTGATGAATCAGACCTTTGGTCAGAGGCATTCCAGCCATGACCATGGTAGGTTGGTAAGGTGTGATTTGAGGCAGATTTCGCTGCTATTTCTAGCAGATCGATTACCACATTGAGGCGCTACGTTGACTCGTTAATTTTTATCTATTGTTAGCAATAACGTCTTCAAAGAATTGCTCTTTGGATACATTTGGGTTCCATTCCTTGTAATAAATTCCTGTGTTTCAAATAATCTACCGAATATGAAGAAAACAATGAACACAAAGAAGACATTGCAAATGCGAGGTGTCAACCGGTCTGCCTGTCTATGCGTCATTAATACAACACATGGTCTCTAGAACGCCACGAAACAGTAGTCATCATCACAACAAATGTATAGCAGTGTAATATATAACTAGTACACTGTGCATTACATCAGCACAAACTCACACAATGATATTCGTGCATTTATTTCCGTTAGTGCCTGGCTGTTACTCTAACATGTATATCCCCTTTGATACCAACCCATCCAAAACGGCATCTGGTTCTATGAAACAAAACCACTTAATTTATATTTAAATCTTCCAACATAATCTGCTATAAGAACCGTCTGTTACGTTGTCTTACAAATAGCATCTTAATAATTGTTTCTACTTTTGGCACAAGGCCAGCAATTATCCCAATACATTACTGGTACTTTATTTTATCGACCCCGTAAGGATGAAAGGCAAAGTTAACCTCGGCGTAATTTGAACTCAGACCGTAAAGAGCCGTAACTCTACACTGCATAGCATGGCGTCCACTCTCCACCGATACTGCCAAGCATCTTAATAATGATATAATAATTATTTTTCGTAAACCTCTGTAAGTCCTCCATTAATTCAAACACAGTTGATATTATTAGAAATATGGTAACAAAAGGGATGTAGGGATATATCCTTTTACTGGTCGCGCAGAACATTTTTCAGTCAGTCGAGTAAAACAACTGTACCTGCTTAACGAATGAGATTTTACCTGATCACTCGACTTGCTTAAAATGGTAGATTAAATGACACCTTGCCTTGATAGGAAAGAATAATGCACGTTGGAAAAAATATAGATGGTCACGACTGGAATGTCTTTCATCATAGATCCATTTGGTCATCACTAACCTGGGACTAATCAACATAAATCTCTTAATACACACACTCTTTTGATTTGTAAGAGTAAAATATAAGTGAAACGAGGAAGTTTATACATCGTGCAATGGTACGTATTTAAGTGGTGTTAATGGAGTGTATTGGTTGTCAAACGAGAATCGAAACTTCGCAAATTCGATTCTAGATTCCAAGCCAATTTCATTTCTTTTGCGCCCCTAATAACCCTGGGGAAAGACGTTAACATCACAGATTCCCGTTTAACCCTTACGCTTCGCATCACATACCAGTGATATTGGGAAACTGCGAGAACTGGCTTTACGGTTTATACTTTGGTGCCTTTTAAGTTTAATTCCCGACGTGGTTTGCTGTTTGCAAACAATTCGGAATATTAAAGATGTACTGTTCAATGCAAAGATAACTGTTTTATCAGGAGAAGTTGTCTAAATTAATTATAGAACTTCTACATGGGCGTTCCACCTGATAGAAATAGCAGTGAAATCTCCTCTCAGATCTTGTATAATGTGGTACTAGGCTTCTTCCCTGTAAATAGGAAAAAAACAGAATGGTCACTTTAGAATATTTTTGTTCAAAGATCTGCTTGATCAAGATTAAACTGAGGCTAAAGAACAACAACTACGGCAACCTCACACAGGGTAAGGAAACCTCTAATCCAGATACCAATTTTAATCTGCCTCCTGACGTATAAATAAAGAAAACGGTTTATGCTTTAAGATCGAGATAGCAATTTATTTTAAGTGGCATACCTGTTTTTTTTTTTAAGTTAAAAGTAAAGAATATTTAACACTTGCTGGAGTCCTAGGGGCGCCTTTCTGATGCACGGTACGTCTTGGGTATTTCAAACCTGGCGGAACCCATCCCTATCTCGGTTTCTTCCAGCGAAAGAAAGACAGGAGAAGAACCAACGTTGGTGCTAGACTGGTACTTTATTTATAGAACTCGAAAGGATGAAAGACAAAGTTAAACTCGGCAGAATATAAAATTAGAGGACTGTGTTCCGGAACAAATATCACGGCATTTTAATCCAATGCTCTAACGACACAAACGTCGCCCTAATGACGCCCTAACGCCGCTTTAACGAGGCCTAAAAGCCACCTTACATACCTATTAATTTGTAAAATTAACGATCCATTATTTTTTCAGTATATATGCATTTCTACAGGTATTTATGTAATTGCAATTCTAGTACTAAAACAATTATCCGACCCCTGATTAATGACACCTTCAGTGATTCCTTCGGTGGTTCTTTAATACGATTGTCTCGGAGAGAACAGATGTGATGGCACCAGTTGTGAAGCTATATTCTTACAAGATTAGATACCATGTCACACCATAAGCACGTAAATCCTGATGGAGATGTAGGGACACCATGGTTACATATGACGTGAACTGGGTATTTAAACGGGGTGGAGCCCATCCCTCTCCAGGTCAAAACGGCTGATTTTATCCAGAGAAATAGAGAGAGGGCGCGCGTGAGAAGGAGAGCACGCGAAAAAGAAATATAGAGGAAGAGTCGACCGCAGTATTGAACTGGTATAATATTTATCTACCTCAAAATAAGGAAAGACAAAGCTGACTTCGGTAGGATTTGAATACAGAAAGCAGAGATTCAGAACAAATATCACAAAGCATTCGATCCGACACACAATTCTGCCACGTCGCTTCCTTCAAGATCAGATAGAATTCGATACTGCCATTGTTGTGAACCTTACTTGCAGCAGCTGTTGCATGACACTACTATGCGATGTGTCTGAGTCAATAACATGCTAACATCGTTGATAGTATGATATAATCCATCGTTTGTTTAAAGACACATTTGTGCTCTATGTACTGTTGGAAAGCCCCAAGCAGTTGAACAGATAGAATTTCTGTTTTCGTTGTTGTTCTTTAACACCCAAGTTAATTTTGATCAACCGGATTTATCCGCAAAAGCGTTCTAGCTGTGACTACCTCTTTGCTTTGTTTTATTTGTTTGTTTGTATCTGTAGCGGTTGTCTCCCTTGTTTTGATTAGGATCTAGACGGGAAGTGGAGCCCTTTCTGCAACTTCCGGTCAGAGCCCTATAAAACTAACAACTTTAACCACTCTTTCTCTCATTGCCTTTTCGGCACCAGGTCAAGAGCCTCACATTTGGCTCTGCCATTCATTTGGCCAACAGGCGCCTGGCCTTAGCCAGGCGTCCTCTGCCAGCCGCGTTTGCCTGGCAATCAAAACGGTAACTACTAACTTTGCTTCATTCTAACATCTATTCCTTTGACATGTCAAAAATACTATCTACCATTGTTAATTAAATATTATCTACACAAACAATGTATTCCTTGTTACATTCATACAACCCAGTATTCTCGCTATATTGGTGACCCCGACGTGATACGAACACGCAGCCGTTCGTCGCTATATTGGTAACCCTAACGTGATACGAACACGCAGCCGTTCATCGCTATAAGTGGTCACCCCAAAAAAAGAAAAAAATAGCACATCTGGTTTCGTGTGAGTAACATTACGAATACACAGTAAATTTATCGACAAACTATGAAAATACTCAGTAAAAGAAACACACGCACACACGCACATGTGGAATTCGCACAGACAGACTTTTTCTCTCACGCATCAACTAACTGTCGCATTTCACCAATATATATATATATGTTTCTCGTTTCTTACAACGAACACTTTCAAAACAAAAAAAAAAAACATTTCACGATATATATACATGTTTCTCGTTTCTTACAACGAACTCTTTCAAAACAAAAACAAAAAAAAAAGAAATTTGATATTCTTTAAAAAACATTTCAACAGGAACATTTATTTTCGATGAACCATTGCCTTTTTGTTCATCGTTTTCTTCATCGTTCAAGTTTTTTTTTTTTCCAAAAGTTCACATCTCGCTATATATCCTTTTCGGGCATTTTTGACAGAGTAGCCTTTTTCCATATATCTAAAACAGCATTTTCTAATGTCTCTTTTCAGTTTTTAAAGCAGTAAAGTTCCCTTGCACAAGCATTCTGATCGCAAATCCTGTCAAATGGTTTTTTCTACCAATTGTGCTAGACTACTTTCTCGTTAACACATAACCAAAGCCAGTGCCAAATATGACTAAAAGCAATGCCCCCAAAAAACGAAAGAACTGAGTTGACACGATTAGAATGTTTTTGATCATTAGCTGACTTGGGGCAGCGGTCTTCTGTTAATATACTTTTACGATATTAATGTGTTACTGGACTCGGCAGGTATTGTCATCTCTTTGAATGAGGTAAACTTCTTTTGAACGAACTGAAAACTGTTTGAGCATTCTTCAGTAATTATTTAAGCAAAACGTCAACTTTTAGAACAGGATGGAACACTCCTCGTGGGCATACTAAATTTAAAATCATCTGTTCAGGAAGTTTATTTTTAATTCACACGAAAAGAAAAAAGCTTTTTGCATCCCATAAAACTGAGGTCACCATCTTCCCCGCAGATGGAACGACCTTGGTCTTCTTTGGAGCAGGTGAGGAGGGGTGTTTCACTGCATGAATTGTCTCTTTATCTCTGGCTCAAAGTGATGAACCCAAGATGAGTCTTGGGTTAGGAAACGTTAAAAAAAAAACAGTAGGGTCTGCCTCAAACAATGTAAAATTTTCCCTTGATATGATCAGCCTGGTGCGCTTTTGATCAGGTGTCGGAAAACGTAGCACCCACTGAGCAGAAGCTAATGAAGCAATTACTTTATGGTAAATTAGTTCTTGGTTTACATCTCCAATACAAACCAAACAAGAGATATCGTAATGTGAAAAGGTAAACTTCAGCCTTTGGACATTAACACAGTGAATCAGGAATATGTTGTACTAAATAGAAGTAAATTGGGAACAAATTGCACTAAAATGGAATGAATTTCTGGTCGGTAACCAGGAAAATAACTAGCAATTTGAGAAAAATCATATAACCCATCATATACTAGCGTTCGAAAAAAGCAAAATGTTTAATTTCAATATAGCAGAGGGAACACAGAAGCGATTCCAGCAATATTATCTATGGTCGAAATAATCTTTTAAAAGTCGAGCTTGACAACCATGAGAAATCATATATCAAGAAAACAGCATATATATATATATATATATATATAGGGAAAGCGAGAGAGAGAGATCTATCTTTACATAGGTAAAATACACAGGTTTTTTTTTGGGGGGGGGGGGGGGGTAAGCATTTTTTTCAAACACAATAATTGTATTAGTATCGCCAACCAAACAATTTTGCTTCTCTTTTCATTATTTAGATTTTTTTTTTCTTTGTTTGCTATGCTATGAGTCGTTTGTGGCTTGGTGTTGCCAAGGCGACATTTCTAGCAACAGGCGTCAGCTCCACGCTGTGTCACCCGGCAGACTGCTCTAATAAAATAAAATAGAACAAGCTATATCGACGTAATTTCACAAATGTCACTTAACCATACGACCTATATTTTTTTCTTCATAAATTTTCCATTATATTTTATAAATTAACTGGTTTGGTGTGGTGTATAAAATATCAATTTAGTTAAAATAATAGCCTTTTCACATGGCTTACATATTTATCTAATAAAAATATTAATCATACAGAAATGCATATATATGCATGTATCTATATCTATATATCTATATATCTATATATCTATCTACTTTAGAAGGAGAATCAGAATGGAGAGAGAGGCACTGCACCCCAGTAAATTTACTGAAAGGTGGGTGAATGTAGCAAAAATCGCCCGAGTGATTGGGCCTTCTCTCTATATATAAACCTGTAGGTTGAAGAAGAAAGCAAAAGGAAGAAAGGAGCACTTGCTCAACCCGCTCCTGGAGTTGAGGATTGTTCTATCGACGGGGTATTAAACCCATTTGTAACGCCTCCCCCCTATTGGAGATTTCGATTGTTAAATTTGTTTGTTGAAAATATATATTTTTTACACGATTGTATGTAAAATCCCCGGCATATGTCCTGTATTGTCCCCTTTTCTTGTGCGCCCTTGTGGCAAATAAGAAATATATCCATCTCTCTCTCTCTCTCTCTCTCTCTCTCTATATATATATATATATATATATATATATATATATATATATATATATATAGGAAAAAGTATGACCCCGACGGCAGAGCTCAAGCCGTTTCGACGGCTATTTCTGGACTAAATTAGAATTTTTTGCCTGGTGAATAAATAGCCGAACTTGTCAAGGGGGTACTTCCTTATATGGGAAGATTGTAGTTATCAAGAGGATTGGTTAAAATTTGTTGTAAACACAAATAAGTCTATCATGGCATTTGGTGGGAGGTAGGGGTGGCTGAACTTGCCTGTAGAACAATAGGGGAGTGAGTGGAGCGGTCAGGCGTTGAAAGTGATATGTATACAGCAGAATCTAAGGATATATATATGTATGTGTGTATGTATCTAAGGATATATATATATGTATATGTGTATGAATCTAAGGATATATATATATGTATGTGTTTATGTATGTATGTATATCCAATGATGTTGACTTGTTCTTTTTGGTAAATATCATCTTGGTTAAGAGAGTGGGACTGGGTTTGTGCAGTGCCTTTGCTCACTATAAAAGCTCACGGCACAGACATTGTTTATATCTGGAGATCTCTCTGCACTTGTCGTCACATGGTACCAAGGGCCCAGCACTATGTGTCAATAATTGTCACAAGTGTAGTGTTTGTACCAGAGTTTTCAAGTCGCTAGCTGGACTAAAAAGCCACACTCGTTCAGCGCATCGGTAGGGGTTCTCCTACATGAAAACGAGTTGGCAGCCACCATATATATATAGAGAGAGGGGGAGGTGGCATATATATCATTTTATAATTGTAATCGATTGTAATCGAAAAGTGAATTTACAATCTAGTAAAGTTTATTCATTTGTCGATAGCTGTCTTTCTAATGATTGTTTAGTGCCTGAACGAGCAAATGATGTGGAATTCCGTGGAGCAAATGTGTAAATCACCGACTTAATGCATACATGCATGCACCCACGTGTACTCACACATACACACGCACATACACACGCACGCATGCACCACACACACACACAGAATTGGAATGAACAACCGTAGGTTTTCAATATGGAGTATTTCCAATTGATCGATCAACTGATTTGTTTAGTTGTTATTATCAAATATCAACCAAGATATAAAAAAAAAAAAATTCCATATGCGATGAACATAACATGTTCATAAATTGTAGCGCATATACAAATAGATGTGTTTTGGTAGTTCGGGGAGAAAAATATAATTATTGGGGGAGCCATGGCCCCTCTATTCTCCTCCCAGGTCCACTGTACCTGAAAAGGCCTGCAGCCACATGATGCGCCGGGTTTCGGTGCATGCCATTAACATCGTAGCCAAGTCAATAATATTTAACAAAAACAAATGTAGCGTGATGACAGCTGTTGGGGTCGTAAATAAAAGAGTTGATAGGTGCAGTGCACAGCAGGCTCACCAGGACGGGCACACACCAAGTGGATATCCCGCCAGAATAACTGGAAAGATAATGTGACAAAATGTATTTGTAATATTGAAGAGGTGTGGCGTGCGACTAAAGCTGTAGGATTAGCTAATTAATGACAACTGAACAAAGAAACTATCGTGGTATATATTGTGGTAAATTAAACCAGGTAGGTTTAAGTGCGATGTGCTTCCATCTCTGACTAATCTTAATTTTTGCGGCTGAAGTGATACTGCTTAATGTCATCAGTGCGGAGGTCATGCATTGTTGAATCAGCAATGCCAGGCTTTGACTATCCTTGATTATGCAGCACTAAAACAACGATGCAGCCGCATCAACAGAATGGGATTCAACACCAAATTGTTTTTCACAAGGAAAACTAGAAAGGACAACGCAAGAGTGTAAACAAAGGTATATATTTGAATAATACTAATGATCGGAGGGTGCATGTGGATCTGAAGAGAGAGCTCGTGTTCCCAAGCCGAGTTGCAATTACAAAGTGCCCCTATAGCAGCTCTTATTATTGCGTGTTGATGCTGGGATGAGATGGTGGTGTGTTGTGGTGTTGATTCGATTGTTGTGTGTACTCACTTGTGGATTGCTCAATTGTGTGGTCACTGTTGTGTAGAATATAGGCGAAAGAAGATTGGTGAGCCTGATAGAGCGTGACCAGAGAATACGGGCGTGTAAATAAGTGTCCATGATGATAATGAAGCCTTAGGCAAATGATTTACTATATATCAACCACAATGTTACTAATTTATTATATATATAACTTTTGTCGAAGTTATACGACAATACATGAAGAACAAATAACCACTGTTGAATTGTATGATGTTGAATCAGGTATGATTTGTATGTGTGTTTGTTTGCAAAAGTATTATTAGAAATGTATTTATAACGGAATACTCCTATGTTTTACCGGCGAAGATTCGAAACCGAATCTGAGGTTTCTCGCCTCTGGGACTATCCTTGGAGGTTCCCATCGTTGTCTTGTCAAAGACAACGATGATAAACGTACATATTACTTGACCTCTGATCCCAGCTTCCTGGGATACAATATCCACATGGCTGATCATAAATCAATCTCATATATACATCCTTCTAACTATAGCATTATTATAAATACAAGAAGTTAAGGAATCTAAAGGCCAGAGAGACCGAAGCATGAAGTCCGTGTTAAGGTTCACGATGTAGCAGACCTTTCACTCTATCTCTTTCCCCTAGCTTCACTGGTTATCACCTTCTCGGCCACAGACAGACAGCCAGACATGAAGCAGCAGTCCTTGAGAAGAATAATGTATTCTAAGAATAGGCGCACACACACACACACATAGTAAGTTCATATTGTTTACATTCTACGCTCATTCTATTCTTCCGTATCACTGCGATATTGTAACGTCATATTGATACATACATTCACGCTAGCTCGTAGTAGCTAGCAAGTTAATGTAGGGATAATTCATGTCATAAATATTATTACTCGATGTTCAAAGTGAATATTGTTATTATAAAATAAACGTTGTTAACAACTCAATCATGGCATTATTCTTTTCATCAAATTACTATACTAAGAATACCTCTTATCCGCTACATATTTACCAAACTTCTGTTGATGCGATGAATTTCGATGACCTGGAAGCAAGAAAAACCAAGAGAGAGAAGCAAAAAGAGATAGGGGTCCAAAGTTGTCGGTGTGCCATTACATCTTAGCTCGTCTGTTAGAACTCTGAAACTCACGATTGACTGGGAGCAGCTTGGTTCCATGAAAGTGTTATCTCAAAAGATCTCTAGATGGCCGATTCACAATAAAAACTTATCTATGATGCCACCAAAGGTCAGCTTTATGGTAGCCGTTTGATAGTTTGAAAGAAACTCTATTGAAGAGAATATTAAATTACTGCTACCGTAGTTCCCCTAAATCGAAACAAGAGTATCGATCAAAAGCTGAAGAGGTAACGGAATTTGATTACAAGAGTATGCCCTGAAAAATGTGGAATCGATATGGTTGGCTGCGTGAGTCAATGGAGCAGTGAGTCACTCGGTGTATCTGAACAGCTGATATTCCACAGTAGGTTTGGAATAGTTTTTTAAACTCGTTTCGCCGTAAAAAGCAGTGGTGGGTTTGTTGCACCTAAGTCGAGGTAGTGATGCCTAAAAGATTCCTCCATAACGACGAAACCATTTCAGATATAACAGATATGAAAGAATTATCTCAGGAATTCCACATAAATCAAGGACATAGGTCTTGAGCTCAGTATGCAGAGTTCAAAAGTGTTGACACTATGTTTATGTATGTGTGTAAACATTTAAATTCAGTATACATAGAGGTTGAAACATATGACACAGCGATTGTCGTTGAACTGCAAGTATACGGAGTTGTGAGCAACCAGACGTATTTTAAGCCGAAACTGCATTCCGCATTGAGTCAGGAAGCTGAGACTAGATTGAAGTAAACGCTGTGACTACTTGTGTGCAGTTGCATGTAATGAATGCGGAAATGTGCAGTTTGACGTGTTTGAGGCGAGTATGGACCGAGAGCTTTTTCCGTAACTTCAAAACTAGTTGAGAAAAGACATCTCGCAGTATCTAAATATGAGTCAAGGGTCACACGTATATGTCCGAGTGTTAACAGACTACTGAAATGGTTGATGCGATGTGTATGTGTGTGTGTGTACACATATAATAGACAAACGACATGCACGAGACGAACAACATTTAAAACAGATGTTACCTGCATGAGACTGATGAATAAATGTCGAAAATGGTAAAGAAAAATGAATGTGAAAAATAAACATTTGATACCAAAAGAAGAAAGTGAGAAAGTCTTGCAGTGAGAAAGTCTTGTTCCACTGTTTGTTTAGGATAGGGAGAGAAAAAATATATATAAACATTAATTAAGAGTTCAAACAGTTCTTTTGTTCATGCTTTTCTTTCTCGTGTGCGCGTGTGCTCTGTTTCATGTTGTTGTTGTTGTTGTTGATGATGATGATGATGATGATGATGATGTAACAGAGCCTGGCTTTCAAAACGTGTTGTCGCTACAGATATCATCGTTGTTGCCTGTTGTTGCTGTTATTGTTGATGCAGTCACGGATGATGTTTTCATTTTCGAAATCAGACGGCTACATTATGAAATATATTTCAGATGTTTTTAATTTTTGAAATTCGATTATATTATCAGACGATTGTGCGTTCGAAAAATCTGTTCGTTAATGAAAGTTGTGTTCGTATAATGTATTGTAGTTTTTCATAACAAAATGCTGCTTTTTACAAAACGTTCCTTTTTTTCTTCTTTAGAAAATTAATTTTCATGTACGTATATTGTTGATTTTGTATATTATAGGAAAGTTGCATGAGAAAATGTGCGAAAAACTCTATCAGAAGTGCGTGTTCTTTTTTTTTTTATCGATATCAGAAGGTTGCATTTGTTCAGAATGTCAGGTTCATTAATTATGGTGAGGTGATCACCAATTTTAACGTCGGGATGTTACCAATTATAGCGTGTTGATGCTTGGGTGAAATAATGGTCTGTTGTGGTGTTGATTTGGCTGTGGTGTATACTCACTTGTGGATTGTTCAGTTGTGCGGTCACTGTTGTGTAGAATATAGACGAAAGAAGGTTGGTGAGGCTGATACAGTTTGACCAGAGAATGCCAGTGTGCTAGTAAGTGAAGTGAGTAAGTGTTCATTATGATGATGATGATGATGATGATGAATCACGGGAAATGAAATATATCGACAACAATAATACAAAGCCGTAGTTTCTTCTTCTTCTTCTTCTTCTTCTTCTTCTTCTTCTTCTTCTTCTTCTTCGCTCACTTATTCAATTCAATTCAATATATTTAGCAGAAACTAAACATAAATGCTTCAGATGCCATGTAAGGAGGGGAGGGGGCGACATTTACACAGTCCGAAACACAGTGGTCCAACACCGGTCCAATTTCGCCTTGAATTGTTGCGTGGTTGACGCGTTGACTACTTCTGGAAGCCAATTCCAGGGTCCAGAGATGCGGATCGAGAAAGCAGCTTTCCGTCTATTTAGGCGAAAGCGGCGGTGAAACAGCTTTTTATCATGTCCACGTAGACCCCTTTCAAGTTACGGAGTGAATAGGAGATCTTGAGGGAGATCGTAATGGCCATTGAAGAGATTGAGAGGGTCGTTGGAGCAGAGTCCTCAACAACTCCTTCCGGCAGGCCCTGTCAGAAGCAACCGTCTCCAACTGATCCGGCTGGATCCCTAAGCGAGACCAACCGAGTTCATATATGTTATCCAACCATCTTGTTTGGGGTCTACCCCAGGATCTCCTGCCGGTTAGTTTTGCTCATAAAATCTGTCCAGTGGTTCTTTCTTGAGACATTCTAACCACAGCCCATAGTATCGGAGCTGTGTTCTCTCAATTACCCGACACTATAGCATGCTCTTATTTGCCAACAAAACCTACTGGTTGTTGAGTTGATAATGCTTTGGATGACTATATGGAGCGAGCTGGCGAAACAAAGGGCCTAAAATAGATAGAACATAAGGGACCATGAAGCAAGGGCATAATTTGTTGCTAAATATACAATGTCATATTTGGACATTATGGATTTAATATTAGACCTATATATATATGTGTGTGTGTGTGTGTGTGTGTGTGTGTGTGTGTGTGTGTGTGTGTGTGTGTGTGTGTGTGTGTGTGTGTGTGTGTGCGCGCGTGTGTAGAAAGACAGATATTTATATAAATGCATACTATATATGTGTGTATGTGTGCCTGCATGCTTATGTATGGATGTGTAGATTACATTCCTTTTCTGAATTCGATTACATTGACCCTTGTACATTTCATTGTTTATGTCTGGTATTTATTGGATCGAACTCTGTTTATCGATCCGTAAATTATTTCGGTATATAAAGAACACCAATTCTGTTTTTTGAGCGGTGTAAACATAAATATAGACCACGCGCGTACTGAAGCACATTTTCAGTTTTTCTCAATATTATTAAGCTGAAAGATGGTTTAAGTAACGTTGTAGCTCGTTTCAAAGGAAGTGCTCTGCGGTAGATTTTACTAAATATATATACAAGATAATTTCTCGTAGATGAACTGCGATACATCATCAGTAATGTAAATTGAAGTCAATAGATCTTTCAAGTCTTTTAACATCATAAATCCTTGAGCAGGTGACGCAGCTAGGGTTGAGCGGGACCCTACTTGCGCCTCAGTAACAGTAAGTCACGGATCAGCCCTTTTTATCCAAAGCCACCTGGTGGCTTTCTCTGCGGCTTTGCTCCCGGACCAAATGGCTCTTCTCTACACTACTCCTGTAAAATCCAATCAACCAAGGATCTTGTTGAATGAGCGTCCTACAAAGCAACTACAGCCCATCTCAACAGGTTTGCAGCGAGCTCTCCAGCCTTTGTTCTGACACTTTTCGACCAGTTCCTGATACGTTATATGCTTCCTCTTGTTAGCTTCTTCAATGCACACTTCCTCTGGCAAATTAAGCTCTGGAATGATCAGTTGTATTGTTGGTACAGCGGCTTACCTAAATTAACATGCAGCCATATACGAGAAGATCTTTTACACAAACCTCACCGGTTTTAACAAAGGCAATGGATCTCTTTGTGAGATGGAATTGTTTATTTGTGCCGATGGCATTGGTTATGGTTCCAGCAACTGTCATAAACACATGACTATAGCGCCTACTGTGGCGTCCTTTTCCAAGAGTCTTTGAACAGCTGCCGAGCAGATGTTGCAAAGATCCCCTTCCAGAATAGAGCGTACACGTGTAAAGAAGGGTATTAGTAGTGGTTGTTAGATGAAATAACAAGAATAGCTGATTTACTTTATATATAAAAAGGTTTACTTCACTTCAGTCAAAAAGAACAATAAACAAGTTACCACGAGTTGCGAAGGTTGACGATGTTATTTTGTTATTGGTTCATGAGGCTCGTGTAGTCTGAGACCAGGAGAGAGAGAGAGAGTAATGGTCTGTAGTTATCTGTAGACTTCTGCAGCCTGTAGGTAGCGTTGAATATTTACATAGCTAGAAATATAGCGTACTGCTCCGATCTCCTGTGTGTTAAACGTGGGAAAATATAGGCTTTATATACCTGTCGCTTTCTGTCTCCCTGCCTCAAGGGATCGCCCACGCATGAACCTGTCCACGCCGAAAAGGATGGTGACCCAGAATTTGACTTTTAGGTGTCACCCATGGTTCAAGGCGTGGACAGATTTCGATACACACGCGGGTGTCTTACTCTTGCCACAGATGTGAAGATTAGATAGGCTTATCGGGGTTTCGTAATGTGCCAGGAAAAGAAATCTTACGCAGTATATAGAAAGGAATATATTACTATATACTCTGACGATTGTTCGGCAGTTGTTTAAGATAAGAACACTTCAATGTGGGAGAGGGGGAAGAATTTTTATTTTCATTGCAATAGAGATAACATGGTCATAGTATTGATATTTGTTGAGAGTAATAGATTGTTGCTCATTAAACAGTAACTTCTATATGACATATATTACCATCCATACCTTGATAATCCAACCATAACGGTGTTGTTCAATCTACAGTACACGTTTTCAATGTACGCTATGTTAAACATATATATATATTAATTGTTACCTGTCTTCGCGTCACTAGATCCTCCGAAAATGTATAAACAAACTATAAAATAACAAGAACTATATACTAATTAGTGGTGGGTACTATATATTGTTTCACACGGGTGGGGGATTGGCAGGGTCATTAGAGCATCGGTTAAATGTTTAGTAGTATTTGTTTCTGCTTTTTACGTTCTGAGTTAAAATCCACCGTTGCCAACTTTGCCTATCATCCTTCTGAGGTCGATAAAAAAAAAGAACCAGTCAAATGCTGGAGTTGATACAATCGACTTTCCCGTCTCCCTAAATTTCTGACCATGTGCGTATGCTAGAAACAATTATCCGTTGTTTCACAGCAAAATGTACTTCGAACATTTTGAATAACAGCAGTGGTTTTCAATGGCCCACATTCATTTAATTTCCTAGCGGTCGTAGCAGAAACTTTTAATAAACTCTATCTTCGATCTTTTAACCTGTTTAATACCAACCAGCATAAAAACCACCACTACTTCTACGATACAAAACTGTTTTAAAGTATGTATAATTATTTAATAACCTACCATTATAATTCTACTTAAGAACGTTTATTTAAGTTATGTTCCAAACACCAGCGTAATAATGAGACAGTTAGTTACATTAGTAAATCCCTACAAATTTTGACAATTCTCAAAAAGAAAAAAAAAAACATTTGAAAATCACAATCGGTGTCTTTCGTTAGAAATATGGTAATGAAATGGTTAACATTTTCTTCTAATTTCACAAACAATCCCAAATTTCCAAACCTCTTGTTTGGATGATTTGAGAAATAACAGCTTTATGTGATATAGTAACGAAAGAATAACAATGGAGCGCATCTCTTAGCTTCGTATGTGTGACAGCCTTTATACACTGAAAATTTAATTTACTGTGGCTTAGTATTTACACCAGTTTTATATGATATTTTATTAAGAATAAATATCATTTGCCCGATTTAAGTGGAATAATTTATTATCTAATTCTCCTAGAACAAGAATTTGCATTTTTAGATTAGGCTTCAGGGTAAGATTATAATGAGCCGGAAGAAAATGCAATGTTTTTTTTCCAACCTAAATCATGACTGATGAAGATTTTATTGTGGATTGTTTTATTCATAAAGAGGGCAAGAAAATATATTATTCCACACATTTTATTATGTAAATAGTACTATTGTCAAATATCTATACATTTTATATTTGTGTAGCCCCGTGAAAATGAGCATACTAAGCTAGCTCGATGGAGGAGAGTGTAAAAGCCAAACTCACTATCTTCAATTCGGTGTTCGTGTCTACCCTTACCTATGGACATGTATCTTGGGTAATGGTCGAAATAATACGATTGCAAATACAAGCAGCTGAAATGGGGTTCTTTGGAGTAACGTCATTCGATAGGATGCGTAATTGCAAAACTGTGCTGGTAGTCGGATTGAGAGCAGCCAAATTCCCTTAAATCATACCTTACCGTCATAAATAATAAAGGAAACATTGAATAATGTTGTTTTAGATATACAAAAAGAGAGAATGATTAGAGTTGGTAGTCGTTTGATCAAGGGTATACTAGACCCACCTTGTTTTAGGATGACTTTAGTGGAGGTCATTTGGTTACAAGCATTTGAGCCAGGGTTCTGATTTGAAGATAACTTCTACCCTTCTCCCTATCAATCTCGATGGGCCAAAAAAAAGGTCATGAGTAAGCGATATTTTTGTCAATCAAGGTAAAAGTCTTTATATAGAATCAAAGGATTCAGTGGTGTATGAGCTATAAATCATGTTATGATACACATCCCCCGCCACCACCGTCTCAGTATATATTGCAGTGATCGCTCAAACAGATTTAAATGAACAGCTTGTAATGAACTATACATGCCTTGGACAAAAGACTATTTTTGTCATCTGAATTAGATCATCACCGTTTGTTGTTGTTGTTTAGCCACGAGTCAACAGTGATTGGGCTGACTTATAATCAATAGCGTGTGGTATGGAAGAGATTGGCTTCTATTTCCAGCAAGCCAAACTACCGTATGAAGTTCTACCGTTGGCTTGTCGCTCTTAATTTCATAAATAAAATGCCAGAGGACTCACAGAGACAAACAGACAGACAGACAGACAGATAGATAGATAGATAGATACAGATATATATATATATATATATATATATATATATATATATATATATATATATATATATATATATATAAAGAATTAGTATATCTACCAACATATATATACAGATGCATACCTATGCTAGCAAATATATAGGTTTTGTCTTAGTAACTTTGTGGTTCAATGCAAGGGGATGCAGAACAATTATATGAAAGACGTAAAATAAGAAAATTATAAAAATTTACTTACTTACTAAAATTTCACTCCAACTAATTAGTTTCTGAAAGGGAATAAACATGGTTTCCGATTGGAACAACATGGAGAAATATCCTTTCGTCATCAGGGAGATCTGTTCTCAGCTAAGTTCCCAGGCAATGCGTGGACACAGGGAACTTATACAAAAATAATTCAGTGGATGGAAAAAAGCAAGCGAGGACTAAATTCCAGGACATTGAAAAAATCTCCCTGATGACGAAAGGATATTTCTCCATGTTGTTCCAATCGGAAACCATGTTTATTCCATTTCAGAAACTAATTAGTTGGAGTGAAATTTTAGTAAGTAAGTAAATTTTTATAATTTTCTTATTTTACGTCTTTCATATATATATATATATATATATATATATATATATATATATATACAATATATTAACAAATGGAAACTATATTTATTTCATTATACATATTTCAAGGGCCACCAAGGCAGATTATGGTGCGCTTTCATCAGATAAAATATAATATAGATTAGTTTTATAAATAAATATTGACATACCCTTAAAAATGCAACCTTCACGGTTGGTGGCCTTTGAAATATGTATAATGAAATAAATATGGTTTTATAAATATAGTTTCCATTTGTTAATATAGTGTATATAATTTGTTGAGTGCTTTATATCAGTTATAAAAATATTTTGCTTGTTGTATCCCAACAAATTAAATAAAACCTCTACATATATATATATATATATATATATATATATATATATATATATATATATATATATATATATATATATATATATATATATATATATATATATATATATATATATTGAATTTTCCTAGTATATTACAAACGCCGTGTATAACTTTAATCAGTTTTTTCCGATGATTTGATTAAGCACATATTTAAAATTGAGTGACACAACTTCAAGTGATTAGCAATGTTTAGACAACTTAATCAATGAAACAATTGTTAATACTCTAAATAAAACCCTTTTTGTACTGTTGGCCATGTTATTCTTCACTCTTTCACTATATATATATATATATATATATATATATATATATATATATATATATATATATATATATATATATATATATATTTTTTTTTTTAGTTAATTCTATTTACTGATTAATAGCTTATGTTAATTTTTAAAAACTATTCCGTTGAGAGCTTAATTCGTTTTGTAATATTTTGCAATTTTGCAATAACCACACATACTGAATTCTTCCGCCAAAACTAGGGGTTGTCTCCCTTCTAACCCACACGTGGGTTCAGATAACGGTCAGTCCTTAGCTTTGCATAGAACTAAATGCTTGTTGAAAAAGTGACTTCCTTGTTCGATCATCATACCAAAAGCTTAACATTATTTGTTTAAGCAGACAGTACCTGATTTAGGAGTTGCAGAAACGCCATATTGGATTTTACCACCGCTTCCAGGGTTCCGGGTATAATTTTCAATCATATTTTATTATTTGTTTGACCCGAATAGCTTGGTCGTTTCTATGGCTTTGCGGATAATGGTTTAACCATCGTTTCAGTGTGTTTGGCCTTTTAACTTATGTTGTTGCTCTAGTTCACTCGTTTCTATAGACCGCTTGCCACACATTTCGGAAGTTGTTTTTCGCTAATTTCCAATAGCCGAAATGCGATTCTCGCTAATTTATATATATATATATATATATATATATATAGTAAAAAGTTTAACCCCGACGGCAGGGCTCAAGCCGTTTCGACGGCTATTTCTGGACCCAGAAACAGCTGTCGAAACGGCTTGAGCTCTGCCGTCGGGGTTAAACTTTTTCCTATTACCCACTCTACTACCCTAAGTATTGAGTACTCTGGTGCGTTATGGTCCATCTGGTTCCGTGCCACACTTCCTTTGGTATATATATATATATATATATATATATATATATATATATATATATATATATATATATATATATACAGAGAGAGAGAGAGAGAGAGAGAGAGAGAGATGGGGGGGATAAATAGATATAATTGCATAAAATAAGCCAAATGAGAAAGTGGGAGACAAAGATTGGGGGAGAAAGATTACACACAAGAGTATGGGACGGTGGAGGTAAATAAAGAGTGGGAGTGAGAGTGAGAGACAAAGGGGAGAGAAAGCAAGAAATAAAAAAAGGCGATTTGAGGATCTTGTTTGGACAAATAATGGCAAGAAAGCGTCTGTCGAGAGCTCATGCATTTAATATTCACACCAGTCAATCGTGTTAGGTTGTTTCGACAAGAGAATATATATATAAGCTTATATATTCATGTTTTCTTTTCATATACAAATCAAGTTAGTTTAAGTCTTGTCTGGGTCAACAGACAAGGTCATCTGCGTACTGACGTTGAGCAATCGCTTTCAACTAATTGTTCGATAAACTTACTACTTTTGTGACAAGAAGAAAATGAAATCCAAGTGTTATCCTGTTTACTTTGTTGTTATTGATTAGCCCTAGACAAACCCCGGTCGAGTAGACCTTTGATTAATGACCTCAGACATAATAATCCTGTCTTTTTATTCTTTGAAACTACGTATCATTCCCTTTTATTAATGGTACGGTGTGATTAGAAACAGATTTGGAAGCACTGTCCTGGTGACGGCCATGGCCAGAAATGCATTGGCAGCTAATTCTGTTGGAATCCGTTAGGTGGTGCTAGTCCTCAGCTTTTCAATATTCGTAGCTAGAAGGCTTTCCAAATGCTTATTTGTAAAGATACAGTATATCATTAGATAAACAAAATTCACACACACACACACACACACACGTGTGTGTGTGTGTGTCTTCTTTAACCGTACAAATACATTGTCAGAACATATATCACGAAAATATTATCACACAGCTATTTTCCCAAGCATGAATAGTAGGCAACTAGGGCCCTCGTCGTAACTGCTATTACTAGGCCTCACCGCCACTGAGAACCATTTTTGACTAGTTCTACGGTGGATTTATTGATGAGACAACTCATGTCTTCTGGACAAAATTACTTGATTTCTGAACTGGGAGATGGTGCCTCGTTATCAATTGCTTTGGGGACCTGGGGCGAGATCGATTTTCCGTCTGCAGTAATAATTGTTTTTACTTTTTGGCACAAGGCCAGCAATTACCCAGTCAGTACATTACTGTACTTTATTTTATCGACCCCGTAAGGATTAAACGCAAAGTTAACCTCGGTGGGATTTGAACTCAGATCGTTAAGGGACGTAACTATGCTGGAAAGCATGGTGTCTGACCCTCTACCGATACTGCCAATCCACCTAGTAATAATGGTGCGGAATCCTCCAGAACTAGTTTGTTCTTTCGTTGTTGTTTGTTTTTATTTCGTTTTTTTTTTTTTTTTATTCTTCAGTGTAGAAAACCTTCAAATATTACTTTTGCTGCAACAAATGTAACTAAGCTTCTTATTTGGACCGACGATTTTATTACCTTAGTCATATTGTAGCACAGCTCTGTAATTGCTTTGTGTTGCTGATGGGTTATAAGGACTAGTAAGTCCATGCTGGAACCCCAGATATCCTCTGTCATATCAAGAGTCACAACTTTGGTACTAATTGTCCACCTATTTCGGTTTACAAACGTTATATTGATCCAGAAATCAATGTCATTTGCTAAGTTTTTGTTTGTCATTATGACCCCACATTTCTATTTCTACTTGTCTTCACGCTTAATCCTCGTCCTCGAACGCCAGACACACGGTACCAGGGCCTATGTGAAGTGGGGTCCAGCCGGTACTTTGTTCCAAGGCCCAAGAGCTAAGAAGGCCCCACAGCAACCATGCAACCTCCATTTTGCGAAAAATCTTTTCTTGCTTCGAGCCCCAAAGGGGTCTTGTACCGCCTTGCAAAATTTCTCTTGGAGACCCTGTACTATATGTTTTACCGTTTTCTATAAATAATATATCAGCACAGACATCAAACAGAGCTTCCTTTAATTCATTTTAGGGGACACAGAACACGTGCATTATCCCCTTTGTGAATCAAAGATAGATTAATTTATGAATATATTCTTCTGACAAGAATATAAAGTTTTTTCAATACAATGTCGTCACTGATTCGTTTTAGACTAAAATCTCCATATTCAATTGTTGAAAGTTGGGGACTATGCAAGCAAAACTCACTCTGTCACTAGACTTCTTGCTTGTCAACTTTTGAGACTCTGTATGAGTGTTAACGATATTATTAATGTTGTTGTTGTTGACAATGTTCTTAATGCTGTCATTGTCACCGAACGAGTTTAGATAAACACTCAATAAATTGTCTTGGATACAGAGTCCTTTGTATCCGAAGAATTTATATACAAGTCCGAAGGACGGTTGTTTATGTTTTACTGCTTTGTGTTGGCTAAAATATTTGCCTTTTTGTATTTTGCGTAGGTTTTATTTTGCAAAGTGGACACCATTATTAAATTGGCAGTATCGGTAGAGGGTCGGACGCCATGCTTTGACGCATAGAGTTACGTCCTTTGCCTTTCATCCTTACGGGGTCGATAAAATAAAGTACCAGTAATACACTGGGTAATTGCTGGCCTTGTGCCTAACGTAGAAACAATTATTAATTGTTTCTATTTTTGGCACAAGGCCAGCAATTACCCAGTGTATTACTGGTACTTTATTTTATCGACCCCGTAAGGATGAAAAGCAAAGTTAACCTCGGCGGGTTTTGAACTCAGAATCGCGTTATCAAATCAAAACAACGCTTTTAAAAAATAGAATTCATTAATTTGTTTCTGTTGTTGATTGCGAAAGTTAATGGATTAAAAACTACTGGAAAATCCTTGCTAAATCCAAGTCTAACACTAAGCAATAGCCACAAACGAAGTAAATGTGTATTCAATCTAACATGAAATAATGATAATATTCGCCAGTAAAATCGTTGATTTTTTAACTTTGGCTGTCCATCTTGTGGACAGCTGGCTGTTTATTTCAGCGGAAGAATTTTTCTCATCCACTGTGTTTTGTTTTTTTTTAATGAGAGACGTGTTTGTGAAATGAAACACAAATGTAGCCCTTAAGGGCTCCATATAGGGGAAAACAACTAGCTCCCTAAGAAAAGGGTTTGTTTAGCTACAAAACAATATATAATGTTCAGACAAAAATGTTTTGAAAAAACGCAAACAATGAACTTACTCCGCCGATGTGTACCACGTCTCGAGAGATTCAACAACAGAATAATAATAACAATAATATCTTTATTAACCACAAAAGGTCCACATCAAGAAAAAACATTATGATAATACAGGACGAAAACATAGAGTGAGTATGTGTGTTTGTGTTTGTGTGTGGGTTTGCGTGTAAACAAATTTTAACAATGTTAAAAAAAAAGGTAACAATAAAATTAAAACAAAGAAGGTTCCTCAATAGGGAGGAGACGTTCCAGGGTCATTCGTGGAAAAAACCCATAAAACCATGGATGCTCTGATCTTTAGGGTAAGTGCTCTGTCCCACCAGGTGTACTCCTCCAATCTACAGGCTTACACTCAGAGCAGGCCCATTCACTCGGTCCATGCTCGCTTCTCCCACCCACCTTTCAACAAATTGCATTGGAGGCAGCACTTCTTTCTCTACCCTTATTTTCCTCCTCAATTGGAATCTGAAGAAGTTAATCAGGGTTTCTCCAAAGAGGAAAGTGCTCGTCTTCAAATCCTTCAAGCGTGTCGACCATACAACCTCTGTCATCATGATCACAAGACATAAAAACGGCCTGCCCTTCTTGACAAAAAGAAGGCGGCGGGACAATCTTTACAATGGACTCGGTTGATAACCGAATTTGCCCTACACGTGACACCAGTTGTTCGACATAAACCCACAAGTCAGCAATGCTCGAACATGGACGATTACGTGCAGCACGGTTTCATCGTCCTGTGCACATCTCGGTCAGGCCCGACTGACGGCATTTCCATGTCTGTATAGTTTATCTCGAACTGGCAAAGCTCATCGGTAGCACTGCCATGCCAGGGATTTCTGGAAATTATCCATGGGCCCTGGACCGAAAGTCCTTCCGAAAAGTGTGGCTAGTTGATTTTCGTCGATGTCTAACGTTTCCCTAAGAACGCCGTCGCTTTTATCTGCCACTAACCCTTTATAGAACGTTAAGGTGGTGTTTCCACCGATATATTGCCCGATTTTTGAAGGGCTGTAAGCGCCTGGAGACATTCCAGTTTCCAAGCGCTCTCTCTCGGTCTCCGCTTCACCCAGGACTGTAGCTCCGTTAAGGAAACGAGCTGGGGCAACATGCATCTGGTGAACGGTGGCCACACCTATTCACCGTTTAAGAAGAGATAGAGATGTAGCCTCATCGAATGTTTGCGCATCATTAGCCACGGCATTCCCAGTCCTCCACACAGAAGCTGTTGACAGCAGATGGACCACCTGACCATCGGAAAGCGTCCTTACCACAAGAATTGGAAGAGCAAATGCTCCAGTGCAGTCAGACGGGGTTTAGGACAAGGTACGACGGTCAAGCGGTAGTAGATGACGGACGCGATGAATGAGTTCACCACCTCTGTCCTACCTTTCAGGGGCAGCTTTTTCTCAGTCCATTTCTATGTGAGATTGGCCACTGTTCGTCACCTCATCCCAATTTGTGTCCATCTGGACGTCAGGACCAAACCAGACCCCGAGTAATTTAACCGGCCCGTACTTCCAGCGACCGACGACACTGTTAGACGGCATGGACTTGCCCTTCCATGTGCCGAGTTGTAGGCCACGGATTTTCCTGGTTAATTTTCGCTCCTATCAGCGCTTCGTATTCCTTCAGAGCAGTGCCGATCACTTTAATGTGTTTGGCGTTCGACACTACGACTGTGACATCGTCGGCATAAGCCGACACATATCTTCCATGTCCTAGTTCACGCGGGATGCCTCTCAACGTCTCTAATTTGTGTAGTAGTGGCTCGAGAGTCAATACATACATGAAAGAACGAGAGTTGACAGCCCTGGTGGACCGAACGCATGATGTCGAACGGTTCCGAGAGGTGACCATTCAATCTGACTACAGAACAGATGTCACTATGCATAGCAGCTATCCATCCTCTGAAAACCAGCCCAAAGCCTGCTGCTTTACGGACCACCGCCAGGTACCGATGGTCGACCCTACCAAATGCTTTGGATTGATCCAAGTTGATGACCCTTCTCTATGATATATCGCATGAGATGGAGGTTGTCATGGATGGATCTCTT
The DNA here is from genome assembly GCA_964016885.1 of Eledone cirrhosa. Taxonomy (NCBI): domain Eukaryota; kingdom Metazoa; phylum Mollusca; class Cephalopoda; order Octopoda; family Eledonidae; genus Eledone; species Eledone cirrhosa. The sequence continues at coordinate 357,571,212 of OZ024740.1, forward strand.
GGGAATAGCACATGTCTGTGCCTCCCCTACCAGACCACCAACGACAAGTGCCAACTTCGTTGCTAACACCTTGGCCAAAATTTTGAACTCTGCATTTAACAGAGTTATGGGCCTAAAATGATTTATATTGTCCCCCTTGTTCAGGTCTTTTCTCAGAAGTGCCACCACTCCACGGCTCACAGAACTGGGGATTTTTCCATTCTGCTGCCAGTTGCAGTAGACGTTTGCCAAGAGGTCACAAAACATGTCTGGCATATAAACATAAAGCTCGTAGGGCAGACCATCTAATCCAGGTGATTTACTCCTCGTGCAGTCAGCTAATTCATTCTGTATCTCAACGGTTGTTATTGGCTTTTCGCAACACTCTGCATCTGTCACCGACAGCCGTGGCAGGCCTCGAGATAGGTTGGGAAGTCCATCTCGCAATCCAGCCCGCAACCGCTCCCGGACAGTCGGGCAAAGTGTTTCTGAAAAGTCGCCCACATCTGCTTGAGATCGAGTGCCATGCGCCTGTCGTAGTGTTCCAGAGATCGAATTGTGGCTTTGTCCCCTCATGTCTAAGAGCACGCGCCTTAGATCTGACCACGCAGCCTTCGTTCATAGCATTGAAGAATTGGTCTAAGGCCAATCTCGCGCAAGAACGTCGGTTGCGATGCCTTTGTTAATTGCCTCTTCTAGTTCCCTCTCTACTCTAGTTTTCTCTATTGCTACAGCTTTGCTAAATCTTATTGATTCTACTTTAATTGCCCTTTTCAGGACATACCACCACTTGTTGTTGACGATTGTTCCTGTCAACGTCCGCTTAACTAATTCACCAATCCGGGCTCTGTAGGCTTTGCGTATTGGGAACGAGGCGTTTAGCTTCCATTATCGGCTCCTTGCCTTGGAACCTATCTAGATCTACTACACATGTCACAAATTTGTGGTCTGTGTATTCAAATGTTTGAAATTGTGGACAACTTATGCTATCCATGTCTACTTCCCTACAGAATACCCTATCTAGATAGGATCTGGATGACCCGATGCGGTTTGTCCATGTGTACATTGGCGCTTTCGGAAAATCCAGTCGGTATCTGTCAGACAGTTGGAAGTGCCTGAGCAGATTTGCGAGGCTTTTACATCCTCCTCCCCTATCCGTTAGTCCCACACAATCCTAGCGTGCATCTAAGTTACCGTTTAGTCGTCCACAAAGACTAAAGTGCGAGACGTTCCCAGAAAGGTTTTCAGACGTCGGAAGAAATCAGTTCTTCCTGCCCCTGTTGAAGCATAGACAGCCACTAACCTGAAGGCGTGCCCTTCTCCGCTGGTCACGTCCAGCCCCACCAATCTACCCTCCGGGTCTAGGAAGATGGTCCGTATTGTGAGATCCATGCCTTTCCGGAACAACACGGCAACTCTGCCTCCAGATCCTGGACGGCTTAGAGATGCGTACACCTCGTAGCCACCAAAAATGGGTGCCAAGGTTCGTGCATCGGAAACTCTGGCCTCGCTAATGGCCACCACATCTGCAGTCATTGAGCAGGTGCCCCTGTTTCCAGGACGACCCTCACACTGCCTATTTTGAGTGAGGCCACGGTTGATTTAGAGGAGAAGAAAGTGGGAAAGGCTACTTACCTTAGATATTGGGGAGGAAGGACAGTAGTTCCATCCTTCGGGGAGTGGAGGCTCAAAAGCCGAAATATCTGTGTAGATTCGTTTGGAGATTGTTCCCCTGAAGTCTCCAATCGAATCTAGGAATTTTGTTTTTAAATGTGTGTATGTTTTCTGTGTTATCTTTATTATGTGTATGTTTTAGAGTAATGCTATTCTCCCTGGTTTTGTAAAATCGTTTTGTGTGATTGTGGTGTGTTCTAAGTAATTTAAAAGTTTTGTATTATTTGAGTCAATTGCTGTGTTGTGTGTGATGTTTGTATCTTGTGGGTTTGGGTTAGGTTTTGTTTGAGATGTTGTTTGTGTGTGTGGTGATTGATGTAGTGTTGGTGATGGGGATGTGGTTTTGGGGGGGGGGGGGTTGCCTTTCGGCTTTTGGGATTTTTTTTTTTTTTGCTCTTTCACCTTTTTTTGAGGACGAAGACGGAGAATTTTTTCTTTTTATTTGTTTGTTTTCGGGAGAACATACTATTTTCCACTTGTCATGTGTATCATCGGGGAGTGGCATGTCTTCAATGGGTGTTGGTGGTGTTGATGTTGTTGGTGGCAGCTTTTTTGTGTTGAACTTGGCGGTGCTGGTGTTGGTGTTGTTTTATTTGGTGTTTGTCTTCTAATAGTAGTTGTGGTGGTTTTGGGTGTTGGTAGGAATGGAGCTTTCTTTGTGTTTCTGCTTTTGGCACAAGGCCAGTAATTACCACCAGTGCATTACTGGTGCTTTATTTCATCGACCCTGTAAGGATGAAAGGCAAAGTTAATCTCGGCGGTATTTGAAAGTATGGCATCCGACCCTCTACCGATACTGCCAATCCAATGTTTTCTGATTTAGGCACAAGGCCAACAACTGCTGCAAAGCATGTTGTCCGATGCTCTACTGATTACTGCCAATGATAATTCCTTTATTAACCACAAAGGGTTTACACGAAGAAAATTTTAAGGACGGCGCAGGACAAAGCATTGAATGTTGGGGTGGTGTGCGAGTAAACAGATTTAATGAAAATAAGAAAGGAAACAATAAAATTATATCAAATAGTACTCCTCGTGGAAAAACCACATAAAACCAGGGTTTCTCTGATTGCTAATTTACTTGGACCATGCTCTCCACTCTTAACCACCTTTCAATAAAATGGCTGGAAGACAATACTTCCTTTTCTACCTTGAGTTTCCTCCTTAAACGTAACTTGAAAAAATTAATGAAGGATTGGCTAAAGAGGAAAGTGTTTGTCTTCACCCACTTGAGTAACGTCCATCATGCAAACTCTATCGCCACGGCCACCAGGCATATAAAAACTGCCAGCCCTTCTTGGACGGTGGAGTGATCTTCACGATCGATTCATCTGATAGCCGGAAGATAGCAGGTGTTGATGTAAACCCGCAAGTCAGTCTCCGGAAGAAAGCGGCTAATTTCGCCTTCGACGACCAGAGTCTCCGTAAGAAAGTTATTGCTTTTCCCCGCCACTAATCCTCTATAGGACACCAAAGTGGAATTTCCAGCAATCGCAATTCGCAACTAGTAGAGGGCTGCAAGTGCTTGACGACATTACAGTTGCCAAGCGTTCTCTCTCTACCTTTGCTTAACCCAGGACTGCAGCTCCGTCAAAAAGGCGAGCTGGGGAAACATGTATCTGATGAACGGCGACCATACCTATTTGCCACGAAGAAAACTTTGGAGATGTCATAGCATCAGCGTATGTTTACACATCATCAGTCACAGCATGCCCATTCTTCCACGCAGCGGATGTTGACAATGGATAAACCGCCTCGCCATTGTAACATGCCTCTTCCATAAGAAGCGAAAGAGTAGGCGCTCCAGTGCGGTCAAACGTGGACCGAGGCTAGACTCGACCTATAATAATGAATCTAACCCCACAGACAACAATATATATATCAAGGAAATGGAGAAATTGTCCAAATATAAAGATGTGGATATAGAAATAACCCGAATGTGGATGATGAAAACAGAAACAATCCCTATAATAACAGATGCTCTGGGAATGATAAAACACACACACACACACACACATAGCTACATAATCAAAACCAAATGAGTTCCAACATACAGTAAATAGCCCTACTAGTCACTGCACGCATATTACGAACAGTACTCTCAATACAATAGAAATAACAACACTAAATCAACACTGCATTTATCCAAGGCACACAGAGCAGTGCTCGGTAATTCAGTAACGATATTGTTTCTGCATTTGGCCAGTAACGAGAGAAGGGGAAATTCAAGGTAAAGTTAACCTCGGCCGAATTTGAACATAAACCATATAGAGTCAGGGCAAATATTGATACGCATTTGTCCGACGCTCTAATGCCTTTGTCAATAATAATAATAATGTTTCTACTTTTGGCACAAGGCCAGCAATTACCCCAGTGCATTACTAGTGCTTTATTATATCGACCCCGCAAGGATGAAAGGCAAAGTTACTCCGGCGGGATTTGAACTCAGAACGTAAAGGGCCATAATGGTTTCTGATTTATGCACAAGGGGCCAATAATTTTGGTGGGAGGGGAAAGTCGATTAAATCTACCCCAGTGCATTACTGGTGCTTTATTTTATAGGCCCCGTAAGGATGAAAGGCAAAGCTAACCTCGGTGGGATTTGAACTCAGAATGTAAAGGACCGTAACTCAATGCTGCAAAGCATATTATTCGACGCTCTACCGGGCTTCTTTATGAGCCACTCAGGGATTACATTAAGACAACAATAAAGACGGTACAGGACGGTACGGTGTGGGGTTTTGTGTAAGAGAAAAGTTTATAACGAAGACTAATAAACATACCAAATTCCCCCAAACTGTGGATACCTCCGAGGATTTCTCATGGTGTAAACCCACAAAAAGCCACGGTAACCTTGATAGCTAGAGCAAGTGCTCTTTCTTAGTTGTTCCCAACAATAACAGATTTTAAAACACTTTTCATTCATAAAATGTTCATTCTCCTTGCCACGGTGAGCTTTAACACCTATGGTCTTTATTTACAGATTATTGACTTTCACTCGTCAACACCATACCATAACAACACGGCCAACTGAATCTCACATACGAATAGTAGAAATTTAACAAGTTACCCATTCACAGTTGGAGGTTCAACATTACAAATTATTTCACGTGAGCTGTAGTATGTAAAAAATTACTTCACAGGAGCTGCAGTGTGTACAATGATTCTTTATTTTCTATATAGGCACCGTCTTGTTTGTGAGGTTAAGGAGCTTCGTTTCGCAACCACGTGTCATCTACTGTAAACTCGAAGTGACCAATACTATGTCAGTGAAATTCGGGAGACGGAAACTGCTGTGTATATAAATATATATATATATATATATATACAAGACATAAACACTGATGCAAACAAAACACACACACACACATATATATGTATATACATATATATATATACATATATCTTTTTTTTATTATTTTTTATTTAGGTTTGTGGTTCACCACTGGATAGAATTGGTCATTCCGTATGGTCAATCTTGGTGTAATATTGTGGAGAGTACTCAACGTAGTGCAGTTCACCCGCCTTCGTTTGTGTAGTTGGTGGTGCGAATACGGAGTTAATTATAAGTAAAATAACAGGAGGCTGGACTGGTGTAAATCCTTGAAAGGTTTATTATACTATGATCATTTCAATGACCGGTTTCCATACGAATCCGGTGATATCATCAGGTATTCAAAATATAACAAAGGAATATGTAAAAACCATGGGTCCGAAAAATCAGAGACCTTTGTTAAAATATAGATTCTTTGGAATAACATTTTTCGCAGCGTTTTTCTAGCATGACTGTAGTGTGACCCTTACGCTGACTTCTTTCTTTTTTCCTCTTTCTTTCTTTCTCCCCTTTTTTTATTCTTTGACAGAGTGGTGGTAGTACATTATAAGCCTTCGCCCCCTCACCAGATGATCATTAGCAGACCGAGTAGCCATTACTTTGAGGGCGACTGGCCGAGGTGAAGGCAGCTAGTTGGTCAGTCGTCCTCTCTGTCTCTGATTTTTCGGACTCATGGTTTTTACATATTCCTTTCTTATATTTCGAATACCTGATGATATCACCGGATTCATATGGAACCCGGTCATTGAAATGATCATAGTATAATAAACTTTTCAAGGATTTACACCAGTCCAGTCTCCTGTTATTTTATTTATGTATATACATATATACACACACACACACACACATATATATATATATATATATATATATATATATATATATATATATATATATATATATGTGTGTGTGTGTGTGTGTGTCTGTGTGTGTGTGTGTGTGTGTGTGTGTGTGTGTGTGTGTGTGTGTGTGTGTGTGTGTGTGTGTGTGTGTGTGTGTGTAAAAGGTAAACAGAAATAACAACACAATCAGTACAGTATATGGAAGGTATATATTAGGTTAACGCTTGATATAGCAGGAAGAGGATCTTAACGTTTCGGACGCTAGACCTTCATCAGAAAAAAGAATGAGAAATAAGATAGATTGAGGGGACGGGCGGGTTGGAATTGGAAAAAATGTCTTTAGATAAAAATAAGAGGTCCATTCATGTTGACATCTCTTGCAAAACTGTTGGTGCTGGCGTTTTGTGTATGATTTATTTTTTAGAAAAGTGGATGATGGAGTTCGTCTACCTGAAATGGAAAAAAAACCGTTTTGTAAAAAGAGCTATACTTGTGCACGCGCATCTGTGTGTGTGTGTGTGTGTGTGTGTGTGTGTGTGTGTGTGTGTGTGTGTGTGTGTGTGTGTGTGTGTGTGTGTGTGTGTGTGTGTGTGTGTGTGTGTGTGTTATTATACGTCTGTATGAAGCTAAGAAGAAATGTGTGTGTATATGTGAGTAAAAGAGTGTATGTGCATGTAAATACGAAGCTAGGAGCAAAAGTATGTTAATATAAGGGTGTGTATCGGCATGTATTGGTTGTAAGAGAAGCTGCTAATGATCAAGAGAAAGCGATAGGAATCTAGGTGTGATAATGGACGGAGTATTAGAGAAATTGGGGAGGTGAGTTGAATCCAAGAGGGGAATAGGACCCAAGGCGGTGAATCAGACTTTTAGTCCTAGTGCGCGAGGCCTGTGATCCATGATGTAAAAGGACACCCAGGACTGAAACATGTAGGGAAGAATGACCAGGAGAACAGAAATGGATGACAGGCGACAGGAGTATCCAAACCGAGTCTGATGTCCCTCAAATGTTCGGCAAAATGGTCCGCCATACGGCGTCCCGTTTGTCCGATATATAAAGACCCGCAAAGGGAACACCGGAGGGCATAGACAACGTGGGTGGATGTGCAGGTGAAGGAATGGCGGATACAGAAAGACCCACTAGGGCCTGTAAGAGTGGTGAGGGTGGAAATAAAGGGACAAGTGTTGCAGCGGGAATGGGAACAAGGATGAGAGCCGGGTGGAGTCGTGAGAGAGGACGAAAAGGAACTGCGAACCAGGAGGTCGCGGAGGTTGCGGGTGCGCTTAAAAGCAGTAATAGGTGGGTTTGGAAAAAAGCGAGAAGTGACGGGGTCAGAAGAGAGGATACGGAAGGAACGGAGGATATGTCGCCGGAGTGGTAGGGTGATGGGATGGTAGGTGAGAGGGAAAGGAACACGAGTTTGGGAAGGGCGGGGGTGAGGTGAGAAGGCTGTGGTGCGGTTTGTTTCACGGGCGCGGGTGAGAGCAGATTGGATCAGGGTGGGGGGATATCCACGCTGGATGAAGCAGGAAGCCATGCGAAGGGAATGGCTTTCGAAATCGTTGTCCTGGCTACAGAGCCGACGAAGACGGAGGAATTGGGAATAGGGTATGGATTGCTTGGTGTGGGTTGGATGGGAGGAGGTGAAGTCGAGATAAGATTTAGAGTCTGTTGGTTTAATGAAGATGGAAGTAGAGAGGGTGTGGTGAGAGTGATTAATAGATAGAGAGATATCTAGAAAAACGAGAGAAGAATCGGAGACAGAGGCGGTGAAATTGAGAGCAGGATGGAAAGATTGGACAAAAGAAAGAAAACAGTCGAGCTGTTCTCGTGATAGAGAGGTGGCGCCGATATAGTCGTCGATATAACGACCGTATAGCTCAGGAGTCGGTCCAGCGTACTGGGAGAAGATCTGGGCTTCGACGTAGCCAACAAACAAGTTGGCATAGTTTGGACCCATTCTGGTTCCCATCGCTACCCCAGAGACATATATATATATATGGTCTGTTGGAGACGCAGGACATGGCAGCGATAATGAGGGACAGAGACCGCTGGAGAGAACTCGTCCATGGATCTCGGGAATTTTACCCGCCCTAGAAATATATATGGGGAGGGGGTGTATGTGTGGTCGTCAAATATGAAATTTGTAGAAATTCTTTTTCTACAAATTTCTACAAATTTCATACTTGACGACCCAATATACATATATATTCATGTATGTATGTGTGTGTGTGTGTGTTGTTTGCGTCAGTGTTTATGTCCTGTAGCTTAGCGTTTCTACTTAGGTCATTCTACTGAGGTCATTAAAAAATAAGTACCAGACATGAAAAAAATATCTTATGTGGTCGATGTGATCGACTGGATGCCTTTAAAGTTGTGCGCCAGTAAAATAGAGTAAAAAGAATAGATCAACCAAGTTATTATTTAATACACTCCATATCAAAACTCGACATTTCTCATCTGATTCATAAATGGAACAGAAAGCAACTCTTACTTTAATAGAAGGGATGGCGCCGATAGTTGGATCGGGCCATGGAAATTATATGTCCATTGTTGATACTTTATGTTGGATACAACTCCTAGTAGAAAGAGACAGGATCTGAGCTCAACATGCGCATAGCCAGATCAGACACCACGAAGTATCCTGTGCGACTCTTTAACGATTCTACTAATCCAAAACTTCTGGAATTATCAAATAACTATTTTGTCCCAGCCGGTGGCGTTCGAGACATTTGGTGGAGCTGGGCCGCTGACAGCGAGGTTCTTGTCATCGTTGGCGGCTTACCTTACCGATGTGTCAGGTGATGCACGTGATGGTGGCTGGTTGTTTCAGTACCTTAACTTCGCCATCACCCGCGGTAATGCTGCGAGCGTGTTGGTTTGCCTCAAACATTTCCGGTGACCCCTATGGTCATATACAAGAGTTCAGATTTCTGTCTAGCACCGATAATTTTCCTCGGGGGTTAGGATATGCCTATTAGAAACGCAACCTTCGACCTCAAGGACGCATGGTAGATTTTCGAGACTTATTTTAGGAGCAAAAATAGCATCTTCTACGCCGGAAAATAAAGTAATTGTATTTTTATGTGAAATATTTATATCATTAAATATTGTTTATATTCTTCTTCGGCTAACACAAATCATCCACAGATTTCAATGTCGTTTCAAATCTCAAATTGACGAACAAATTACTGTATATTTATCGACCCTTAAAAGTAAAGTTAACCTCGACAAGATATTCGGAAGATATTCGGAACGAATACTGGAGAATTTAACTCGACGGTCTAACGTCTCTGCCAATCCCTAAATTAAAAGCCATGCATGAAAACGACATAGTCAGAGGTACTCCAATATCCCACTGAGTTCTGCGACTGGGGGATATAGTCATTCGTAAACATTAAGTTTACTCTTAGATCAACGAATATACGAAGTGGCGGGGAACTGCTTTAAGTGCTGAACCGAGTCAAGTGGTTTTATTTTAGAACGTGAAAGTTACATATACACTTCACACGAACTCATACAACATACACACATGCATACCCAAAATATACGCACACATACACATACATACATACATACATACATACATACATACATACATACATACATACATACATACATACATACATACATACATGGTGGCTGCCAACTCGTTTTCGAGTACGGTCACTACTTTATATCCATGTAGGAGAACCCCTACCGATGCGCTGAACGAGTGTGGCTTTTTAGTCCAGCCAGCGACTTGAAAACTCTGGTACAAACACTACACTTGTGACAATTATTGACACATAGTGCTGGGCCCATGGTACCATGTGACGACAAGTGCAGAGAGATCTCCAGATATAAAGCAATGCCTGTGCCGTGAAGCTTTTATAGTGAGCAAAGGCACTGCACAAAGCCAGTCCCACTCTCTTAACCAAGATGATATTTACCAAAAAGAAGAACAAGTCAACATCATTGGATACCATCAGGGTTGCAGGTGTTATATCAGAGTTTTCCTTCTCCTAGAATTCTTCCTTGACAAAGGCTAAGGGGTCATCTCTCCCGGTGATTTTGGATGGCCATTGACTCTTAAGAGCTCCTTAAGCAACACCAGAAATCCACATCACCAGTGACATAGACCGCCTCTACTTTAAACATACATACATACATACATACATACATACATACATACATACATACATACATACATACATACATACATACATGAGATAAAGAAAAATCTTGACCTGGTTACAACATTCTCAAAGGATATAGGAACGGTGTTTCGCCAAGATAAATGTTCATATATGACTGTAAAGCGGGGAAAAACTACAACCCAATCTAGCAACATTGTCATCAATGGCCTAACTGTTCCACCGATATCTAACGAGGACTGCTACAGATACCTGGGGATAGATGAGAATATATCCTATAATGATATTTGTAATAAGGAATGCGTAACCAGGGAATATTACACGGAACTCTGCGCACAATAAAAAAAAAGTGGCTCACAAGGTGTTTGCTGTGCCTGTACTGACACCAACGTTTGGAATGTTCTATTCGACGATAGACGAAATCCGAGCAATTGATGTTAAAACTCGAAAAATTCTAAGCAACACCGGAAATCCACATCACCAGTGACATAGACCGCCTCTACTTGAAACATAAGCAGGGAGGCAAACGCCTAACATCAGTCCAGACAGCATTTGAGTGTCGCATCATATCCCTCCGACAACATTTACGAACCTCCAAGCGTAGGAGCCGATCGACTGAGCAAGTCTATCTGCATGAGACAGATAATATCATGAGAGTTTGGGAAGGAGCTCCTTGAAAGATACTCCCTGCATGATAATCACACCCAGGGAAGTGGCTCAGCAGTACCGCAGTGAATCCATGGATGAAATACTGCATGCTTATCAGCAAAAAATCATGCATGGATGTGTTGACAGGAAGCTCCAGAGTGAGAGTAATATAGATAAGCGAAGTAGTCTATCTTGGACCAACAACCGCTATATTGGCTCCCACTTTGAAGGATACGCTCTTGCAATCCAAGAACAGGAAAACACAAAATACCTGATTCACAAAAGATAGGGATGCAGGCAAAACACTTAGATGTGACAACAAGTGCAGACTCTACAGAATTAACATCGAAGATGTCACCCATGTCATAAGCAGCTGTCCAAAGATGTCATCACGGTACTATCTACCTATGAGGCATAATGTAGTGGCCAAAACACTGTACAATGCAATCCGTAGAAAAGATAGCCCCGACAATAAACACATTATAAGCTACAGCAATGTGGAAGACATACATATACATAATATGAAAGAGTACTGGTGAAATGTTCCAGTAAAAGCCCTAATAAAATGCAGGCATAACAGACCAGATATTATGATATGGGACAGGGAAAAGAAGGCATGCACAGTAGTGGAAGTTAGCTGCCCAGCAGATAACAATATAATATTAAAGATTAGCGAAAAGGAGAATATCTATGCAGAACTAATGATAAATCTACAGATATCTTCAGATTTATGCCTGTGATTACTGGGGTACTAGGATATGTTAGTAACTGCCTCAGTACAACAGTACAAATCTTGAGAAGCTGGGCTTCACAGAAACAGAAAGAACTCTACTAGTTAGGAAATTACAAGTACAATCCATTAATGGAAGAGTAAAAATATGTAAAACATTCCAAAATTTCTGCATCTAATAACGAAAAGGAGAATATTTATGCAGAACTAATGAGAAATCTGCAGATACTCCACCCTGATTATACCTTCAGACTTATGCCTGTGATTATTGGGGCACTTGGATATGTTAGTACCTGCCTCAATACAAATCTTGAGAAGCTAGGCTTCACAGGAACAAAAAGAACACAACTAGTTAGGAAATTACAAGTGCAATCCATTAATGGAACAGTAAAAATATGTAAACATTCCAAAATGTCTGCGTCTAATAACTGTATATACACATGTACAGATACAAGGCATATACACATGCTCACATATAACTCAAAACATACACATCCACACATACAATAACATCCATACCTGCACACGCATGCATGCAGACTTGCATACATGTCTACCTAGTTGATATTGTGTAAATTCCAATGAGAGAGTCTTGTGTCTATGTTAGAAACCGACTCTCTCTCTCTATTGGCAAAGATTTGTGAAATTATAAAACCAGAAGAACATACATGCATGATGATGATGATGATGTTGATGATGATAGCTGCAACTCGATTTCGAGTAATGCCATCTTTTGATACTTAAACATGAGCATCACAGACGTGGCTTTTTAGTCCTGCTAGGGACTTACCTATGGCTAGCAATGCCATGCATCGCAAAAAATATCACATATCAAACGATACATATTTTTTAAGTGAGGAAAGGCCTTGCACGAGGCCAATCCCACTATCTGAACATTAAGTGCATTTGCCCAAAAAGAAGAACTGGTCTACATCATTGGATGCAAACAAAGTCGCAGGTTTTATATCAGAGTGACTTTCTCATGGAGAGATTCCACAAAATAATAATAATAAATAAATAAAATTTTATTGGATGGCCGTTGACTCTGCTGAGTTCCTCCGCCTTTGACGGGTTTTGTTTTTCATCCCGCGGGGTGTCCAAAATCACCCTCCTCGGCAAGCAAGCTTGATGGAGTTGCCGGTTTAGTCGACGACGACCCGACCATGCACAGGTTGTACTGGGTTACATACATACATACATACATACATGATGGCTGCCCCCTCGTTATCGAGTATGGCCATTGCATTAATAATAATTAATTAATTCTATCGTGTAATGCCTGTGCCTGAAGATATTTTTTAAAGTGACGAAAGACTGTGCACTGAGCCAATCCCACTCTCTGAGCGACAGTAGCTATAACCCGAAAAGAAGAAAATATCAACATCATCGGTAACTACTGAGCCGCAGGTTTTATATCGGAGTTATCCCAGTTTCCTGAGTTGCCTTCTCCTAGAAGAACGCCCTGAGAAAGGCTAGGGGTCCTTCACTCCCAGTGGTTTAACCGCACGATCGGGTGTCCAGCCTGACTATTTCTATGTCCCCGCGCATATACATACACATGCACCCATGTATATACACATGTACACAGACATGTACATGTGTATATACATATTTACAAACTTTTGGATGGCCTTATGAGTTCTTCCGCCCTTTGTCAGGTTTTATTTTTTGTCCTGCAGGGTGTCCAAAGTCACCCTCCTCACCAAGTAAACTTGGTGGGGTTGCCGGTTTAGTCACCGACGACCCGACAGTGCGACAGGTTGTACTGGGTTACATGTTACCAGTAGCACTCAAGAGTGACCCGACATACATACATACATACATACATACATACATACATACATACATACATACATACATACATACATACATACATACATACATACATGGTGGCTGCCAGCTCGTTTTCGAGTACATCCACTACTTTATATCCATGTAGGAGAACCCCCACCGATGCGCTGAACGAGTGTGACTTTTTAGTCCAGCCAGCGACTTGAAAACTCTGGTACAAACACTACACTTGGACAATTATTGACACATAGTGCTGGGCCCATGGTACCATGTAACGACAAGTGCAGAGAGATCTCCAGATACAAAGCAATGCCTGTGCCGTGAAGCTTTTATAGTGAGCAAAGGCACTGCACAAAGCCAGTCCCACTCTCTTAACCAAGATGATATTTACCAAAAAGAAGAACAAGTCAACATCATTGGATACCATCAGGGTTGCAGGTGTTATATCAGAGTTTACCTTCTCCTAGAATTCTGCCTTGACAAAGGCTAAGGGGTCATCTCCCCGGTGATTTTGGATGGCCATTGACTCTTAAGAGCTTTGACAGGTTTTGTTTTTTGTCCTGCAGAATGTCCAAAGTCACCCTCCTCACCAAGAAACCTTGGTGGGGTTGCCAATTTAGTCGCCAACCATGAGACAGGTTGTACTGGGATACATGTTACCAGTAGCACCAACTGGTGACCTGACATACATACATACATACATACATACATACATACATACATACATACATACATACATACATACATACATACATACATAAGAGAAGGAGAGTTTTGCATTCTTAATATGATGAAAAATATATATGGGGCCCAAAAATATCAATCAACACAGACTATCCTCGCAATTTTAAAATTCAAATTCCCTTTCGGGATATTGAGAACCTGAAAAGTAGGCATAAAACTCCTTTAGTTGGAATTGATCCAAATTTTGGGAACCTTTTTAGGAAATGCTGCAAAAATAGACCTTGTCTATATACCAATGTAGTCAGAACAACGGACATGTTTCAATCGTATTGGATATCCTCAACAAAGCCAACTGTACAAAATTATCGAATATATATATATATATGTGTGTGTGTGTGTGTGTGTGTGTGTGTGTGTGTGTGTGTGTGTGTGTGTGTGTGTGTGTGTGTGTGTGTGTGTATTATTCAAAATATTAATAAATGAAAAATATTCTCATAATCAAAATATATATTTTATTATACATATTTTAAAGGTACAATGGTGTTTAAGTACGTTTTCATCAGACAAAATATAAGATTTGATATGCGACATACCGCTACGGTTTTGATTATTCAATTTCAATAGTGACAGTGATTTATTTCACCAACTCTCAACGTTTTTATGCCACAAATAATATGATAAACTTAGAGAAGAAGAGGACGTAGAGCAAGGTAGAAATATAGAAGGGGGATGCAAAGAAAAGGAAAAGGCGAGAAATAAACCAATAAATAAATAAATAAATAAATAAATAAAAGAAAAAAGAGGTAAGAGAAAAAAGGAGGCGGGGGGAAAAACAAAAATATTAAATACTCCAGGAAAATGTTACTGTTGAGTGCTTCTAATCTATTGTAAAATTGTATTCGTTGAATAATCAACGAACCATATTAATCTTTGGTCATATATATTTCGTTTCTGAAGTTGTTTAGCAAGATTCTTTATCTGAAAATGTGTGTTGAAACCGATATTGTTATACTTTGGGAGGGCCATGTTGCCAATAAGAAGCACACGCACTAGTTGCTTTCACTCCAATTTATTATAAATTTTAAAAAAAATTTTGAAAAGATTTTTTTTTTTTAATTTATAATAAATCGGAGTGAAAACAACTGGTGTGTGTGTTTCTTATTGTCAACATGACCCTCCCAAAGTATAACAATATATATATATATATTACAATAGTGTCTTCGGCGAACAGCTTGAGGTGCGATCTGTTTGTGGATCGAACCTGACTCTGGATTCGCCGGAGAAATAATTGTAATACTTAATAAATTTTGTTCCGATGCATCACCGATTCTTCGTTTTCCATATTATTATACTCTGCTCCGTAGGAGCATAGAGTGCTCAACTGGCATACCGCCTATGGACGCATCCAAGCAACCTTACTACAATATATATATATATATATATATATATACATTTATTAAAATAACAGATTAAAGTTTAAGCAAAGAATCGCTGCTTTCACCCTTATTATTATTATTATTATTATTATTATTATTATTATTATTATTATTATTATTATTATATATATACTGTATATATATATATATATATATATATATATATATATATATATATATATATATATATATTTATTAAAATAACAGATTTTAATCTGTTATTTTAATAAATATTTGCTCTACGGTTCTTATATATATTTATCCTTATCGAGCCCTCTTTGGATTTTAGTCTTCAAATTTATTATTATTACTATATATATATATATATATACTGTTTATATATATATATAATGGAAAACTTTGAACAGGGACAAAACAGAGAGGCAGTACAACGAATGTTTATTAATTTCACGATATATATATATATATATATATATATATATATATATATATATATATATATATATATATATATATATATTATTAAAATAACAGATTAAAGTTTAAGCAAAGAATCGCTGCTTTCACCCTTAACGGGATCTTCTAAAACTAACAAAGTCGATCTGTGAACACAGAAGTGAATATTTCAAAAAACGTTGCAACCGGAGGAAGACAGGAATACGAAACTTTGGTTCGTGGAAACGTTCCCTGGCAAAGAACGGGAATAAACGAATATAATACATCATTATTTGGAGCGGTTAACTTTGCCTTTCATCCTTACGGGGTCGGTAAAATAAAGTACCAGTAATGTACTGGGTAATTTGCTGGCCTTGTGCCTAAAATAGAAACAATTATTTGGAGCGGTGAAAAACAATTACACGCAAAGACAGAACCACGTTTATGGTATAAAAGAAGTCGTAGACTAATATTCTATGCCACAGACCACATCTTAAACAAAAAATCTGAGGCAATTTCGGCTTGTAAACATAAATTGCACAAAACTTTCCTGTATTACAGCCCCACATTATACCCTAACGGATAGTGCGATCTATACGCGGATATTTTACGTCTTGATGTGGTAGCTAAGTATATGTTATGTTTATACCATTACTTATTTGCATAGGTAAGTATATATTACCTGTATGTTTTGTTAAGGTACGTATACTTTCTCGTACGTATATTTGATTGTATATGTTATGGCGTATATTTTTATATATTCTGGTACATATGCTTTTGGTTATGTGTATACGTGAGTTTTGCGTCTGTGTGAGTATGCGGGTTCGTACGTATGTAGGGTGTGTGTATATGTGTACTTCGTGTTTTGGTTGACGTACGTCTCCGAACATATGTGTATTTACATGTAGGTATGTGTGTGCGCTTGTTATATACGTATTTATTTATTTATTTATATACCTTTATTTAATTATTTGTATACACACACACACACACACACACACACACACACACACACACACATATTTATATGTGCGTGTATTTGTATACCTATGGCGAGTGTTTTCGCGTATGCTTGTGTATGTACGTATATGGTTGCGTGTATGTATTTATTTAATTTCTGTTACCTCTGTATTTTATTTACTTTATTCTTAACTCTGAAGCCGAGAATCATTCAGTTTCCTAGTTAGAATTTTAGTTTACGATTTCAGTTATACCATTTACGTGGTTTTGTCTTTGCGTGCAATTGTTCTCCACGCTCCACATATGACGTATTATCTTCGGTTTTTCCGTTCATTGCTAGAGAACGTCTCTATGAACCACCTAAGAGAATATTAGTCTACGACTTCTTTTATACCATAAACGTAGTTCTATCTTTGCGTGTAATTGTTTTTCACCGCTCCAAATAATTGTTTCTACTTTTGGCACAAGGCCAGCAATTACCCAATACATTACTGGTACTCCAAATAATGACGTATTATATTCGTTTTTTCCCGTTCTTTGCCAGGGAACATTTCCACGAACCAAATTATCGTCTTCCTGTCTTCCTCCGGTTGCAACGTTTTTTGAAATATTCACTTCTGCGTTCACAGATTGACTTTGTTAGTTTCAGAAGATCCCGTTAACGGTGAAAGCAACGATTCTTTGCTTAAACTTTAATCTGTTATTTTAATAAATATTTGCTCTACGGTTCTTATATATTTGATATATATTTATCCTTATCGAGCCCTCTTTGGATTTTAGTTTTCAAATCTTTATTATTACTATATATATCTATATATATATATATATTTAAGTAAGATTTAAAGTAAGATTTAATACCCACAAACACAGTTTTAAAAATGCCGCATTAGCTAATACAACATCTTTAGCTGAAATAATTAATAATTATAGAAAGAGGAATATAGATTATGACCTGACCTGGAGTGTGCTCAAAAGGGCCACCCCTTATCAAAATAATAGATATGAATGTAGATTATGTTCCCAGGAACGTTTTGAAATAATGAAATCTAAGGATATCCTATTAAATAAGCGACAGGAATTAATTATATCGTGTAATCATAAACTGAGAAAAACATTTAAATATTATAAACCTAATTAATATACACTTTAGAAATTATTATAATAACACTTTTTTAAAATTAGTTAACCTATAATTAATATTCTACTACTAATGAACTACATAATTTTATTTCCCTTTTACAACTATCTTTTCCTAAAATGTATACCATTAGTATACATATAAACTATTTTAATTTCAGGTTATGATTTTATATTCCTTGTAATCTATATATATTTGTTATATCTCACTAACAAATTTACCCCCCCCCCCCCCAATAATAATAATTTTATTATTTTTTTATTTTCCCTTCGTTTTTAACAGCACTCTTCAATTACATATAACTCTTATTTATCATATCTATATGCATTAATATAATTTTATCAATATAAATATACCTATCAATTTTATTAATTTATTTTCTTTTTATAGATGTAAATTCCCTATATTTTAAATAAGTTTGATATTTTTCACTAACACCTTTATCGTAAAATTTTAGTCTCCTTAGATATTTACATTTGCATTATTCTTTTATAACAGCAATTTTCGTGTACTTTTTACCGACCTGACCTATTTTCATTCCTAAAATAATCTTTTCATTCATCATACTCTTTCCATTCAAAACTGAAATCTGCCTTCTTCTACCCCTAAATTAAAGTTCTATTACTATTACTTTACCATTTTAACCAGTTACTACCTTTCTATTGGTCAATTCAAAACCTGTTCCCAAACAGACCTATTATATTTAATCTTTGTTGGTTCTTTTCAATAAACAAATATAATTATTTCTGAAAACAGCATATGACCTATTTTCATCCCTAAAATAATCTTTCATTCATTATACTCTTTCCATCCAAAACTGAAATCTACCTTCCTCTACCCCTAAATTAAAGTTCTATTACTACTATTTTATCACCTTGACCTTTACTACCTTTCTATTGGTCAATTCAAAACCTGTTCCCAAACAGACCTATTATATTAAATCCTTGTTGGTTTTTTTCAATAAACAAATATCATTATTTCTGAAGACAGCATATATATGTGTAGGTATGTATATTCCCTCTGATAGTTTGTAAAAATTTACATAGATCTATATGATATACATACCAACACTAACATATATATCCTAGAAACGATCGTAAAATGATGAATTTTTTAATATAAGGAATTGTTTCTTGGTTTTATTCATTATTTTTTTAATTTATCTTGACTCTGTTTTCCTGTATTTTTCATCGAAAAAAAATTTTTGAATACATCTTCTCTTTTCATGATATTCGGATTACATTGAGTTCTTCATACGGATTGGACACTACCGTATATTTTGGTAGATTTATCTACATATATATTATTAATATATATATATATATAACCCCGGCATTCGGGGTCCTGGTTATTTGCGGAATTTTTATTAGAACCTAACTAATAATTGTTCCTGGAAACGACCGCATAT
>OZ024740.1:357592868-357597868 GCA_964016885.1 Eledone cirrhosa
CGATATATATATATATATATATATATTATATACATATATATACATATATAAGTATATATATATATATATATATATATATATATATATATATATATATATATATATATAAGGATTAGAATACTGGAGCGTGTTTGAGTCAAACACCCTCTTCGTATTATAGAAATGACAGTAAAAGGTATAGCTCAATGCAGTTAAACAGAGCCAAAAAATTAAGAGAGTAAAACAAAGAATCCTTTAATACATCAAAAGTTTTTATTAGCCGACAATGTTTCGTCCTATTAAGGACTCATCAGGGCAATCAAAACAACAAGAGGTAATATCGGCAGATACAAGCCAGAAACTCTGAAGAATATGGAGTGTACATACACTAATGTCTTACAAAGATATACGATAATAAAAATGAAAATAAAGATAAAAATAATAAAAATATATAATAACTAAGGATGTAGATAACATTAAGAACCATATTACAAATATAGTCCAAAGCCACCAACCTAAATCTAAACAAAATTGGTTATATAGAGCAGGAATTATATATAACACAATATAGTACATTATAATAATAATATATTTATACCAACATTAAAATTCCAAATTAAAAATCAAAAGGTACAATATATACATGTATATATGTGCGCGCGCACACACACACACACACATATAACAATACACATATCTATGTTCTATTACACAGAAATTAAGCCCTATTAGAAGTTTGAATATTAAAAATAAGCATGGTAATAGTGAAAATAATACTAATACATCTACCCAATATACATGAGGCAATAATATGATATAATTACAAGAAACATATATAACAAATAATAAACAACAAAATTATATAATTCAATACAATATAATAAAGTAGAATAGATAATCCCCGGTTAATTTACAGAAACAATATAGATGTCACAATGAAATACAATGATAAAATGTTAACATTATATTAACAAGTACCATAAACAATATATACAAATTGATTCATACTGGGTTACATAATAAATGAGGAAATATAAATCATATAATACTCAAAAAAACTATAATGGTACAGGGAAAAATTGTGATGTTACAGAAAAAATATGATGTTACAGAAAAAAATATACAGACATCCAACATGATATGTAAATATCATAATGTTACATATTACAATATTAAAAAAATCCAGACATCTTACATGATATATAAAGTTTAAATATCATAATGTTATATATAATGAACGGTAAGTAATAAGGATCTATATCATAATATAATATATTTTAAAATTGGCATAAAATATATAAATACTTATAATTACAAGGTTAGTAGACAGACATGTGTGGATGAGTAAGCGAAGCCAGACAGTGAATAGTAAATAGAATATAGAATAAAACAAATAAATACAATCAACCGGAAATTACAAAACAAAAGCAAATGTATACACATTTAGGCCTCGCGTGCATTAAGAAATTAGGTAAACACCAAGGAAAGCGATCATTTTAAATGACTCCAAACCCTATCTGATAAATTAATATTAAAAATATCGAACCCGTCCAATAAGGTAGTATAATATTAGCTGTAGTTTAAGTCATTAAAGTATATAAACTTTAATGTATCATTACAAATGTTTACAAAAAGGAATAAAATTACACTATCATATACGCAACGATATCTAAAAAACTGACTTAAGTAGAGTTAAGGTAGGCTAATGGGGACAGAATTGACAAAATATATGGAGGGTGCGAAGTGGCATAAAATATATTCGATATACTATAATAAATAATAGAACGGAGCATAAAAGAGGGGGGGTTAAATATAATCATATACAATCTGGAGGGGTTGACAATAAGTTTATGTGTGCATGGGGGGTGGAAGGGGGAGGGGGATAAAGGGGGGGGGTTGTCGATAGATAAATCAGAATAGACTTAGAAATAAAAATAGAATTAAAAATAAAAATACAAATAATATTAAAATTAAAGTTAATAATAATTTAAAAAAATAAAAAAATATAAAGATAATAATAGAATAACGTAAGTGGCGTAAAGTGTGTAATCTTATGTATACTAACAAGGTGTAATAGTGAAGACATAGATATGGTACAGTGGCCAAATGATTATGAGAGCTAGAATGAAGAGTCATCAAAAACCAATGATAACATTAATGTTGGCAAACAAAAGAACCCAAACAAAAAACTAAGTAATGGAATATATCTGCTAATGGGTACAATTTGTACTACTAGAACATTTGGGTTTATAATAAAAATAAGAATTAGAAATGGCATGGGGGCAAGAAGAGAATATCTCAGACTTTCTATTCAGTAAGGGTACGCTAGAGAAAATAATAGAGTGTGTCTCAAGTATACAGAGATTACAAAACTTACTATGTGCAGAAAGGTGGTTAGATCGTGCTACTAAACTCCAGTTAAGGCTATATGGTATATAAGCTCCCTTAAGATCCCAGATATAATGCGCTAGAGAGGTAGAATTCTTAAACCTAACATGTTTGAAGTTAGAGATATGAGAGTTAAACCTAGTCTTAAAAGTGTTTGAAGTAGATCCTATATACGTTCTTTTAGAGGAATTAGTTATAACCTCGCAAGCATAGACAATGTTCTTAGAAAGGCAGTTACCGTTTAGAGGGCAGTTAGCACTCACTCTACAATTGCACTTCCGGGTGTTATTGGTTGGCTCGAGTGGTGATGTATTGCACGTAGGACCTCTATTAGATAAGGACTGTTCTGGTGGTAAAGCATTGTCCGATGCATTCAGACTAGTAGTATGTAGAGAGGAGAATCCATCCCTAATTTTCCTATTATTAGTGCTAGCTAAATGAGAACTAATATTAGGGCTGGTAGAGAATGAGAGTTTAATAACATTTTTATTAAAAATACCATGGTATTTGTGAGAAGGGGGGAAATTTTTCTCCAAGATAGTGAAGAAAGACCTAGGGATATTAGTTGATACATCCTGATTATATGGCGGGTTGAAATAAGTATTCAATCGCCTTCTATTTTTATTTATATTCTTATCGACCCTACCTCTATCAAATGTCCCACCGTCGAGACTAGGGTTACTATCGGGAATAGTTGAAGCCACATTCATAGAATCAGCCATAATTTCGTTATGCCTATTATAGTTTCTACCTCTAGTAGATCCGCTGTTGTCCAGAATCCCTACAAGAGAATTAAGGCCAATGATAGGATCAGTAGGAGCAACATTACTAGAATAAGATCCAGCCAAACCAACACCAATGCGTGAGCGCACAGGGGGCTCAACTTGTCTCTTAGAGGTATTATATTTGTTATTACGAGTCCGGTGGGATAACTTATGGGTGGGTTCAGATACTCCTATATAAGTTCTACGGTTACTATGTTTGCTACTCCCATTCATGGCCATGTTATGTGATATAATGTTATTATTATTAAGAGTAAGCGGAGACTTTCTAAAGTTACTATTATTATAATTTATTTTACTAGAGTGACCTGAATTTGCTAGGGCATTATTGTAGTACTCCGCATGTTCATTAAAAGTTCCTATGTCCTTAGATAGTGTGGAAATCCTATTAGAAACTCCCTTAATTATAGAGTTTATCATAGACTTAGGGTGGTTAGAATTGGGGCTAACATAAGAAAGAATTTCATTAGGCTTATGGAAGGGTTTAAAACTATTAGTGGCCAAGTCCAAAGTCACATCTAAAAAGTTAACCGCTCTATCATTTCTATCTATCGTGATTGAAAGGTTGTAGCTTTTAAAAAACTTATAAAGCTTCTTCTTATTACGTTCCACATTGTTGGTACTAGAGTTAATTACAAACAATGCATCATCACGATATAGTCCGCCTACAAGGTGCGGGAAGGTAGCGTATAGTTCATTAAGGAGGAACAACCCAACAAGATCAGTAACCTGGGCCGAATCACTCGAACCCATTGTAACGTCGAAATTATTGGGCGTGTTTTTACGGGTCCAAAAAGTGTCCTCAAATTTAATAATAGTTTTACGGGCTGCTAGTATAATATCTACCTGCGATCGTGTAAGGCTGGACACTCTCATGGCCAACATTAAGGCTTTATTGAGGAGGATGGGTGAAATTGATGTGTAGTAGGCATCAATATCGAATTGGATAAACTTATTAGATTCAAGTCTATTAATCCCAGAGAACCAATCTATAACTTCCCTAGTGTTCCCCCATAAGTTAAAATTAACCTTATCCCTAACATCTGGTATAATAAGGTCAAGGATTTTTTTACTGATAATGGCTATATCCGACTTAGAAGGACAGATAAGTCTAACTGAGGGGTTACTAATAAAATCAACCTTATGGTCCTTAAGTGTGAATCTCGGTTCTCGAGGGTAATATGGCTGGGTATACTTATCGAGTCCGAGGTTAGAGACTATTCTAAGGCCCTCACTATTGATGTGGTTCAAATTTTCAAGCGTAGTTTTTTTATAGTTTCTATATAACTCTTTATAAATAAAATCGCGGTATGTACTATAGTCCATGGAGTATAGATTCTTAGTCTTATCTGCCGGGACCAGAATGGACTTATTCTCACCGAAACCCGTAACAATATTTTTAAGTCTGGACTGGAATTTATCAAAATTACTATTGTTTCTATGTCTATTATTTGGCCTAAACCTAACATTTTTGACCAGAGAGAGTAAGTCACCTTCGAAACTATCTAATAGTATGTTGTGTGGTGGGCTCTTATAAGTTTTATATGATTTATATATGATTTATATTTCCTCATTTATATTTCCTTATTTATATGATTTATTATATGATTTATATTTCCTCATTTATTATGTAACCCAGTATGAATCAATTTGTATATATTGTTTATGGTACTTGTTAATATAATGTTAATATTTTATCATTGTATTTCATTGTGACATCTATATTGTTTCTGTAAATTAACCGGGGATTATCTATTCTACTTTATTATATTGTATTGAATTATATAATTTTGTTGTTTATTATTTGTTATATGTGTTTCTTGTAATTATATCATATTATTGCCTCATGTA